>VZRZ01002943.1:23999-119030 GCA_013398175.1 Climacteris rufus
TATTCTGGCTTTTTTTTCCCTTTTTTTTTTTTTTTTTTTTTTCAGTAGGGTGTCTTTATTGTTTGTTTCCAATTGGTAGTGGGCATTGATAAATGAGTAACTAATACTTGCCTCCAAGGAAAAATTCTCCTAAATAGAACTTCTCACGACAAAATCATTACATTCCAAATAATTCTGCATGTGCCACGTAGAAGATTGCTGAGTGGCCACTCTGCAGTGTCATCAGCCACCCTTGAGAGCATGTATTAAATGAATCTCACCAGTCCCTGGAGGTTTGATGAGTCCTACACAATGAGGTCCCTTCTGTTTCTTCTGGCTAAAAGATGTATGCAAAACACTTTAATACACCACTCAGTTGAATTAATATTTAGGGTCTTTCCTGAGCTAGGGAACAGTTTAAATGATCTAGTTTAGTGATATTCAGTAAAGGTATTATAATACAGAGATTTCACACCCCATCAGGTCATTATATTTAACATATGACCAAGCACTGTCTGAGTGGCAGTAGTTGCATACATACACACCCTGAAATAACAGGGAAAAGAGACTTGAGCTTGATTAGGCTACAAAGAAAAAGATGCAATCTAAGTTGAAACACCTAATGCTTGCCCCAGGATCAGAGCACACATCCTCACTAATCACCCTCACAACTGTTTGACTGATGAGTGAAGGCCTGTGCAGCTGATGCAATCTCTAGGTAAATCCAGGTTCCGGAGGGATTATTGTCCTTCAGTCCATTCTTTGTTCTTGGAAGGAGTCCTCTGTGACTTCAAAGAATGCAAGGCTGTTATCCTACTCTGGTCACTGAGGGGTAGGTGAAGGACATTAAAGATACATCCGTGTTCAGCCTGTTCATCCTTCCTGCTTCCATAGCAAAGAAGAACATTGTGGTCTACAGCAGACCCGGACTTAAAGCAACACACACAAAACAGGAATCACCCTCCAATTCAGCAAGAAGTTGCATCTAACTTGCAGAAACTTTCTAGTATTGTGAAACAACATTTGATAGCATAAGCCTTCTTGCTTACTAACGTTTGATTGTAAAGTCTTTGATAAATCCAGTTTTACTACTTGAGAGGACACACGTAAGTGTCAGCATTTGGAAAGAAGTGCTTAGCTCTTGTGTGGAGTTGTTAAGACACTTGACTCAAAACATATGGTTAAGGACTGAAGAGTAGGAAAATATTTATCTAAACAGTGGAAATTTGCAAACTAAAAGGAAGACATATGTAGACAATCAAGATTTGAGGGAGAAAAATTTGAAGCAAAATTTAGACAGTCATGCAGACAGAAAGGGTGTATGAGAAAGGAAAGCTCCAGAGGAATGAAGAGCTATTTGCATCCCCATTATATAAGGTAGACAACTACAAGTGACAAAATATAAGTGTTTTTTTTTTTTTTAAATAATGTATTCCTTGTAGGGTTAGCATGTGAAGAAGGTATGTAGCACGTAATACAGTCTGTCTTTTCTGAGTGACTTTCATAAAATCCATATTCAGAAACTCTTGCTTTCTAGCAAACAATGGGACATTCAGCTTATATGTGAGGGGAAAGGGCATTGCAGTAAAAAAAAGAGGGCACAGAATGGGAAAGAGAAGCAACATTGGCACAAAAGAGTCAAAGAATGCCAATTCAGTAAGCGAGTGTGAAAGTAAAATGTGCTTCCATGCCTGCTACAGCATAGATTACACAACTGGCACTTACTTGGCAAATCATCCACTCAGGCACTGAACTTGGCAGCATCACAGGGATAACCTCTATGTGAGGAAGGACTGTTCTTCAACAATATCTCTAAAATGTTTGGCACCAAAGTACTTTTTTTTTAAGAAAGCAAGCATTTCTTCCACTTCGTATTTCAGCTGAAATGAGCATTTTCTTTTGGCTGCAAAGCACACATCCTGTCAGTGACTTTTGGTATATTCTTCATATGGTGTTTCAGATTACTTGATATTGCGTACAAATGCCATTGCACAACCATCCCATTTTGTAGATGTTCCCATGTTAGAGAGCAATGGGTGTATTCAAAGACTTGTTCAGCTTAAATGATCTCCTTGTTAATTATTTGAGGAATTATGACAGAGTGCTTGAGGCTGCAATGCCCTGGTAGAAAGTCTACAGATGGAAAAATGAAAAGTGTTCAAAATACTGGTGAATTTTTTTTCCCTGACATACTATCTTATGCATAGTACTGAAATAAAGATTTGGGATGCTAGTAAGAGGAATAGTCTTTTTTATCTTTAGCAAAGTAAATCTATTCACTTGAGTGGTCTGCTGTAGGTTATGTACTTACATTACATACAGAGGTCATGTGGAAAATCAGTGTCCAATTCTACATACATGAGAGTCAATACTATTAGTTTGTGCTGGAAAAGTTAGGAACATGTTCAAGGCATTGCAGGATATAGCATTTGGATGGTTGCTTTAAAGAGGGGTGAGATCACAAGACTCCTAAAACGAGATAGGTTTTCTCTAAGCACTCTCCAAAGATGAAAAATCAGTCTTTTGGATAAGAACCTAAGACTCTCAAAGAAAGCAGGAGTTAATTTTGAATGCGGTTGGAATTGTGACTATTAGAAAGAACCAAATGTGTTAGTCTTCCAGTCTGCAAAGAAACATGAAAGTGAACAGAGGCAAAGATGTTTATTGCCATGCAGGTGAAATTAATTACTACAGACTTGATTTTGATTTACATTTGGTCTCTAAGGAATAACTAAAACTTTTCAGTAAAGTTAAAAAGTACAACGTCTTCTTGTTATGCACAACAAATTCAAAGTCTTTGAATCAGGAGAATGAAAGTCACGTACAAATACATAGGCATTGTAAGTGGTTTACACTCTATTCAGAAATAGAGTGTAGACTTTCTTTCCCACAGAAAACCTGCTTAGGTGGAACATGGACAAAACTTTTAAATAATGTAGGTGTAAATACTATTATGAGTTTTAGAGGATATAATCATTCTGAGAATTATAGTTGCTAGGGAAGATTGTAGCAGTGAACTAGTGGATCTTTGTAGGTAAACATTTTAAGAGGCCTTCTAAACAGTATTTTCCCATATGCATCCCCATACTTGCTACCAGATGGCCTGAAATGGCATCACATGTTGATCTCTCTCTTTTTCTCTTTCACTTCCACTGTCACTCTTTTTGATGACTAGAGGGTCACAGCCAAAATGACGCACACATGACAAATGCCTGAGGCCCAGACGAGGAAACAAGACTATTTCATATCTGAATTTGACCATTTAAGGATGGTAGGAAGCGACAGGAACTACACCTGATGAGATGGGATAGGCAGCTGACTTTCACCATCTCCCTGACCGGTAATGGACAGATATTTGGTCTTGACAGAACCTTTACCTTGGCTCTTTCAGCGTCTCCATGCTCTGAGGCTGCAATATGTCCTGTGTTAGGTGCTGCCACTTCCAGAGTGCTTATGCGATCCTTGTGTGTTCATCACAACTATACTGGGTAAAGATTTCCTGGAGGACTTCACACAGTATTAATTTCATTCCATTATCTTCAAAAAGAACATCTTGTTTCAGAAGACCATGAATGATGTAAGTGAAAGTATTTTATAGAGGATGGGCAACACCTTGGAGAAAATGGGCCAAAAGACTAAAATCAAGGAAATCTTAAATTCTGGAGATTTCTAAGTGAGGTTTTCTTTGTAGTTGTTGAAGAGGTATTTAGCACCTCTTCCTCAATTTGTCTGCCTTGCAGCTGAGATCACAGGGAGATACAGGATCCTCTCATTTAAATGATCTCTTCTTCCACTGCCAGATAATGTCATGGAGTCAATAGCAGGGAATTGCAAATTCTCTTTTCCTCCCCAGCACATAGTAAGCCCTGCTTGTATCTCAAATCTAGGGGTGTCTGCTCTTTTGTTCTAACACAAACACTACTTTCTGGGTAAATCAAAGAGCTTTCTCTCTCATAGCTATATTGCTGTGGCTTATATCTTGCACAAAGGTCTTAAAGCAGAAGGTTTCTCTCCTTTATCAAAAATAACCACATTCAGCCATTTGGAGTACAACTGAGATAGCTGCTTCACAGCCTATCAGTCACAGCAAACAAAATATGAACACATGAAATTCAGCAAATATTTTTGATTAAGAGATGTCAGCAAGCAACTGTAGATCTGTGAACAAAAGGGTTATTGAAAGTTCTTGGACTCCTTCATTTATAGTCATTTCTGTGTCTTGCCACTGGTGTCTGAGTGGCTCCCAAAACTCCCATGAGCAAAGCAAAGAGTCATCCCAGTTGTGGGAGGAAGAAGAGAAGGCTGAGAGGAGTGGCATTCATGCAGAGCATTTACAGAACAGCCAAGATCACAATTCATGCTTCCTCCCCTTTATGAGTTCCCCATCCTTCCTTCCTTTTACTAGACTGTTGGCCAAATAAATATGTGCCTTCTATCCAAAGGTCTTTCTCCTGGTTTTATCATCATGATCGAGCTAATTGGGAGCAGGAGGGTAAATGAGGCATAGCTGATGTACATGGCATGATGCCCAGCTGACGCTACTCTTAAGCTGATGCCGGAAAAGTTAGGAAACCATAGCCTGGCATTGAATAATAGGCCTATTGCAACTCAAGTGTGGGGCAGAGAGAGATTTTCCTGCAGCTGGCACCTTGTCTACAAGTGGTGTACGAGAGAAAGTAATGAATGACTTGGCTCTTTATGTTTCCTAGGTTCAAATCATCACAGTTCATCAGGCACCTATGATCTGACTGATGACTCCATGTCACAACAATCATTTCCCTTAAGAGAAATGAATGACAGATGAAGAATAAGCTGCAGTTATAATCTCCCATTTCATGGTTTAGGTTGGCAATTTAATGGACTGTGCTTATTAATTGATTTAAGTTGCAGTTCTCTGTTTTTATATCTGATGTGAATATCTATAAATTAAACATTGCTTGTGATGCAGGATAACAGTTAACAGCTGACATCATAAACTAGATACATTGGAGACAAACTAAACTTTCATTTCAGAACAATTTTGCTTCACAAAGACAAGCTACTGGCATCTCGCTCAGCACTTTTTCCATTAGAAGCCCGTTTGCCCAAAGGGGAACATCTGTTAAGATCATTGCTGCCACATGGAAGCCTTTTCCCATGTGTACTACATACAAAATGAAACAAGGACACAATCTTTTTCAACATGAATGAAATGTGTTTGTTAAGCAAAAGAGAAAAGCAGCTATGTAAAAGCCGAACTCTGCTGGTAAATTTGGGTGAAGACTGCCTTTACCCCCATCTCGTCTGATTATCCAAATATGCTAATCTGCTCTGAGTACCTGAATTTGGAAGGGCAAGGTTGAGCTTCTTGGATGAGACACTCAAATTACCAAAATTTTTTATGAAGCTTTGGAGCTATTACTGAGTATGTTACTGCTTGGTTGGAGATGTTGATAATTTATAGGAAGCTTGTGGATAATTAAAGGCTGTACAGAGTGGTAGCCATTAAAAAACAATTATTTACTATTGATTAGACTATTATGATGAGGCTAATTAAGCAAAGGAACTACTTGTTCAGTGTTTTGATGGATTTGCCTTTGATGGGAATTTTCTTGAAGATAGGCTGCTTTTCTAAAAAGTTTCAGAACATTCACACAGGAAATCATAGCTAAAATGCTCCTTTTGTAAGAGAATGTATTTTAATTATCATAGTGTTTCCTTCTGTTTTTTTCATTCTATGATGCTAGAAATGTAATAGGTTTTTATGTACTTAGAAGCTATTGAAATGTTTATTTGGGTCGAGCAACCCTCTGGTCGAGCAACTCCTGTTGCTCTTTAACATTTGATGTGCATGTATCTCCCTTTCCCCCTCACCACAAGTAGGTGCAGCCAGGAGGGACTGAAGAGTTGAAGCTGAGAACTCACTCAAGGCTTCTTTGCTCTACTGCTGCTTGTGTGCCACACCTAAACCACCTCCTAATTGCAGAGCTACATATAGGGAACTTTCAGATTAAGTACAGAACTGGTTTTACAAGTTTATTTTCCTATCATAAAAACACGGGAGACATCTTATGAAGGATGAAGGGGCAGGGGACAGAAACATGATCAAGACAGATGAGAGGTTCTTGTGGGTCAAAAGACTAATAACCAGGAAACTACTCCTATGACCCTGCACCACTCCACTGCAGTATTTAACAAGAATGATTAATCCATGTTTAGAACTCCAACAATTACAGCTTCATGGGCATTCTCAAGACCATAATAATTTTCTATTCCAGGGTTTTTAAAAGGGTTCCCTATTCCTCAGTCCCTTCCAGCAGCTGCTGTTTCTGCGTGGGCTTCACTGCCATATGGCACCATAATTCTCCCCTACCACAGCTCTGCCCGCTCTCTGAATATCCACAGTGTTATTGGATAGTACATCACTTTGTCCTTTGAAGAGAACGTTATATGTTTTGGCTGTTAATAATGAATCCAGTGATTTTACTCCACAGACCTGAAGACTTAAGTAAAGTGATGCAAATTTTTTTGTTATAAACCATCACTCTTTTTCTGCAGTAGTTTACAAATTTTCCTCTACACCCATCCTTACCTGGGCAAAAAGATGTCACCAAAGGTGCAATCTTTGAAAAGTACAGTTTTCAATAAAGCATATCCTAGAGAAATATCAGAGATGATGTGTTTAACTGGGCTGGGAATGTTCATTCAATATGCTGTGCCATGAAATCAAATAAGCTGAAGGTCACCTGGACTCATCTTTCACTCTATCTATTTTTCTGTTTAAAACCTGTAATGTCAGATTGCTGTGGGCAACCTCTGTCTGTCTCTGGACTTTTGAGCTTTTATCTGGTACCACAGCATCCAGAGCAGAAGTCAGACAGAGATGAAAATGAAAGAAAGGAGAATTTAATTTTTTTCTCTCATTCTTCCACCTTTTTGTTACTATTCATCTCCATGTTTGTTGCATATACACAAATAGGAAGAGCTGTAATGATCTCCCATTTCTCCTGCCGATACCTCAATTAACAACACAACTGGATCAGACACGAGTACATGCTTTTGCCTGTAAGTAACACTGTTCTTGACCTCATATACTTATGTCCTTTCCTAGAACAAAGGAGAATGTACTGTGTAGATATAATGTTGTCATTTAGAAAGAGGTAGCATATTATTAGTCTAGAGAATTTCTTGTGCCCATTTGGTCATGTACTGCAAACTGTTCACCAGGCAGCAAAAATACTATTAAGCTGAGAGCAAGCTGTCTGAAGGGCATGGGATTGAACAGTTAAACTTTTATATCCAGAGTTGCAAGGTGTCAGCTGATAGCATCTTTGCTTTCTGATTTGTTGCAATGTGAAATGCCTCATACAGAACACAGGGATGGCATATGAATAATAAATATTGCTGAGTAACAGCTGGAGTTTCTCAGGGTGCCAGTGTTCCTCTCTGTGAAATGTTTCCCTGTATAATTTACTAGGTGTCTCTGATTAAAGTGGAGACAGTATATACAATTACACCTAACAAAGCGATACCTCTGAACAAAAAGGGTCACTGTGTTGCCTGGAAACTGGTAGTCTGTCTAAAACCGAGCGTCTGCTATTGCAGACCACTGTTAATTTGTCCTGCTTTTGGGCAGAAGCAGCCATGGGAATTCAACCCAAGAGCAAGACACTTACTTGCTTGTCAGGAGGAACCCTGCCATGTCAGTGAGGGTCTCCTCACTCCACCTGCAGGATCACCTGGACAGAGTAAATGTCATTTTACTGCACACCATGAAGCTGCAGTGTGGGGGTAAATCCCAAAGTCTCTATATGTAGGAGCCAAGGAAAAGCCATGCACAGTCCTGATCCATTCTGGATAGAATATGGCAGTTGTGACGCTGCTCTGAATTCTGTTCCCTTCAACATAGACATAGCGGAAAATTCAGTCTCTGAGCAAAAGACAGAGGTTTAGATTGAGGATAACTGTTGTGTGTATATTAATATGCTTGTTTCTTTGATTCAGTGCTGGAGGAGAATTATGGACTTTTTCCTATGATATAATGTCACAATTAGTTGGGAGAGCCATTGAGCCTGTTGTAAAGGATATTTCATGCAAACGTGTTTGATGAAAAATTCTTCATGCTTGCAAGAACAAGAATATATATACCAAATTATTCTGAAAGTGGCAATTTTCTCCATGTAGGTTTAATTAGAAAATTACCAAAGGGAAAGTAGGGTGCTTTCTTTTTACGAACGCAAATTTCAGGAAACAAATTGCATAAATATTGATGTCTTGGTAGCCTTTAAAATGATAATAATAAAAACAACAATAAAATCTTGTTCTCAGAAGGCCAGAAAAGAATTTGATCTAAATAGATTCAGCTCCATGGAAGCACATGGATTTTTGCCAATTAATACCAATTTAGAATCTGTCCTGACCTTTCACGCGGGGATATAAAATACCCTTATGGCAACTCCAAATTTCAGAAATGACAGTTCTTTTAAGACATGTTTTACAGAATAATTGAACCTTAAAAAAGGCAAGATGTGATAACAGAAATTCTATGATAAATGGTGGCTTTTGTTTTTGTTTAATTTGTTTGTTTTTATTTGGGAGGGGGCGTAACATGGTTAACCATATCTTCTTGAAGATCATGACTCTGTAACTCTCTTATATTGAATTCAGCCTCAGTATGTGAGAAAATTCAGTTGATTTCTATGGATAGGTTCACAATTCAAGGTGCTTATTCAATGACACTTCAGTTGTCAGAATTGGATCTTTTGATAAATAGAAATAAAACATTATTTGTGAGAGACAGATGAAACACAGTAATGTCTTTTCAGCCTAGCTACCTATCTAGCTCCTTAAACACTGATCTTCCTCAACATGTCATTGAAGGAAAGCTTGAAAAAACCTTATTGACTCATGTACCCTCATGCTCAGGTGACATGTAACAACTGTTTCCCACCCTGAACCTCAATCAACGGTTGTATCCTCTTTGCATCATACAATGCCATTTATTCTTGGAAACAGAAAACCCTTAATCCAGGTCTTCTTTATCTGAGGAAGATCTTATTTCATTCAGGCCCCACTGGAGGGTGCCCAGCCCTCCAGGACATCCTGTGGTGTCCTGGATAAGAGTGTACTTGGCTCCCTTGAAGATGCATGGTGCAAAGGGCTTTGCAGTGTGCAGAAGGCAAGCGATGTTCTCCTCTGGGTAGAGGGACAGGACCCTTCCCCTTTCAGGCATTCCTCTTCTGCTCCCTTCTGTTGTTGGCAGGTGCCCAAAATGGAAGTGCATCTATGCCTGGATTACATGCCTCAGTTGGCTTCACTGTTCATTAAAAAGGGGAGTGGAATACACTCTATATCCAAACATTATACCAGCCCTCATATTGCAGTATTTGAGAGGAGCTGTGCATGGGAAAGATCTTCATGTTGTTCCTCTGCATGAATTGCCATCACACAGCAATGAAGTGTATCTCTGACCTTTCTCCCACCTGCCTTGTTTTTCTTTCTTGCAGTAAAACACCTTCACGCTCTCACTTATCACTTCTGCCTCAGCCTTTACCTGTGGGAATTTCTGCCTACATCTTCTCTCCTTAATATAATGCTTCATGTGGGAATTTCTGCCTACATCTTCTCTCCTTAATATAATGCTTCTTGTTTGTCCCATTCTGCCTGAGCAACTGAGGACAGTAACCTTCAAGAGCTGCTTTTGTAGCTTGCCCTCACATACCTCAGATAACCCAGTTCTGTGCTTTACAAATTGATTTGAAAGTCATAGCCAGAGCCACTGTGAAGTTCTTTCCATGGATGCAGGTCTCCATGTCTGTTTGATTGTGGCGGCATATGTGGCAAAAGTCACAGCCCCACAGGCTTAGGACTGGTGGACTCAGCCCCTGTCTGAGCCACACTCCCTTGTCAGGGTGAGCTTTCTGGCTCAACCCCAGCGTCCTTAGCAACGTTGTTTACATGTTTCAGTTTATTGGTTAATTAAGGTATTACTTCATGTTCAGTGTAAAGTTATGTTCTGGAAGCTTCATGGCTGTTCTGTTTCCCATTGGTTCCATGTAAATCCCTGTACCCCAATTGGTTACTCTCCCCTGCTTGTATCCCGATAAATCCCCTGCCTTCCCCCTCCCTGTTGCCTGGTCCCTGAAGCCTTCAGCTCTTCCTGACCTTTGCACCGCTTCTCTCGGACCCCAGACCCTCTCCTGCCTTCCCTGCTGCCTCTCCCCAGGAAATAAAAGAGCTGGAAATCACACCAGAGCCCTTCTCTCTGGCCTTTATCCTCGCTTGCACCTGCAACATCAGCCCGGGGCTCGCTCTCACCCAGTGGAGGCAGCACTAAACAGAGCTGCCAGAAGATGCCCTGTGTCTGGGGAAGCTGTGACCTGCAGTCCCCGGGAAACCAGGGCCACTCGGAGACTATCGTTGAGTGGCCTCGAGCAGCCACTCGGAACTAGTGATATTTGATGTCTCTTCCCATACTGCTAGTCATGCTGAGACTATGCAGCTGGAGAGGAGTAGTCATCCATAAGTCTTAGTTTGCTAATCATTCACATCACACAGAGTAAGGAGGCAAGAACACCTCTGGTACACATCCAGTGACCACCTTTTTTCTGATTCCTGGCATGACATAAAAGTTATCAACGACAGTGTCTGAATCAAATAAAGTAACACAAAAGTTACCTACCTCTTAGTTCTCAGACTATAAACACAAAACCTGCAAAGCTGTGTTTGATGTGAGGAGCAAAAGAAAAACAATAGGGTATATTACAGAAAAAGTCTATTTTAGCAGCTATGGCATGAATTGCAGAGTGAGGAATTTCAGAATCAATTAGAATATTCCGTATTTTAGATAAATGACAGAAGAATAAGTCTATAGGGCTTGGACTTAAAAGTGAATTGAAATATCTGAAATTTGTTTCATCGAGGTGTGCTGGCAATAAGACTGGGATGAGGTCAAGTATAAAGAAACCAAATAAGGCAAGTTGTTGAGGTATGTTTAATGGAGAAGAAATCTTGCTTAGTGCTTAGACTACAACAAGTGAGCAACATTAATGGGCGAAAAATACACTGGAACATAAAGGGGCTGCATTACTCTATCAGTACATACTTAATTAACTCATCAGTAGAAAGGTAATTCATTACCTTATCCAACCTTTCCTAAGTATAGGAAATAATGCTGTAGATTAAATAAATAAATACTAAATCATGGTAGTGAAGCTAAGGTGTTGGAGTATAGAATGGAATTTTTACAAACCAAGGAAGATACAGTAAAAAAAAATAAAAAGCACAAGGAATAAAGAATTAATATAGTGCTTCATGCATAAACATTGATTTAATTGGCTCCATCTTAACTCTGCTTCAGAATTAAAAAAAAAAAGGTAAAGAATCAGGTCTTTGCATATGTAGACATGAAAGTAATTTAACAAAACAGGCTGAATCATGAATTTAGTTACACAGCAAGTGCAAGTAAAGTGTTTGTAATGCTGTTGTGGAAATGTGGCGGTGATAAACTCATTCACATTACATTCTGTTTCTAATTCAATTTTCATGCACAAGCCCAAAATGCTGGTTTTAGTTCTGTCACTACAGATATGACAAAACCAGTATAAAGGAGGAGATGTTTTGCTGGTCTTTCAATAGGTCGATATTAAAAAGCTATGTTTTCCTCACTAATAAATCTTATATTTACAGTTAAACAAACAGACGCACAATTTTATAACCACTCTATCTTTATGTCCATAAATAATATATACTGCACTAAAATAAAATTAGAAACATACACCATAAAATTGAAAATTCATGCTGAAAATGAAAGAGGAATAAACTAGAAGAGAATCTTAGTGACACCTAGAAAATTCTATAGTAAAAGAAAATTCAGTCCCTGCCTGAATCTTTTGCTTTGCATCGTTATCAGTTTTACTATACCATCACTTCACAGCCACAATTTTGTTACTAATTAAAATGTTAATAACATCTTAAAATGAGTCTACATATTTGTTCTTTGGTTCTGTGCAGTATATGAACTGTAGTCTCTCTACTAATCTTGGATTTTTGTTACAGGGTGGTGAAATGTCTATACTTTAATGATCTGATTAGTTTTAGAATGGGCAGTTTAGGGATCAGTTGTCCAGAGAGGACATACATTTTTAATAGCATACCCAAACATTTTTTGCCAAAAGGTAACAGTTTTAAGGTCCTGCCCCACTCCCCCTTTTTTTTTTTCCCTGAGCAATTTCCTGCTGGGAAGGGACGAACAGTTAATCCCTGATAAATAGCCATGTGCTTATTTTTACCCACTGTTTATATGTGAGGTAAGTGTGGAAGAAAGTACTACAGATTAACTAGGTACACATGGGAAATGGCTGATGTTGGTAAGCCCTTTCCTTGAGATAAATTTTCTGATGCTATGCTGGTCATACCATCACAGGATCCCATCCAGAATCTTGATGTTGGATGTTTACCTTTGTAAAGTTGGTGGCTTAATTTGCCACTTTATTGGGTTTTGATTTGTGTTCTATGGGATTTACAGTTGGCTAAATAAAAGTTCTGATTCCTTGGCAGTGATGTGTGCACTGTTGATGGATAGGTCTCTGGTGCTGTACATGCTTTTGATGCCAATATAAAGCTTCTGATGCTACAGTAGCAGCAGGATTATTGTGCCAAGTATAACATATTCTGTGATTTGCAAGAAGAAAAAACACATTTAAAATGTTTCCTCAGGACTTGAACTTCTCAGGATCATAGCCTAAACAATGTAGTAACTTAGCCAGTGGGAGAGCAATGTGGCCAAGTTCTTCACCAGAAGAAGCCATTTTTAACAAAAGGAATCACTGGGGCTTTGATTTTTGTTTGACATTTGGCAATACAAATTGTTCTGGGCAAGTAAACATAGTGGAAATGGTGTATGGAAAGTAATTTTTATCACTTACCCAACCAGTAAGCGATAAGATTATGATTCGGGACACATCCTCACAAAAACTGACAGCAAGGTTAGCCTTTGACTAAGGCAGGATTAGATGTAGGCCGGAGTTACTATCCCTTGGAAAGGAAGGGAAATATAAACTGAAGCCCTGTGTGCCTGTTCCATTTCAGAAGTGATCCAAAAAGACAAGAAATAAGTATTGTAGCCTGAAAAATGCAACATTACCCCTTTTTTGTGCACACACTTGTTTTAGTAAATGTGTGTTGTTTATAAGTGTAATACAATATATGACAAAATTACTTAAGTATTTATTTTTATTCCTGCAGCCATTTAGTTTCTCTTCAGATAAATTAGGCTGCTGTACATTCACCACCTTAGCATGTGCACTGCTGAGCCCGTTGTTTTTCCAATGCAATCTCTTTGGATTTTTGCTTCTTTTCAATACGGAAGAAATTAAAAATGAGCCTAGGCAAGCACTAGATAAAAAGACTTTTTAATATGCACTTTATCTAACAGCTAATGCAAAGGAACTTATATAAATAGAAGTGATGTAGAGATCCGTTTTTCTTCAAACTAGAGTTTTGAAAACACCATTTTAAATATTTAAAAATCAAATACCTAAGGAATTTGTTAATCAGGCCTAATTTGTGTGTATAAAATTCATCAGTTACATGTGCGCTTCATCATTCCACCTGGCTTAAAGGTGAACTTCAAAGATCCCAGAAACAGGTGGATTGATGGCCTAAAATAAGTTAAAAACAAATTGGTTCAAGATTCTTTCTTTAACTTGCTGCAGCCTTTTAAAAAGGATGAACATTCATCATGACTGCTTCAGGATTCACTTTAATACATATTTGATGAGATTTGAAAGCATTCAGATTTATAAATTCTCTTTTGTTTAGGCTTTTCTAAATACTAAAGTGGAATCAACCTTGGATTTAAAGGAATATTAGCTCTCTCCTCACATATTCTGTCTAGTCTTGTGAGAGCTGCCCATTGTACCCAAATACAACAGTTTCTTTAGCAGTGCTGAATTTTAGACACTAAAGACAGCTTCTCATCAATGGGGGTTACTACAAGGGGAAAAAGAAATTTTCAGTGTGTCAGAGAAGGGACAATCTAATCCTCTTTGCTGGTACATCTGCTCTGGCAGTTTTGCTCTACAAATCAAAAGGCATCCCATTAATCTAAGTTCCTTTTCCTTTCATTTTTATTCAGCTCAAGAAATGTGACCAGTATTCAAAAAAAAAAAAAAAAAAAAAAAAAAAAAAAAAAAAAAAAGAAAGATTTCAGCCCACTTTACTTACAAATATTCACCACAGAACTGCACACACTTTGTCTGGTTTGTGCTTTTTTCTTTTTCTTTCTCCTTCCTTTATCTTTCTTTCCTTCTTTCTCTCTCTCTCTTTCCTTCTCTTACCCCCTTTTTCTTTCTCCTTTTTAATAGAGAACCTTTTCTTTTGGCAAAGTGCAGTACATTCGGAGAGTCTTATAAAACAAAGCTTTCAGTTCTTGGTCAGCAACAAACTCATCTTTGTTCATGCAGCTCTATTAAGGAAAGAAGGCCAATTTTATGCAGGTTTCTATGGTCTACAGCACAAAGGCATCTATCTGCATGCAAGCTATCTGGCAGCCACACAGCAGACTATGAGATCATCTGTTTTAGCAATCACCAGCTGCAATGAGGAACTGTAAAAATTATAAACTGGTTTATATAGTGCTTTTTTTTTTCCCCCAAACAGGCAGTACTACAGATTTATGTATTGTTTTGTGGGCAGATAACAAGTGCAGCTCATGGGGTGACTTCACATCTAGGTCTCAGGATCTGGTCTGTGTTTTCCCTATGTGTCTAGGTCTGTTTTCATTGGACACCAATGTCATCTATCTTAAGCAGGAAGTGATGCTCGACTGCTTTATCCCTGGGGTTTTAACTGTTGTCTAAGGAATTCTGGCCCTTTATTTGATGGACTTTTACTGTGCCTTTGCAACCATCCACTATTATTCCACAGTGGGTGGCCAGCTATTTAACACTTGCCAGTTGCATCATACACTGCCTGTAAAGACCGCATACTGTAATTTCGCAGCATGAAGAAAATGAGAATATTTCAGAATTTCTTCTCATAGAAGAGGAAGATGGTTTTAGAAGGGAACTTGAAAGGAATTGGAAGGGCTTTAATACAGAAAAATGAGCTGTCCAAGGCAGGATGCACACCCTGATCTAAAACACAGTGGAAAGACTCCCTTTGAATCCAGTTTGATTTGAACTGGATCTGTGCTGTAGATGGTCTTATAAAAATGTAGGGTCTGGGCTGCATTTAGATACAAAGTTCAGTGGGTTTCCTTGTTTATTAGCAAAGGTAGGGGAGAAGTGAGTGTCTGGGTAAAGAAAGAATCAACCAGAAAATGCTTTCCTGAAAAACAGTTTTCCTGTTGCACACAGTGTCCACCTTATGAACAGATGAGCAAGATACCATAATAAGGTATAGTGGGGAATTGCATTATGTCAACTCTTGTGTTAAAAAATACTTCGAGCTTGTTTCTATTGAGCAGTGACTGCCAGGAAGACAATGTCTTGTTGAAGGAGAGTGACTCAGGGTTGCGTCTCCATGTAGTTAAATTAGCACTTCCCTAAATTTGAAGGCTGAGCATACCTTCCCTGTTTCAGAATTATTGTCCTGAATTTATCAGTGCAATTCTAAAATGGCCAAACCAACAGGTTTAGAATTTGTTTTCTGAAAATTCCCCATACTTTCTGAGTATCATGGCTTTTTTAAAAAAACTAAAAGTACCTAAAAACCATAAATGAAGATGGAAGAAAAAAGGATGATAGTCATGCTTCATATTGTATGTAATACATATTTACGTGAAAAGCAAAACCAATATAAGATGCTCCTTTTCAAGCCTGTTTGAGTAAGAAGTTTATTACACAGGAGTAGAAAAGATTCATAAGCTTTTGTTATCTAGCAGCAGCAATTTGGAAACAGTCAAATTCTGTAAATAGAGAATACTGTGTTCTTTTCATTAAAGCAGGATATTCAGTTGCAGCTAGTTCCACAGGAAAGCTCACCATGTTAAAGAAAACAAAGAATTTACAACCAGCATATTCTGACTTAAGTAGTATGATTCTGCAATCAGTCCAGTGATTCTTCATACATGTGTTTTGGACCACAGCATTCATTCTGAGGTACAGAGCAATACATGTAGAACAAATGAATACATCATACTTACAGAATCACATTACAGCAGAGAAGCTGAAATACTATAAAGGATGACATTTACCTCTGTAAACAGGTGACTGTCTCCCTTCTGCCTCTCCAGATAAAAAGCAGGCTTTGCCTTAGGTTATACACTTGTCAATGCCCTAAGCAGGAGAAACACATTATTACTTTGTGTTATTAACAATGTTACATTTTAGTCTGTATTAACATTAATGTTTGCTAGCCTCAGCCCACAGCAGCAGATGTTGCATAAATGCTTGTGAGAACTCTGTGTGTATTTGAGAAGATGGGTTCTTACGTTGCTTTTAGCATTTCGTATAAAAGCCAAAAAATAAGCCTTGTTTTGTTCCCAAATATGAAAGAGAATTCATGCCTTCAGTAACACCTTTGTGAGTGGGTGAGAAGTGAGCTATATTTCAAATGAATTATTTAGCCACCCACACAGAGTTTTGGATGGACGATTAACCCGTTAGTGTGTCTTTTCTTAGAGCATTCTTCACGATTTTTAATTTTAACACACACACGTGTGCACGTGTGTGCACACAAAGAAGAGACAGAGCTATTGAAAACTTGGCTAACCTGACATAGGTAGAAGAAATTAAGGAATACAAAGAGTCACAGGCTCTTAGTAAACATTTTCTTTGGAATGCCTGTGTGTAAGAATGCTTGGAATAATATTTCAGAGAACTGAAAATTCTGTAGCTATATCTTAGGGTAAGGCCGCAAGCTTTCAGGAAAATGCATTCAGATGTCTATTCAATGAGCTGATGTGGTATTGTTGGATGAAATTCTGGGTAAAATTCAGGCTAAGAATCAAAAATCTCTCATGAGCTGAATTTATGTATTCATAAGCTCTGAGGTCCCATGATTTCATTTGCTAATGGTGAGTTACTATAACTTAATCTTCTACCACTTGTCAAATAGGCCTTCATAACAGATTGCATGCATGCAACATGGGAAGTAAGAAAAATTTAACTGTATTTAACCTGCAAAGGAAGATCCACCTAAATCTCATTTGCAGATCTTTGGGAGGGGGGGTTGGGGGGTGGTAAGTATAGCAGTCATTGCTGCCCACCTGAAATGAAGTAACTATCAGGCTATAGTAATCATGATGCTTCAAGTGGATTTATGTTTCTAAGTGCTTATGTCATTTTTGCAAATGGGATTTCAACAGCCTAAGTAATTTAGACACTTCTGAACATTTTACCTTAAGCAATGATAATTCCTTCCAGCTTTACAGGAATCAATCTATCCTGGGCTTTTACATTTTCCTGAAGGGTGCATTTTGCTATTGGAGCTATACACTGTGAAGACCTCCTGATAATAATCCCTAGTTCTTCTTTGCAATGTAGTATTTGAGAATGGAGAAAAAACTTCTTCAGATAGAGGGAAGACTTAATTTCCTTGGGAGCTCTTTCATGATATGTTAAATTCCATGGGAATAGCTAGTCAGGAAAACAGACACATAAATCAGGATGTTTGATATTTGTAATCCAGTGTCTGGAACACAAAGGTCAGTCGAGTTTGCCCTTTTCTCATGATCACAGATGCTTTTCAATTTGCAACGAAACGGTGATATACCCTGTAGCCAGTTGTTCTCTTACTCTGCTAGAGAGAAAGATACTGTTTGGATATCTAGATATTGGCATGCACCTCCTAAGTTATGTTCAAATAAATTCAAATTTTGGTTATGACCAGTAGTTTCAAAGTTCTAAGGATGCTCTAAGAATGTAGAAATCCCAGATCCAATTTACCAATAAAGGGAAAGGCACCTCTAAGCTGATTGCATGATAAAGATTCTGCTGAGGTCTGAAACAATCTGTTATGTTACTCTTTAACAAACTGTTCTCCCTTAAATGATAGGAATTGATACATTATGATGATGCTTGGAGAGAAAAAAGAATTAAGGTAATGTTGCCAAAGGAAATCTTAATTTATGCAAACAATTCTTTGTCCTTTCTTTTAATATATGAAACAATCTGTTCATATCTGGTGTGTAGGGTAGTACAGCATAATTTGGCACTGCTTATTTAACAGTAGATATTCTGTGCTCTTTGTAAAACATATGTCAAGCACAGAATTATTTATTGCCCTTCATGCATCAGGCAGTTCAAACTGCCTGGCCAGGGCAATGCGTACTCCTATTTTGTGTTCTTTTAGATAATAATAACATCTATTTTCTACCTCACTCAAGTTTTTCATAAATCTTATGGATTTAAGGAAGTCAGTATGTCTCAACTCTGAAGAGACCATATATACAGATCAAAGAGCATGGAACTAACACTTCCTTCTGAGTAGAAGAACCAGCAAAAATTCTTCCTCTCAGATATGCCCTTCATCAAAAGTCTAGCCTTTCAGAGGATGTAGGTAGGTTCAAAAAAAGGGCTCTCACCGGATCTCCATAGACTAAAAGAGCACTAAGTTCTTTGTTACTTGACAAATCTGTCTGCAACACTTATGAGCAGCAGTATGATCCAATTCTGATTTTAGGTGACTTTGTGGGAGGCTTTTTTTGGGCTGCAAAACTCTTGGGTAAGTTTTCATGCTCATATTCCATAAGTCAAAAGACCTGTTTGGACACCTGACTTTAAAACCAGGATGGTGATTCATCAGCTGGTTTGCCTCAGTTGAGTTTTATGGTGCCTTCACAGTAAAACTGTCTCCTACCAACAATATTGTGTTTTGCAATGGTAACATTGCAACCCAACTGTTATTTGGGCAAAAATACCTTCTTCCTTACTGTCAGACAACAGAGAACATATTTATACAGCAGTTAGACAGCATTATACAGGGATTTGGAGTCTTTGATGTGCATTCGGAGAAATAAAGCTAAAAAGACCTTTTTGATCCTATTAAGGGCTGTTTTCTAGAGTTTTAATTGCTACCAGTTAAGCTAGATGTAAACACTGGAACTTTCATTGCAATGAATAAGGTATGACACTTTTTATTTTCTCACAGAGAAGATATTACATTAAAGCAGATTGCACTTGCCATGACTTATCAAAAAAGTAACAAAGTTTATGAAGTGTTCATATACTACAGTGAGGGACTTGTTCATAATTTATTTAGATGATCAAAAGAAAATCAAGATACAACTTACATATTTATATAAATATAACCATATATATGTATACAAAAAAGGAGAGATCAGTAGATGCAATCAGTCTTTAATCTAGCAGGCAAAGGCAGTGTCTAGAAGTTAAACCAGATAATTAGGTAGAGGGTATATATTTTTAGCATTTTTATGTGCTAGTTGGAACAAAACTCCTAGGGAAATGATGCCTGACTCAAACTTCAAGCCTTGTTGCTTTGCGTGAGACAAATTTATTCACTATAGTGATGTCAATGGTCTGTAGTCTTTGGTTCTAGAGTAATGGATTATATGTCATCCATGATATTATATATTACTTTGCCAAACCCTAGCTTTCTCATTTACCTCATTCGACAGGTGGAATATCAGTTATATATTAGTTCTCCACCAGAGAAAGGATCACTAAACAATGTTCCTTAGTCTGTGTTGGGCAACAGGTCATACTGCCTTATGTGTCCCCTCAGGTCTCATGACATCTGAATAACAAATGTTGTAATTCATCCCATTTAGCTTCAGATGTCTGTGCTGTTGTGTCTATTCTAAAATTAACTGTCCCTGGCTCCACTTATGTCAATAAAGTGAAGTAGGTATTTTCAGGACGCAAGTCATCATTCTATAATAAGAATGTAAGAAAAAATTAATAAATAAACATAAATGCAAGGCATAATGTAGTGAATTTTGGGGAATTAAATATGATCACTGGATAGTTCTGATATTTGATGGTTTTCAACAGTAATTTATGGGGAAATTACAAATGGAATATCAGAATTTCTTTAATCTTAAAGAATTTGGTATTTAGGAGTGTACAATTTTAAAATTTATTGCCATAGTACTTGAAGCTGTTCCACTGAATAGAGGAACCTGTCATCGACTTCAGTGGATTTAGGAATGCTTCATAGCATCTAATTTTTGAAACACACTTTGCACATGTAGCTGACACTAAATTAAATAAAATCTGACATGCACTTGTGAAATATGGTTTTTATATTGGTATGCAGTTATCTCACTGACACAGGATCTGATATATGAATAAGATGCATTGTTCCTTCTCTTAACCTCAAGTCACTTAATAAACAACATCTGCTACACATTTAGGTTTTCACTAAAAGAGCAAGCAGCTCTTCAATCTTCCTACCCTGATGAGACTTCAAAAATTAGTCATGATCACTAGTATTCACCATTTATGATCAGAAAGGTCTGTGTTTGACATCAAATAGCATGTAAACTGGATTTGAAAAGGTGAAATGATGACAAGCCTTTTGTTATGTTTGTGTATGTGTGCATATTGACTGTCTTTAAAATGGAGATGAGTCAGAAATTCAACACCATAACATTACCAGAAACACAGTCACATGAGCACATCAGTATGATTCTAGCAGCAGGGTAAGACTCATGGCAGTCTTCAATAAAATACTGAAGGAGTGTTAGGTTTTTTCAGTAATTCATAGAAGTCAGCCCCTAGATGGTTGCAAATCTTGTGGAAATATAACTTCTGAATTTGGTTAGAGAGTAACTTCCTTAAGCTGTCCTTCCTTAAGCTGAAGAACTATTAGATCATTTAGAGCAGAGGACTTGCCATTCCAATGGGAAGGTAAAAACCCAGACAGAAAGCAGAGCACTAGAGCTGGTGGCGGATGTCTTGGAAAAGTTTAACAGAAGTACTGGAAGCTTTCAGGGAAGCCAACCATATCCTGGGCTGCACCAAAAGCAGCATGGCCAGCAGGTCAAGGGAGGGGATTCTGCCCCTCTGAAAAGAGAGGACTTAGGGTGACTGAATTGTGACCTTCTGGTAGGGACCCTACAAGAGAGCTGGAGAGAGACTTTTTACAAGAGCATGTAGTGATGGGGGGAATGGCTTCAAACCAAAAGACAGTAGGTTCAGATAGATATTGATGCCGAGGGATTTTTTGCTTCTTCTACTTTTCTACGTACAAACTCCTGTAATTTTCCATTTTAGTGATTTGTAGACAGTAGGATCCTATCCCCCTGTCATAATAGAACATCTTGTCGCTGTAGTATCCCTGAGAAAGGAACATTTTGTTGTCCTATGATAATTGAAATGTGAAAGTTATAGAGGATAGTAACAACCCAATGAAAGTTTAACACATACAAGCATCCCATTAACTTCGTTTCTAATTGGGAGATTTTTGTCAACTATGTTAATTTGTAAAATGTATGATAAATACCAGAGAGATGCTGCATGGTCAGAGTTACTCAATTCAGTGAGTGAGAGTCATCTTGTCACCTTTTGACTCTCTTGGGGCCATTGTTTTTGGTGCAGTGAGGGCCCCTCCCCCCACTTTTGCAGTTTGTTCTCGGACATCCACTGAATAAAGGTATTTGTTTTTTCCCCTTCCCTCTTAACTTGGTTCCAGCTTCTGTTTTTTTAGCCTGCTTTTAGGCAACAATATGAGGAAAAAAGCCTTTACTGTGAGAATGGTGAGTCAAAGAAACAGGCTACCCAGAGAAGTTGTGGATGGTCCATCCCTGGAAACGTTCAAGGCCAGGCTGAATGGAGCTCTTGTTGCTGGATAAAGAATTGTTCAGTCCTGGTGGGTTAATACAACACTTATTCTTCATAAACCACTAGCCTATGGATCTGCATAATGCTTGTTCTGAGGGATCATGTTAAGCATTGACAAAGAGGAAGAACTGGAGAGTAACCAGCCCAGCGATGACCATCTTCTACCAGTTCACCGAGCAGTCGAGTATGACGTTGGAGTCACTGACCACCAGGGACCACCAAAGAGATCCATGGGACAGAAGAACACATGAGTAAAGGGGAGGGAACATGTATTAATGATTTTTGAGAAAATGATCAACATACACATGTTTATTCCAGGAAAATCAATGAATATGTATGTAAAATACAGTATATAAACAGGAGCTCTTTCTGTACTCATGATGAATGATATTTCAGAGGAGATATCCCCTTGTGCATCCAGCCAAATAAAAAATGCCTGGTTCTTAATGCTACCTTGGTGTTAAGGAATTTTATTTTTGCCTGGTTTTGGTAACACTGAGCAACTGAAAGGTGTCCTTGTACAAGGCAGGGGATTGGAACCAGATGATCTCTGAAGTCCTTCCCAACTCAAGTCATTCAAGGATTCTATGATTCCAAAATGCAGGAATGGAATACAGGGAGGAAGAAATACTTTCTGAAGATGACTGCCAAGTAGTGGTGATCATGAAGCTATGTCTGATTTAATTCACTCCATATTCCAGTTTAGCAGTGTCAATAGTGCACTGATCTTTGTTTATCTGTGTTCTTTCTTGGATAGGTTGTGGTACATTAATCTGTAGTTTATCCTTTCCAGTCATTTCCTTGATTCTTAAATCTTGTTAAGTCTTTTGCACACATTTTGTAGTCTAATCCAAGAATGGTCTGGTTTTATGCACTATCTTTCTATTTCTCTTTTGCTGGTTGTCAGCTGGAGAACTGTCTTTTTCTCTGCACTCCCTAGGCACCACAGGTTGAATTGTCTAAGAGAAGAATGAGTATGCTATTGGTAATATAGGAGAAGTTGAAGGCAATTAAATAAGGCTGCTAAACACAAATCAAATATTTGACAGCCCACACTATCAGTTTGTCTTTAAGTGACAGGACACAACTACAGATTCTAAGTCTTGAACCTCAGGTGTTCTCAAAATTTGGGCCTGACAGAGATGAGCTGATGCATACTACATGAGGTAAAAGTTTCACCTTGTCGCAGTATCTGGACCCAAGTAGGAGAAGTCAAACCTGTATGGCTGTGACTGTGTCTTTTTTAGTAGGTGGAATGTAGAGGTTTGGCCAGCAAAGATGGCAGAAGGTGTTTTGCCACATTTTATTACTGGCTAATCAAGCTGGGAAAGAATTTTCACAATAAAATCTTAACAGTTGACTCTTTTTTAGTTTCATTAGCTGCAACTTATATTTGAGACAACTGTAGAGATCATATTGATCAAGCTGTTTCAGCAGCAACAGAGATGTTCAAACTACATGAGCTAAAACTACAAAGAGCTTTTAAAGTCACAACGGATTGGTTCTGGGCTCCTTGCATATAGCTTGTTTCTTTGGAAGGTGAGAGCTCAGGTAACCCTTCAAGGATTCAGCAATTACATTTTAAACAAATAAGGCCATTCTTTTGGGCATAAAATAATTATTTTTCCTCATAAGGCTTTTGCTTCAGCAAAATTCCTTAATTCTATAAGCTGTGATCACTTCAATCTTAAAACAAATTGTTTATTATTGTACTCTCAGTAAAAAAAAGGCAAAGTTCTGAATTGCCATTGAAAAAAATTTTTTTCAGTAAATGTAAGTTCTGCTCATTTTAATACACCAGACTTTCATGAGAACTATGTGTCTTCATTGTAGTTTACAATCTTGGTAATTTTCTTTCTCCACAGTGAGTATTTCTTTACCTGCTGTGTCTTTCCTATGGCTGTGAGAATGCAAGAAGGAAAACAAAATGCATAACAAGCTCTGGCTTGATTTAGAAGAAGCTTTGTATCTGTCTGTCCTTTTTTCCCTGAGAACAGATGTGTTACTGTGCAGGGAGAGATAATGACTGATATTGATACTAGAAAAAGACTAAAAATCCATTGGGGAAATCAAATGAGACTCAGAGGAAATTCAGAGCAGTTATGAGAGTAGTTATAAAGTAAACATATTTTAAAAATTTCTTTTAATCTTCCTTTTAATTGTTCCATTTGCACACCAGTGCCTCAACATTTATACTTCAGGGAAATTTTAGACAGAGAAGATGTTTTTCATAACAAGGGATTTAGGTGCACATCTATGTTTTAAATGAGCTTAGTAAAAAGATCACCTGTGGTGCTAATGATACCTGGCAGGTTTTGCTCGTTGGTCTTTATAATTGGAGTCTGAGATAACAACTAAGCACTTTGTTCTGAGTGTTTCCATTTAACCGAATTTTCACCCCCATTTTCTAAAATTACTGAAAATACCAATAATGGATTTATCTTTCTGGGACTTAAATTTAATATCTTTCCAAGTCATATTGAGACACTCGGAGAGAAGATCTGAATGAAGCATCATCTCTTCATTTATTTCTGTGCAAATAACACAGGATTTTTATGTCTTCTCAGTTAAAAAAAATGCAAGGAGTTTGTTTGGTTTGCATCATAAGGATTTTTTGGTAGAGTGCCACAATTTTGGTAGAGTCACACAACTTAAAAAATTCATCCAGTTTTTAGAAAGCATAATTCTTTGTGATTCATCCAAATGATTGCAGCTCAATTTCAGTAGACTTCAGAGAACTTGAATATTACTTTCCCTCATAAAACTTCACCAGGCTTTTTCTGTATTTCCATTTCTCAAGGAATTCTGAGAGATGAAATGGGATAAGAAGCCAAGTATTTCAGGATTCTAGGAAAATGAAAAATTCAAATCAGTCTCCTTAAGATGTTTTGTCTTCATACCTGCAAAATGGTCTGTGTGGATAAGACTAAACAACTAATTCCTATGCTATATCTACTAATAAAACAAATCAGTTGTTCTTAACTTTCTGATAGAACACACATTAATATTTAGTATAACAATTGAAATGATGACATGAATTACAGGTCTTTCTGCCTTTGATCAAGATGAAATATATTTCAGATCTGTTGAAGTGAGTATTAGATAATTTTGGAATTGCATTGAACATAGAGGAAAAAAAATCATTTCTACTACATTGTGATTAGTTTTGATCAGAGCTACACTGTTCTTATTGAAGTTGCTTGGATGCATCTTTTACTTGCAAGAAGAGAAGAGAATGATTACTTCAGAAAGACATTCATGTTTGTGTGAAATATTTTACATATGCCAAAATCAGCATTTTTTTGGAAAGAATATTGTTTGCTGAACATTCAACTTTGAGCCCTCAGAAGCCACATCAAAATCATTGCTAACTGAAGTGGGGTGATAATTATAATCATTATGTCAATAAATAAAAGCATGGGGCAAAATTTTAAAACTGCTCCCTGATCAGGTGTGGTTCAAGTGAACTGAACAGATGTCCAAACTTTAAAACAACAAAGTTAAACTAGAAAAATTGCAACCGCAATTAGCCTGTATAATTATACATTGCTTGCGTCTGATGAGTCAGGCTGATCCCTGGATCTGACAATGGAAAGATGTTTTATCTCCAGGTAAAATTACCTGAGGATAGCTACCTCAAACAGACGCTTGCATTACAGACATCTGAAGTGAGATGCAAAGGATCCCATCTCTAGGAGATTTTGTACTTCTTTCTCTTCTTCCTGTCCCTTGTAGAAGAGCTGTCAAGCCTTGGTGCCATTGCCAGTTATCAAGGTGTTTGCCCAGAACCCAGCTGGTTGTCACTGCCATCACTTTACTGACTCTTGAGATTTTTTTATACATTTCCTTAGCAGACTTTAGTAAACATGAATAGAATAACTGTGAATGTGTGTGATATTTTGTATTGCAAATCACTTTTTCCCAAAATTTCTAATAAAGTTTCAGTGTCTGTTATAGCAACTAATTTTTTTTGGAGATTTTAATCATCAAGTAAAAGTATTGATTCATTTGAGAGATTGAACAGAACCACACTTATCAGGTTCCAAATGCTTGCAAACTCATTTTCACAGTGCTGTGAGAATTGAACGTAACAAATAGTAAGGAGAATACTGGGTAAGGAAGAATAAGTCCTACAGCAGCAAGACCCCTTAATTTCTCTTTTCTCAGGTGTCTTGTTCAAAAATAAGTAGCTGTGTAAATGCATACATTTGTGTATACACTGCACATGTTGTTTATACACACACGCAGATGCACACATATACATATATACTTACACATAAAAATTTTATCCCATTTACAGAAGAAGTATACTTGAAGAACTGTACTGCATTCAACTCTGGGGTCCCCAGCACAGGAAGGACATAGACCTGAAGGAGCAAGTCCAAAGGAGGCCATGAAGATTATTAGAGTGATGGAGGACCTCTTCTGTGAGAAAAGACTGAGACATTGGGGTTTGTTCAGTCTGGAGAAGAGAAGGCTTTTGGGGTGACCCTACTGCAGCCTTCGAGTACCTGAAAGGAGCCTACAAGAAAGACATGTTGATAGGACAAGGGGGAATGGTTTCAAAGTGAAAGAGGGTGTGTTTAGATTAGATATTAGGAAGAGATTTTTCACTGTGAGGCTAGTGAGACACTGGGACAAGCTGCCCAGATAAGTTGCAGCTGCCCCATCCCTGGAAGTGTTCAAGGCTAGGTTGGATGGGGCTCTGAGCAACATGGTGGAAGGAGTCGCTGTCCATGGCAGAGGTGTTGGAACTGGATTATCTTGAATGCCCCTTCCAACAGAAACCATTCTACAGTTTTATGAACCATAACGAAAAAGGAATCTAAGTGCAAGGAAAAAAGTAGTTAGAATGAACAAAACTGACATTGAAAGGAAACTGATAGCCAAGGCAATATTTAGACGAGGATGAAAAAAGTAAATAAATACTCAGCCTGTCAGACTGTGATTTTCACACTGCTTTTACTCTTCTGTGATATGCCTTCAAGAAGGCTCTGAGCATGTTCTGTCTGATCTGGTTTTTTTATTAGGAGAAAAATTTTAACGCTCTTCACCTCTCTGTTAATCTTCCCATGGGTCAGTCAGCCAGGGAACAACATAGTGTTCCTCCCTCTTTTTTTATGGGCTGTATTTTTAGAACTGAATAGCAGTAGAAGTTCCCAAGTATTCCTTGAGGAGACTTCATAAGCTCAAACTGGCCCACCAATGGTTGACTTGAGCTCAATTGCAGCAGAAACAAAACAGTGAATCTCTCCTAGATTGGGCAAGGGGAAGATGGTGATTTCTGTCCTATAAATGAGGATTACAGTGTGGGAGTGAATGTTCTGTAGAGCCTTCCTGGTGCTGAGGGTTTCATGGATGGTGTCCTGTTGCAGTGGCCCAGCCCACCTTGGGGCTGAGTGACATTCAGCGGGTAGATTTCCCCGCCCAGGACTCCGACCCTGAGGGCGGATCTGAGGGCGAGGCCCAAGTCTAGGGCTGTTCCCCACTGGGTGTCACTCCCGCAGCATCTCTTCCCTCTGTTCCAGAAGCTTCTGTGCTCCTTTATCCCCATTGGTTCAGTTCCTCATGTTTACTAATGCAGTTCGTTGGTTATGTATGAAGCTCTGGAAAGTTCTGTTCTGTTCAGTTTATAATTGGTTGTTTCAAATATGTTCCTCCCCCCAACTGCTGTGATTTGTTGCCTGTCACCCCTTGTCATTTCCCCATTAGTTTGTCCCTTTGTTCCACCCCTTCTCTCCCATTTAAAAGGGGCTGTAACTGTTCCCCAGTCACCTTTTCTTCCTTGCCTCTCCTTCTGACCAGATCTTCTGCCCCTCTGGGGTCTGAATAAAGTTGGGACTGTAGGCAAAGAGAAGGCCCTATCTCATCCTTTGCTCTGCCTTTGTTGCCTAGCAACACCTCACTGCTGCCAGCTCTCCTTGGAGCCTCCTGCAGACAGCACTGCTAGCTGCTGACAGGGGTTTGGTTTGTCCACGCTGCTGGGACACCAACCTTGTCGTCTGCCCAGGCCACTGGGCGGCCAGCGGTCAGCGCGACAGTGTCCCATGATGATGGTAATGGGATTAGATGAGACAGTGATCCCTTCATGTGCTGCATTAGCATGCTTCACCACTCCCTAATCAGTGAGAAGGGAAAACTCTAGAACGGCTGCAGAAAATATATCAACAGACATAAACTGGCAATGGCTGAGACTGAATTATAGAATAATTTAGATTAGAAAAGACTGCCGCAGGTAAAAAGTGTGAGTAACTCAGAGCCTTCAGCAGCAGTCATGTGACCTGAGAGAAGCGACTCCAGCCTCACCCAGTCTCTGTTCAGTCATGGCTGCATCAGAGCTTCCGCAGGGTCTTGGCTCAGTTCACGCACAGTGGTTTACTTTAAGCAGCAAAAGTAAAGAGAGGAGGAAGGGTTCTTTTCCGCTTATTACCAGCAGGTTTTAATGCTGGAGCCGAGGAGGATGCAGACAAAAGACAAAAAGGGCTGTCGGGGGTGTCTGTTATATAAGGGAAGTGAGGGGAGGGCAGTCGGGAGAGAGCCAACAGCTGCGGAGGACCGGAATGACTGACAGGGGCACCAGTCAGCCACTCGGCTATCCGCACACAGCAGAGCAACCAAGGGGCTGCCCTTTTGGGTGGGGACTGCCCCCTCGCCGTGGCCGGGGAGCCCCCACGGTGGCCTGGGGTGTGCCACCCCCAGCTGCATCAGCGTGGGGAGTGGAGGACCCAGCCCCCGCGGCTCCGGCATGGCAGTGCCGGGTCAGGCTGTTGGCTACCTCCAGTTGCACTGCAACAAAAGACCATTAAGATCATTGAGTCCAAAAGCAGCATCAAGAAAGCAGCTAAAGTCTGATGTACCTTTAACTTCATGTGACCTCCTCTCTGACACTGGTGGTGCTGGGAAGGGGGTTCACACTACCACCTCCATACCCCATCACTCTTTAGCAAAACACTCAGGAATTTAAACTGAGTTACAAGATTCTGTCCTACTAATATGTACAGAACTTTGTCACACACTTGAATTTGGGTATATGTTTAAGCAGTCTGTTGCTTAGCAATGAACCTCAGCTTCTGCTTATACATTTTGGTGATCAAAGGATGCTGTGAGACAGCAGAGAGCACAGCAGCAGCTGTTTTCTACGTTGAACAACTTTTACTGTTATGCTGTGAAGAGGACTTAGACAGGGGCAAGAACAAGGTTTCAAAACAAGAATCATTCTTCTTTCCTGTCACATGCAGCACTGGCCCATGACTTGCAGGAGTGTTCCAGTCCTCAAAATGTCTTTTTCCTTTCAAGCTGATGCTTGTCTTTTAGTATTGTACAGTTACATTTTCTCTCTTTATAACTCATCATACAGTTCTTCTCCCAACTCCATTCTCCTCTGCACTTTGCCTGGCTCATAAATGTTTTTTCACTAACATTTTTTAATTCTGTTGTCATCCTTGCCTTGTTTCCCTGAAGCTCATAACTTCTGACTGCTTCAGTGCAGATCATCTCTGCTGGACCAGAGGGATCCTTTCCAGCAGATGCAGTCTCGGGATGGGGATATCAGACAGCAGTTAGTTTGGGCCATCACAACCTGGAATCCTGGAGTCCAAGCTTACCTGTAGGTGCTGCCCCTGCTCTCAGCAGGCCTTGAACATCACCACCTCTCCACTCTGGGGGACAGCATGAGGCTAAGCCTGCCCTACAGTGATCTCCCCAAATCCTGTACAACAGCCTGGATAAACTGTGCTTAAGACACTGGATTTCACTGATGATTTGCATGGTTTCATTTACCCTTGTAATCTTGTCACCCTTTTCCCTGCCACAGTTTTTGTGTGTTAGGTACAGTTCTACATTTTTCAGATTTAAACTCTTTGAGGAGGGAGTGGGAGTTGAATTTACAGATAGTTGAATTTAAAGGTACCATGATGAACCACTTGATTTACGTAAATTTCACCGGTATAGTAAGTTCATTCTATTTTGGAAAAGAATCTTGCAACTGAATTATAACTTTCTCCTACAAAAATGTCACACTGTTTGCAACAAGCCACAGATTTTCATGCTAAAACTCTTGTGGTGGTTTGAGAAGTTTGGGGGGGTCAAGCTTTTTGGGTGTGGTAGGGGCCAAAGATGGCTCCTGTAAGGAGCTTCCAGAAGCTCCCACAGCTGTCTAGTCAGGGCCTATCTCTGATGGCTCCTGGAAGATTGATGTGCTGTTTTCCACAGTTGGGCCAATTAGGAAGGACAGCAACGCCTCTACGACAGTATATTTAAGAAGCAATCTCTGTAGTACACACGTGCGCGCCACGTAGCCCTGTAGTCATGTAGGTAGTAGATTAGGCAGAGGAGAAGGAGTACAGCAAACAACTAGAAAAAACAACTGAAACATCAGATATGAAAGCCAGCAAATGATGCCAGTCTGCCAAAGAAGAGAGGCAATGGAGGAGGAGGTTCCTGCAGCATTGGAATTGATACATCTTCAAAGCCTGTGGTGAGAAACTTTAATCAAACTTGGAGCGGAGACGTGCAGGAGGGAGTGAACTCCCACAAGAGTAGCTGTGTCTGGTGGGGACCAAGGACTTTGCTCCTGAATCAAGAAGGGAGTCAATTATGTTAAAAGAAGCCTGGTTTTATTCCTATCCTAAGAGAGAGACCAGCCCGATGGGGAAGGATGGAGCAGAGACGGTGCAGAAAGGAGTGATCTCCTACAGAAGGGGCTTTGGTCTGGTGAGGAATGGACACAGTCAGTAACTGCTTCTACTCCTAGAAGGGTTGAACTGCAGGAGTTGGTGAGGTAAAGAAGCTTTGGGTCACCCCCCACCCTAAGTGTGGACCAGCCTGATCTGGGAGGAAACAGCGGCGGCACTTTTGGGTGGGCTGCGTGCCAACTTCTGCAAACCGTGAGATGGTGCCAAAGGAGAGAGAGAGAGAGACCCCTCCAGGTATAATTGCTAAGAAGAGAAAACACCTGAGCATCTGAGGACTAAACTCATTAGACAAAAAAACCCCTCCCCCCGTTCCCCTTACGATCTGGGAGGAGAGAGAGGGCTGTGAAGCTTTTGGGGGTGGGGGGGGAGGATGGGAGGATGGCAGAGGAAGAATGTTTAGGAGATGTTCCTTTGTTTTTGCTTGCTCCTTTGACTCTGTAATAAATTCACTTTATCAATTAGAAGCACTGACCTTGTCTCAGCCTGATTTTGCTCCTCTGCCAGCATTTATTATCATGGGTTAGTAACACAGTTCAATTCAGAAAGGGGAATAGAGCAGTACTAGTGGGGCCTTGGCTGTTGGCCAGGGCTAAACCACTACAACTCTTTACCTTTATAACTTGCATCTTTACCTACAAAAAATACTTGCCATCATATTGAGAGAATTCAAGGTGGAACTGCTTAGATATATAAAGCTGATTTTTTACTAAGATTATTATGTTTTAGGGAAAATTTTCTCACTAGACTTGTAGTCAGAACAGATAGAAAAGACCCCATTTTCCCTGCCCCTCTCGTGTCTTTTCAACTGTCATTTTAGATCTCACAGATATTTTTGTCAGATATAATCTACTATTTCTCTCAAAGTCTCTTCACACTGCTTCTTTTAATGCTGCTGACGTTTGTGTATATATTCATTTTATGTGCATTGGTTTTCCAGTGAAGTCTATCAGACCGACAATCTAGAAGTTGAAGAAATGTGTTAAACACCTTGGGAAGATATGATTTGTTGTCCTCACACAAACTCTAGTGAAAGTGGCTCAGACCTTACTTGTAAGGGTGAGTAAAAGCATCTGTGACAGGTGTCTCTTGGACATCCTTTCAAAAACTGTGTGTGAGAAAGCTCAATGGACCCTTCGCAGTAGTAGATTCTCCTTCTGCAGCAACTAGACTGGGATTATTAGAAATGGGCACTACCAAATGGCCGTGATAATGTAGATAGTTTTGAATGAGTGGCTTTGGTATAAATACAAGCCTTTTTACCTCTTCAAGAAACTTCAGTTGAGTGTTGGCACCCGGACTTTTGCTCAGTCAGAAGTCTCACAAACAGCTCTAAAAAAATCTGATCTTATTTACTAAAAATCCAATACACAATTTTAGATTTTGTAGCATCCAGAAATAATGGCTGGATTCTGACAGTCTAGCTTGCATAAACTAGCTAATCATTCAGATCTAAGCCTATATGGCTCTAAATTCAAGGTCCAAAGTAGTTTCAGTCAAAGGGTCTAAACCCTTGGGCTGTCGTACCTGCCAGAGTAAAGCTTTTGTGAAAAAGAAAAAAAGGCCATAGATTCATAAGGTCAAGTCACAACTCTCAGATTAAAACACTTAAATCCATGTGTTCATGTATAAAACTTAACTAGGTGTTGAAGCTCCCACAAAAGTAAGTGTAGATTCAGTCAATGGCTCTAGAGACTAGAGTGGTTTTAAGCTGATCTATATGTAGACAGTTAAGAATTCATTTCAGTAGAAACTGGGCCTGGGACCAGGAATCTAGAGCTGGACCTAAGCACTGGAGAGCTGCAGGGACTAATTCTGCTTAGGAGAAAGGTCTGCTATACTTGAACCTGAACAGACACAGAGGGAAAATAGGAACTATGCACAGGAATAGCAGAGCAGACAGCAAGGACTGCCTCATTCCTTTCCCATGAACAAGGATTTCCCAGACTGAATATGATGAGTATTCCTCTGAAGGGGAGAAAAGGCCCAGTTTGCCAAGAGCAGCAGCATAGAAAAGAGGCAACAGCACATAAAAGAGTCAGCAGCAGGGGACAGGATTCTCCAAAAACAGGTTTTAACAAAGGACTCTGGAGCTGGCCGTGATTTCAATGTCCTGAACCGAGCTTCCTCCAGCACACCCTAAATAAGGGGAAATATTTTTACTCTTGTCTTTAGCTACAATTCATGCATAACTGAAATAAAGAAAAGTGTAAAGAAACTGAAATAATACAATGTCATTTGGACAACTTGTTGAAGCAGCATGGCAATCCTGATCCCTCTTTAAAAGTCCTAGGAACTGTTGATACCAGTGGCAGCCAAGATTGCTAAAGAATTATTTATCTCTTTTTTCTTCCTGTTCTTTAGTTTATTCATTTTGCCCAAGTGACAAAGTCAATTTTCCTCAATTGCTGATACAATCAATTACTGTCTTATTATGCATCTCCTGTTGTTTTGGGTTTTTTTGACAAGGAGTTAACTGCTGGGATGATGGTGGGATGTGAATAGTCCATGACTCCTCAAATGCTGCACGTTTGCACTGTGGGAACACTCAGAAATCCTGGTTCACCCAGTTCCAGGAGTTAGCTTAGCCTCACCTAAGTCTTCCTTGGGTCTCGTCTTGTCCATATTCTTGGATCTCAAACACACAATAATTAGTGTGGAGAGAGCCGTAGACAGTCAGGGATCAGCCCAAGATAAAAACAGCTTGTGGCAAAAGCATCGATCTAGACCTTGGAGATCAGAAATACCCTGAGGACTTCTCAGTTTAGGAGTCAGCAGTGTGGATTGGTAGCTTACAAGTTGCCCTCAATCACTTCTCTTAGAGAGTGTGTTATGGGGAACTTCAACCGCACAGAGAGGATTTTGGAAAAATATGGAAGTTACTGCAAAGTTATAAGAGGGAAAAGAATGCAGGAGTAACGTGCTGAAATGATGTTTAGCTAATTAAAATTTTTTTTTAGTTTACCCAGTTTTCAAACAGAAATACAAATGTTCCTTATCATTAAGGACATACACAGGTGTTTTGCTGATTCAGGACCCTGTGGCTGGGAGAGCTACATTGCTCCATTTACATGAGGGCAGAGTTAATTCCAGCAATGTGAAATTAGGGGGAAAAAAAATAAAGACTTCCAATAATGAAGATCGTGTCTGAATTTAAATTAGACTGGGGAAAAACCTTATATGAGAGGAAATGTTTCAGGGCTACCAAAGCAATTTGTGAAATTTGACATCAAATTTCAATCTTTTTAAAATTAAAGTTTATTGGTTGCTCCTTGCAGGAGTCAAATTCTTCTTCATTTATTAAGAAAAAAAAACCAACCAAACAAAATACCAACAAAAAAGCAGCTACAAAATCATTTTTGTGAATGTCAAAGTACTCAAACACCAAATATTGTTAATGCTGCTTTTTATGTTAGCAAAAAGAAAAGAAATCAGTTCAGGTTCATCTGAAACAAATAAAAAAAGTATTTTTTAGCTTCAGCCACTAAACTGAAAAGTTCATTACTTGCACTTGTCTAATTAGGATTGTAAGAAAAATCCTTAAAGAAGACGGGTATGAAGTATTTTTCACAGCTCACTGTTCTCTTTCATTTTTTGCTGTATTCCTCACAGGCATTGCTATAACCCTTTCTGCTGCAGTTAGTTATGCAGGCTCTGGTGCACCTTTTTCAGTTATTAGCAATACACAGTATCCAAGCTGTCTCTCCTTTGAGCCCCATTATTAAACACAGAAGGCATCTGAGTAGCTCCTTTGCGCTGCACAGACATGAGGTAATTTTGCATGCATGGCTGCCTACTTTCATAGGTGTGTGTTTGCTCTGAGGATGGTAACCTTTCTGTGAGTGTATATTTTATGAGTAAAACTTAGCTTCTGGTGTTTTGGTAACACATGCTTAACTCATGATTAGTTCATGATTTAACCTGGACTGATGCTGGATTAAAAATATCAGTTTCATATTTCATCGGTTATATTGCCAGGGTACTCAGGTTGCTGGAGCTGTTTCCTGATGCTAATATTCTTGGGCAATGTCTTTTGCTTAATTAGGACCTTTTGGAAGACCTGTACCTGGGGCACTATTGCTTTAAGTTATACTTATTATATACTTATTATACTTATTGCTTTTCACTTGTTATACTTACCATTTCAAGCTGGAATTAACACCACTTTGGCCCAATGTTCTGCATTCGAATCTCTTCTACATAGCATGGGTTTTCTTTCTGCACAGTTGCTTTCCATTTCTTCTAAATGAAGTTGGGTTGCTTGTTTTGGCAGCTCTTAGAATCTCTGAAAGACTTTACTTAAACGTACTTTCAATGCACTCTGCAGTTTTTGCAGCCTTGTTTCCACTTTTGTCCCCATGATTTAGAATGACAATAGTGTTCATTTTACTGCATAGTGTACACTTCTTCATAGTACCACACAAAATATCAGCTAAGCTCTTAAAGAGAATTTCCTTTCGATAGTTTGTGTTATATTGTTTGTGATCACCCGAAATGAAAACATTTGACACCATTGCATTTAGCAAATATAGTGCTCATGTTTCTATTTTAACACTGCCTTAACATGGGACTGAATACCCTCACAGTTCCTTGGAGATACCTGTAATGAAATGCACTCTCCTCCTTTGTATTTGATTTTCCATTGTGGGGGAAAGCAAGCATTTTAAAGGACCTGGGAACATGAGGAGATATGCACTCCTGTGCATGTCTCCTCCAATATGTTCTTAATTTTTGCACCTATTATTTTGTTGTCAACCTAAAAAACAGAATCCAGCAATAGCTATCAAACGTCAGTCTAATTGTCACCTATTTTGGAGGATAAAATAGAAACTCACATCATGTTTAGCTTTTAACACTGAGAAGAATATCAGCTTTTAGGCTTCAGTAAATAGGTTTTCTTCATAGGTTTCATAGGTTCTTCATGTTCAGAATATATTCCAAGAGCTGCTTGCACTTCTTCATAGGTTTTCATGTTCAGAATATATTCCAAGAGCTGCTTGCACTTCATAGTGAAATAGAAGCATAAATTGGTTGTTCCAAAAGTTTCAAACACATGGTTCTCTATATTTATCATTACTAGATGTCTTGCTTTTATTTTTCAGTTGTCATAATTCTTATCTACTACACCTTATTACCCAAGCATTCTTGTAGGTTGGGTTGAGCATTTTATTGCAGAATCATAGAATATTCTGAATTGGAAGGGACTTACTAGCATCACCGAAGTTCAACTCCTGGTCCTGTGTTCCTGGTGGAACGGAGCAGACATGGGGTTTCACATGCATATTTTCCTACACTTGTTAAGCAAATAAATTATATGGGGCATTTCATATTTTAGAAAAATGTGCAAAACACTATTGAATGCCTCATTAAGTGGGGGAGGATTATGTTGATAAGGGAAGAAGGATATAACAGTCAAATGACAAATCCCATCTTGATCTGGAGAACTGAGTACAGGTGGATCTATTGTCTAGCTTGGCTATGTCTGGAGAAAGTAAGCTGAATCTATATTTGAGTGCCAGGTAACAGATGCCTTACTTTAGCATTTATAATCCGTATTTTTATGGTCTCCATGAAATCCCCATGAAAAATTTATGCTCTGGTACCCAGGTCCTTAGCAGTAATCATCTCAAAAACCTGAGTCTGGGTTGTAAGCAGAGTTTCAAGTGGTTTTTCCTGGTGACTTTCCTGAGTTGTGAGCTTGACAGCACAGAGAGGAGCCTTATGGACTGAAGTGATGAAAACAACAGCATAGTTGCAATGTCTAAGGGAGTGAGCAAACTACTAAATAATTTCTAATACCTTTCAGAATAGGTAGAACAAACCAGTATTTTACAGCATTTCAGGTCAGAGGATTAACTGGAGACCTGATTTTCTGGAGTTTCTTAGACTAAAATGATGCCTAAAAGGCTAGCCCAAAAACTGAGGCCAGTCAGGAGTAAGGGAATAAAAGGTGGGTATTTATCTGAAGGGCCTTCAAAGGTACATTTAGGGCAGACAAAGCCCCCTCCTTGGGGCATCACCCAAAATGGATGACGAGTCATGAGTTCTCCACACTTTTATAGGTTTGGTCCATTTGCATATCAGCATAGATTTACCAATTAAAACTTTACAATTTCCCCGTAGCTCGCTCCCCCCCCCCACCCCCCCCCTTTAGACGTGTGGGTCTGGGCAGCCCGAATGTCCTTGGAGGGTAAGTACAGAATGGTAGTGTTATGTCTATAGAAAACAGCAACCAACGAGATATAAGGCATACATGCCAGACAATGCAGGATTTGAAAAATACAAGGGTTAAAACCTAAGGCAACAAAAGAGCTGTCTCTTTTCTTAATTATCATGAAACCACCCTCTATTGCATATTTTACAGCAGCAACTTTGCAGAAAGTGTTCGTAAATATTTTTTTTAACACAACCTCACAAGTCAGTACTGTCCAACATTTTCTCTTACTTGATTTAGTTTCAGCCCTCTCTCCTGTGCTGGAAGCTGCTACATTTTCCCTTGAAGCCATGGACAGATTTGGAAAGTTCCCCAGGGGTCTGTTGTGAGGGGTCTTTCTTTGTTACCTGATTCTGGAAGAAAGGGCTGTTCTATATGTCTGCCAGGAACAACTTTCTCATTAGAGTGCTTGGCACTCCCAGGCCTTGGCTAACCCTTCCAGCCTGGCTGAGAGCATTTAGCACCATGTCAGTGTACCTCATGGGGGGAGTATTAGCCTGATGCTTGCATACTTTACCTCCAGAGACAGGATGTGAGTTGAATCTGTCAACTTCCCTTGGCCTCAAGTATAGCACTGGAAAGATGATGGGGAAAATTACTGCAAGCTTATTTAAGCCAAAGAAGATCTTACATTCTTAATGTCAGGGTTGGAAACAACATTGCAAAGGTAAAAAACAAAATAGCAAAACATGATTCTAACTCATCTCCAACCAAGGTTTTATGTCTCACTTCTCTCCCCACTGACTTCTGAAGAAGAATTTCAAGGTTCAAAAGCCATGCATAGCAACAGGGTCTTCCTCTCTCCTTACCTCCATCCTATTCTATGCAAATTAGGAATATATTTCTTCCTTGGGGACATCCCTCACAATATTCTAATTTTTTCCAATGTTGCTACAACATTTCAAGCCTGTAATAAAAACATACAAATGTTATATGTATGTGTTATATATATATATATATAACATACACACACACACACATATATATATTTATGTTACATATGTTATATATATATATGTATATATATATATATATAAAGAGGATTAAATGTATTTACATTCCTATACACCAAGCTCATCCTTATGTTTCAATGCAACATTTTGTTCTGGAGCTCTGTCATAAGTATTTTACATTTACTGTTAGTCTGGGTTTTGTTCACAAACTCCAGGTAAGTGAGGTTCTTTAGGATGTTCTTAATTTTAAGCCCAAGAAGAGCGGTGCTCCCTTGAAGTAGTTTATTTTCATAATGTCAAGAAGGTTTCAAACTAGTCTCTCACACTTATGTAGCTGAAATCTACACAGAAATAGGTGTTCTAGCTTGAAAAATCTTCCATAATACATCACAGATCATACTGAGATAGAGGACAGACGACAGGGATGTACATTGGGACCTCATTTATTGAAAGTCAGTATCTTCAAAACTTCTTGTGTCACAGTAACGACATGAAAGAAGGAGACAGAAAACTCTGGAGAGTGAAGGAACAAGTTCTGGGCTTCCCCGCCCATCTTTATTATATATGTGCCTTATAATTCACTGTGTATTGGAGGAGACAAAGGGTCTCCCCTCAATCACACTGGTCAAAGGAAATGTCCATCAAACTTCTGTGCCCAGGAGAAAGGAATGTAAATAAAAAGATACCGTTACAATAACATGGCTATGTTTACAAAGAATGTCTGAGAGCTAGTTACAAAAGAATGATAACATCCAGAACTGCAGAAGTCAGGGCAACATTCTTGTGCCTGCCTGCACCTTGTCACCTACAACTTTATGAACCATGAAACAACATCATGAGAAAAATATCTAGAACAATGTCTTGAAACAGAATAGTTGTCCTGGGATCAGTTATTAACACTAACTGTACTGCAGTCAGCGTAATATTTATATATAAATACATTCTTCTGTGTCACAGAATTAGGCCAAATCCATAATAACAAGTGGAATAATGCTCAACATGGATGAATGCCAGAGTACCAAAATGCCCAGTCTCAAGAGAGGCAGCTTCTGTTCTTCTGGGGACAGTGTGCCATGAGGGTCACAGCTGTCGGGGGTTACTGTTTCTTTCACTACCCAAATCACACTGTGGGAACATTGAAGAAAGATGGTCACACCGCTAAGAGCATTCAGTGTTATTTAACCTGACCAAGGTACATGGGCTCAGCATATTATTTAGCATAAACAAGCCTGAAGTTCTCAGTCTCTCTAGGGAACACAATATTGTGTAAAGAAACAACTTTTATTCCCCTCTTACTCACCTCCCATACAAGCAGTCTCAAAAGCTTGTCAAAACACATACATTTAAAATTTTGAGTCTTTAAAGTAATGGAATAAAGTCAAGGCACTGTTTTACAGTCAGTCATATCCCAGGGTGCTGGCTGGCCATCTGTTGCCGTGTACTGCAGGAAGCACTAGTCTGGAAAATGGCATTTCCAGGAGTCCTTGGGGGAGGCTTCACTGTATTGGGGTCAAACAGTTTTTTTCTGGCTTCATGCAGATTATGTGTACTGGGGCATAGCACGGTTTTGGTAATTACCTGGTTTTGTTTAAATTGCAAACATCTATGTGAATGCATATATTGTCAGTGTGATAATGCAGAAGCAGATGGCTTCCACCTCAATTTCTACCTTTAAGGAGTTACATTTCTCCACCTACACATAAAGAAGGTATTTTTTTTCAGGAAAGTGAATTCACTCAGCACTCTGAGGCCTCGTGCTGATACTGCACTGCTAAAATATGCCACACATTTCCATAAAGCCATCTCCTGGAAAGTACTCAGTGTCTTCTCTCAGCTGGAGAAATATCACTAACATACTGGTCTTGGTAGCAAAGTCACCTCAGATTTTATCATGGCTCATTTGCCAGGATTTTTCTTTTCACTCCTTTACTAGGCTTGATAGACCTCTTCTAGTAGTGGTTCAGAGTGAATTCCTATAAAAGCCCTACTCAGGAAGAGGGGAATTGGATTACCCCAGTCATCTATACAATCCTTCTCCTCAAAGTTCTCAGTGTAACCAGTGAACAAAAACAAAACCAAAGCAGAATGCTTGATTTTTCTTTCTCTCCACACATTTGTATTCCACAGAACTTAAAGAAAACACCTTCTAAATCCCTTCTGAATAATTTAGCTTGAAATGTTTACCCTTTGACAAAAAAAGCACAAAATAACTAGGAAATACAAAGTCCTGAAACCATTCCCAGAGGCCACCGTTGCATACACTGTCTACTTATTTCAGTTCCTTTATGCCAGACAAGACCTTAGGCTTTCTGTTCAGGGCACAGCAAAATACAAAAGACACTCAGCCTTCCTTCCTCATGGGAATGGGAATCTCAACAGAAGAGAAAGAGGACCAGTTCACTGTGCAGGAAGTTACTTTAGCTTACAGTGAAAGTAATTCTCCAACGTGTGCCAAGAAATGTTCAACATAGCTGGACTTCTCTTTTCATTTAAGGAGCAAGTTGCAAAGCAGAACACACTTTTGATTTTCATTTTCAGTGTGCTTATGATTTTTATGATGATTAATCACCATAATCTATGATTTTCATTTTCAGTGTGCTTATGATTTTTATGATGATTAATCACCATAATCTATGAGACCACCTTCTTATGACACAAAAATCTGTTCACCTGACCTCCTTCATGGAAGTATCTGAGCAACAGACTAAAGAGTAAAGCCTGAAAACACATAGTATATAACAAAGTGATATATGAAAAATGAATAGGCTTAATCTGTTGGCTTCCAAGAAACCATAGGCCAATCTGCTGAAAGTGCCTAAGGACTGATAAAAGGAGAAGCAGGCTGTAATGATACAATTGAGCCAGGAGGCTGAGCTAGTTGAGGCACTTTATTGCTGTCAAAATTGTTGTTAAGAAACCAACTGATTCAGAGCATACAATGGAATGCTAAAGTTTAGGTGACTAAAGAGAAAACAGACAAGAAGGAAATTTTCTAATTATATCTTAGGAGTAAAAGAAAAAAAAATGCAAGAATGAGATGAGTACTTACCTGGAAAGGGAAGAAAGTAATTAGCAGAGAAATGGAAAATCTTTTTTAATGTAACTATTGCAAAAAAGTAGTTCTTCTATATGGTTAAAATAATTAAAATGAAAAACAGATGTAGAAACCTAGGCTCAAAAACCTTTGAGAATATTTGAGATATTCTCAAGTCCTGATTAAGTGTATTATAACAACTCCCAACCCTACAGTGATTTTTCTCCAGAAATGAGACATCCAAGGAAGCCTGATGGCAAAGATATTTCCAATTTTGAAAAAGGTAGAATGGAATTCTAAAAACATGACATTCTGATAGCCTGGAAGAATAAGAAGCAAATTATTAAAAACAGTTCGTAAGTATTTAAAGGATAATCATGAGATAAGAAAAAAGACAATAGATTTTTCAAGAATTAAACATAATAATCCACTGCAGTTTCTTTTTTCTCCAGAGAAAATAATGTCACATAAGAAAAAGGGGGAGCAGCAGGATGTGTCTTGACTTTTGGCCTTTGAGATCTTTCTACATGGCACTTTCTTTCAAGGAAGTCATATATACATGATGGTTTTGGCAGGTTCACAGCTAAAAGCACACATCTGCTCCAGAGATATTTGTCAACCATTTCTTATTACGTCACATTCCCTAGGGCTCTGTCTTGTGGTCAGTATTCTTCAATATTTTTAATAGCTTGGATGAATAGTTTTTCGATAGTTTGGAAAGAAATTTCATTAAAAACTGAGTGAGTGAAGATGGTAGGCAAGGTTCACTGAATATGATATTGAATAGCTGAAGAATCATTTGATATAAAAAAGTGACTTTCAATAAAGGTGAAATTCAATATATTGCTTGTGGGGTTTTCATGCAGAAAAGAACATTAACTGATCAGTAACAATAACAAAAAGGGCATAAAAGTTACAAGGCTTCACAGGCTAACTCTGAATCAAGTGTGCCATGCTGTTGCAAAAAGACAAGCAATTTTGTGTTGTCTGGAAAGTCACTGTTCTGCTGTATCTGCCACGGGTGAGGACTTACATGGAGTATTATATTTAGTTGGGCCATCAGATTTTAAGAAAGATGGAGTTGAAGACAATCTAGAGACAGCCAAGAAAATAAGAGTTTTATAAAACAGGACCCATAAAAAGTTTGGAAAATATGGTCATATTTAGGATACATATGAGGAAACTAAACAAGGGAGGAAGGACAGAAAAAGTCTTCCAATCCTGTATTAGTTCTTTGTGTTGATTTGTTTTGTTAGAATAATTCTGTTTTGTACTCAAGTCCACAGATGGTAGGGCAACAAGTAAATAGGTTAACTTACTGCTTTTTTTTTTTCTTTTATTTGGAAATACTTTAGAATTTTAAGGTGAATAAAGAATTAGAAAAGTCTATGGAGTTTGTGCAATTTTAGTACCTGGAGGATTACAGGTGTGTTTAAATAAACCTTTCTGAAGAATTCTCAGTGCTCACTTGACCATGTTGTAATGAAGTTACCCTTTCTCAACCTTTGTTTCTGAGCAAAATTCTTTTCATGTTCTGTGTATACAAATGGTTACCAACCAATGTAAGATCATCATGCTTCATTCAGCCCTAAAGACATCCCACTGCCTGCTGGGTGTAGAGATGGAGTTTGTCCATCCAACTCCCTGTAGGTCATTGCCTCGCTACAGGCATATGCAGGCTGGCAAATTTAACAGCCAGGAAATGTTTTCTGCCAGCTTCCTTCAGATCCAGCTGTAAACCCCCTTTTTAGTGGGCCACCCACAAGGCTCTTTCATGGCTGTTATAGACCCCTTTGCCAGAAACATATAGTTTCTCGTGCCAGCTCTGAGCCTTTCATCCCAATATCCAAGAAGCAATCTCTCTTTCTACAGCCGGTCTTCCAGTCTATTTAACTTCTCTCTGCTACTCCAAAAGCCACACAGCCTCTGGCTTTCTGCAAATGTTGGTGGTATTTCCCTTTCTTGCTGAAAAACTACTAAATTGTCTCATGGATATGCACCAAAACTGAATTAAATTAGCCTGGTGGCTCACTGGTTCTCTTGGTGAGTGATTTCAAGGAAAACTGCTAATCCCCAGATTAGAATTTGGCTGGATTGAGAAACTATCTTGGTGGGCTAAAACTGTCCTTTGCCAAATTTGGCATCCTAAATATCTTTATTGGTAATAAATCTGATTTCTCAAAGAGCCTAGGACTTCAGCTTTATAGCAGATAACTTTGATGTTAAAAATAGATTTTTTTTTTTTAGATACTGGTACAAAAAGCAGATCTTTTGGAAACAGACCTTTAGAAAGTAATTCAGATGTCTTATTTCTGATGCTCTGTAAATGTAAAACCACGTTGAAGGCACTAGAATTTCTGAAAGCATATTTCATGGCATAAAGTTAAACAGAGGCTTCAGATAAGAGGTCAGTAAGCACAAGTGCTAAGCAATGACGTTATGAAAATCTGTCTTTTGTTTGAAAAATGAGGTCTTTACCTTTCTAAAGAGGTTTGAGTGTAAAGATGCTGAAAAGATGAATGTTTATATTATTTTTAGCAAATTTTAGTACTAATAAAGCACTGCGACTATAAAAAGATAACTAATATACATCCTAGACATACCTTGTTACAAAAGGAATATTTTACTGTTATTTTATATTAAAATAAACAGCAGGGCAAGGAGACAGGGGAAAAAAAGGATTTTTAGTTAGAAGAATACCTGGAAATCAGGAAAATCCTTTTATCAATATGCGTAAGAATATTAGGCTAATATGTAATGCTAAACCCGAGTAATTATGATATAGCACCGAAATATAAACCATTTTGGTTTTAATCTCTATGCTGAGGGCTGTAACTCAGGTTTGTAGGAGGAAATAGCTGGGACAGGTCTTATATCAGAGCTCCATTTCTACCCACCCCAGAGCTTTCCAGCCTTTCAACATATGCAAGTGAACAAGACGTTTATCAGCTTTGCTGTCACTGAAATCAGTGGGAAGACAAAAGTACAAGAAAGCTATCAGCTGTTAACGCATTGCCCTCTTTTCTCATGTATGGATTTTTGTTCAAACATCCTGTATACAAAGGCTTGGTTTCTATTCACTGGCCTGAAACAAGGATGACTCCACCAAAATCACTGGCATGAGACTCATTCAGCTGAGATGGGAAGTAAGGCATAGTATATTAGAGTGTCTACATATGTTGCAGGTTTTACATGCAGGACAGGGTAAATAAGAACTTAAAAGACAGCAATGATTGTTGAAAAGCTTTGAAAATGAATTGGGGAAAAATGCTGGTTGAATTTCTATAATCACAGAATTCCTATAATCACTGCCGGGGGCTGCTCTACTTGCTGTAGCATTATGTGTTTTATAGTGTTTAAATCTTTACTCTTACCAGAATGAAGAGGGAAGAGGGAAAATAATTCCACCAAACCACATGAGGTGTAACCTATGTGAAACAAACAAAGCACTATCCAAATGTAAACTCTCCAGCATGTTACCTCTTCTTGCTTTTCACTGCATGTGGAAATAATTACAGATGCACTGACATAGATAAGATGCTTTTTTTTCCTTATTAAACTTCAAGATAACTTCTAGTTCTGCTAATGTGGTTACATATTTTAATTTGTTCTTTTTCAGAGCTAAAGACTAAGGCTGTGAGGCAAGAAGGTGTGCAAGACAGAGAAGGGAGAAGATAACAATTAAGGGGAGTGGTAATTGTGAGGACCTGTGAACATGGATATTATGCAGAGGTTGTGCAAACCATTCAGGATTTATTCGTTAAAAGCCAAGAGGACCAGTTCAATCATCAGTTGACTTTTTTTTTTTTCTGAGACAATGCAGCAACTCTTCTCTTATGTTTTGCCTTTCAAAGTGAAGATGAACATGTATGCTCACAGATGTGCCTTTCTGTCTTCTTCATGTATGTAAATACATATACATCATGACTGCAACAAAAGCTGGGTGCAGCAGGACCAGGAATCTGCGTCAATTTCTATTTCTCTGTTCCTCCTTAAAATCCATTTTGAGACATCTGGAAATTGAAAAGGGACCCAATCTTGCTTGTTAACAAAAAAACCCCAACCCACCAACCAAAAAAAACAGAGAGAAAAAGGTCAATATATAAATCTTTTCCTTATGGAAGCAGTCTTGAGATATAAGTGCTACATACTAAAGGTATCCAATACAAGTTTTAATGGTTTTAATTGCACTTCCATCAGAAGGTGTTTACCATTAAAGAGATGTTTTTAAAGACTTTGTTTTCCAAGTGGATGCAAGCAGCTCACAGCATTAGTGCATGATGGTGTCCAGGCTGCCATAGGTTTCACCAAGGTCCTACAACCCAACAGTCTGTCAATTTAGTTTGCCAAGCCAATGGTTTTACCCTGTGCAAGTGTTAGATGCCACAGAATGATGTAAAACTAAGTGATGGATTGTAGTGGCCCAAGGCTTGCTGCCGGGGGCTGCTCATGAGAAAATCCTTCTTTCCCATGGAAGGTATGAAAAACAATAAGATAAACCACCTGTTGTTGTCGTTCTTGTACGATATGTTTTGGATTAGGGTGCTGTAGAACTTAGCCAATCATATACCTGGGTTCCTATTATATAAAAAGGACAATACAATAAATGGGGCTTGCTGGCTGGCTCTTGGAATCTCTGCGAACCAAGGTGTGTGCTGTCTCATTATCGCCTCTCACTGCTACAATGTATTCAAATCAGCAATCACAGTTAGGATGAGTTTTTCTCACATATTTATATATACTTGTAAAAGTTGGGATCTTTGTTCTACTGTTTCCATGTGGGGATGCAATGCCATCTAAGCTGCCCAAAGATACCCTGTCTAGCTCCTAGCTGCAACTCCAGAAAGTTTCTCATAGATTCTGTGCCACATCTCCCAAGCTAAATACATACATTTTCAAACAGAGCAATAATTCTCAAATGGCCCTAGGCACTGAAGTTTGAGCAAATTATTTGACCTTAAGATCTTGACACTCAGAGGATTGTCAAAGAACAGAAGTTTACTTAGACTATGTTTCTAATTAATGGAGATGTCTTCATTTTCAGATGGAATTCATTGCATTTTTAAAGAGGAATGGAGTGAAATAGGCACCATTAATATACATATTGTATTTCTGTATTGACTACACACTGTTCTAAGACATCGGGTGCACAAGTATTCAACAGCTGGAGTCCAGTTTAGACTCATTCTGTGGTGTTTATAAAGAAGTTTGGATTACATGTTGTATGTGTTTATAGCACATATTAAAATATTAATTTAAAATATATTTGTGATTTTTGTGATATTTAATAATTAAATATTACAGGTGGGATTAATTCATTCATTCATATCTTGTGATGTCTACATGTGTATCATACATATTCTATACACACTGCACAGGTATTATTTAAACATCTGAAATTAGGAGAGTTAACTCTCAATTTCTTCTTGGAAGCTTTCAATTAATCAAGACCAATAATCCTACATGAATGCTGAGAGACACTGTGAAAAAATAATGAGGCCTCAGTTAGAGAACATATTGAATGCTCAGGCCAGAGAGGTGACACTGGCATCACTGCTTTCCTGACTGTGGAAATGTTCCTAAGTGTACACATATAGAGTAAATATTACTGGAAATTATTCTGAATACTGAAAATGAATATACATTTCTGTGTGAGTGCTCATTTGAGTTAGTGATTTTTTCTTTCATTCACTAAAAAATTTGAAAAGCACTACTTAAATGCTTTCTTAATATTGCATATATTCAGTGTCAGACATTGTTGTAATTTTACAACAAGACCAAACTATTGGGTGAAAGGAGGGCAATGCACAAGACAGTTACTGCAGTGAAATGTGATCAGATTCTGGAAAGGTTTGAGTGACATTTCTACAAAGGAAGAGATAAATTGTCACTGGTTGGAATAATTATCTAAAAATTTCACAGAAGTAAGGAAAGTGAGGTTTCTGTCATTGTTTAAATCCAGCTGGCAAATGAATACCAGTTCATTCACCACCCTTTCTTTCCCTGGTGGGAAGGAGGATAAGAAAAAAGGAAAAGTTGTGAGTCTTGGTCCACTCCCCTCAATTTATACACTGGACATGATGTTGTATGGTGTGGAATATCTCTTTGGCCGTTTCAGGTCAGTGGTCCTGGCCATGCTCCCTCCTGGCTTCCTGTGCATCTCCTCACAGGCCGAACACAGGAAGCTGTACTTTGGGTAAACGCTTAGCAACAAGCAAAACATCAGCTTGTTATTAACATTATTCTCATACTAAATCCAAAACACAGCACTGTGCCAGCTACTAAGAAGAAAATTAACTCTATCCCAGGTGAAAGTGGGACAATTTTCAAAGAAGAAATACATTTTCTTTCACAGTGACCAGTGAAGTGTTTCAAATAATGTGACGGTGTGCATAGCAGAAGCCGCAGCCACCAAGCCCTGGAAATGGTGGAATAAACACCTGCAGGCTTGAAACTCTCTCCTTGGTTAGGGTGACTTTTCCTTTCACCCCGGAGTTCCTTTAGATTTTATTTTACATATTTGCTGTTATTGGTTAGTTTGCACATTATGTCATGTTCTGTGTATGGGTTTGCTCTAGAAAATTCGTAACTCTTCGGTTCTTCATTGGTTATATTGTGATTGCTGCACCCCCATTGGCTGTTTTCCCCCCACCCTTTCCCTTTGAAAAACTCCTGCTTTTCTGTACCACTTTGCCTCTTGTCCCTGGATTTGCGCAGCTTCACTGGACCCTGAGCTGACTCTCCCTGCCGCTTCTGGACCCTTGGACTCCTCTCCCTGCCGCGCCTGGATCCCCACTTCTCTCTGCCGTGTCTTCCTGCCACCTCTCCCAGCTGCTTCTCCCAGCAATAAAGAGCTGCAAATCCATACAAAGGTCCCTCTTGTAGTCTGATCTCACCGACCGCCAGTGAACACCAAGCTGGGATGGGCTTTACGACTAGAGGAGCTGGCAGAGTTTGCCATAGTCACTGCTGGAACCCTGCACCAATGTTGTCTTAGGTTTTAACGCTTCTATTTTTCAAATTCTGTATTGCCTAATGTGTAACCCTGGGATGCTTTATAGCCTGTTAGCTGCTGTGCTGTCATGCTAAGACAGACATAACAATGCCTCTCTGGGCTTGGTCTTTAAGGACGCTTGGACTGCCCAGGCCCAAGCTTCTAAAGGGGGGAGGGGAGCAAGCTAGGGGAGCTAGGGGGAAATTGCAAAGTTTTAATTGGTGAATCTATGCTGATATGCAAATGGACCAAACCTATAAAAGTGTGGAGAACTTGTGACTCATCGTCCATTTTGGGTGATGTCCCTAGGGGGGCTTTGTCTGCCCTAAATGTACCTTTGAAGGCCTTTCAAATAAATACCCACCTTTTATTCCCTTACTCCTGACTAGTCTCAGTTTTTGGGCTAGCCTTTTCAGGCAACACCGGAGCGAAGTTGCAGCCACAGCACTCCCCGCCCAAAGCACAGCCAGGGGTAGCGTGACTGAACAGCCAAGCAACCTTGGGTTCAAACCCCAGTGAGTGGCGACTGATCCGCTGGGAGATAAAATAATTCGTAAAATACCACAGCTGTAACACGTTGTGCTATACAAGTTGGGATATGAAATACTAATTTTGATCAGCTGGTTTATCATGTGGTACTGCAAGATTTGCATGTTGGAGAACAAGAATCAATCAAGCACATTATGTAAGACAGAAATCAAGTCTATACACGACATGCTGAAACACAACCAGCCTAACCCAGGAAAACCTGTTGATCACCCTACAGAAGCAAAATAAGAAAGTTGCTTGGGCAAGTTATGGGTGTGCTGTTTATCAGTATAGCCTGCCTGGCCTTACAGAAACAAAGCAATTGTCTTGTAGAAAATGAACTTGTGTGAATTGGCACATAAAAGTAACCAAGGGCAACCATCAAACCACAGCCACAATGCAAAGAGTATATTTATTTCATTACCTTGCTGACAATGCCAGGTGGCAGAGCCACATGGCGAGGGACATAGGCTCCATTCCCCTCAGTTCATCCTGGCGGGCAGTGTGGGGGGCTCGCTGCTGCCTCACCACAGCAAAAGGCTTCAGAAGTCTATGAGAGTGTGCTAGCTCTCCGCAGGAATTCTACTTCTCCAAACAGGAGGCATAAGAAATGTAGTTTTCCCACACCAACATTTTTAGCATTCCCAGCTGCAATGTCACTTTGAATGAAAATATTCCCTTCTGCTCACCAAATCTTCTGATTTTAACCCTGTCCTCCCAACAGATCTGGTAAGTGACCATTTACCTTTTAATACAAACATTGACTTCTTTAAAAGTGATCATCCTCAAAGCAAAGTCGTAAGTAAGTAAAACAGTTCAACAAGACTTTCGTTTTATTTACACACCTGTAGTTTGTTAGGAAACCAATCAATGCCATCATTTGACTATCTGAACGTACTGATTTTTCCAGCGACAGTCTGTGATATCTACAAAAAGTGAAGTGCATTCCTACTGAGAATTACTTATAAAAATATGTCAGATAAATCTAAGTAGGTAATCCTCAGTTAATAATTTTATTATTTTAGCTTTTTCTCATAGTCAAATCACCTGAAAATGATTTAGGAGCCTTTTTTCTATTTTAAATTTTAAAATGAAAGCTTTTTGCAATTCAAATTTATTCATCAGATTCTTCTTGCAAATAATTTTTATATGTAGACTGCTAGAAGAAATATGCAAAAATCTGAACAGTGCTACAACATGCTTATCACACGATGTTCCTTTCTTGTCCAAGCTGAATGAGTAAAACATGGAAATAGATTTTTTCACAAAGAGAATAACATACATTTATTATCTAATGCTTCATTAGAAATCCACTGTTAAACTGATCATTCCTGTTTGAAACCGTTTCCATGGGAAATAAATAAATGAACAATTAGACAAAGCACCTTCAATCTGAAATTTTTAATGAATATGCATAATAATGCATGTACATCTTTGTTCAGTTCTTGAATTCGGTCAAAACTAGTGAAAGACAACAGTGAAAGAATCTGCCATTACATTACATTAATGTGGACTTTAGTCACTCAGATTAATTTCTGCTTTTTCTGGCTTATGTTTGCTACAATACATTGCATTGAGAAAATCTGTGTATCTAGTTTGGCTTATAAAATCACTCTCATGCTACCTCCTCAAAGGACCCATAAAGACTGACATTTGCAAAACTGTGTTCTCCACAGCATCACAGTAATCCACCACTGACCTATTTTTGTACTGTATTTCTAAAAGCTGGACTGCCTTTCATCACACACAATAGACATGTTTACTAAAAAAAGAGAGGTTAAATGACAATTTTCAACCTGTCTCTAATTACCTTTTAGTAAAAACTACAACATGTGATGCTGTATGTCCTTCCTGTCAACTGGACTGTATTTCCTTAGCACAGGCATGTCCTCTGTTCTTAATCACTTTTGAAGTAGAATATAACAATGTGGAAGAATAAGTAAGAACATTAAAAAACCCTTAAAAATCTCCCATCACTTTGTTTTTAATAACATCAATAGAAGCCAATAAGAAGAAGTCAACATATATTTTCTGAAAGGAAAGCTGAAGATTTTCAATGTATGAGTGGAAATAAATGAAACTCTGTTATTTTTATGATTTTTTCCCATTCCTCCCAGACAACTCCTGAAGCATTCAACTATAATGCTATAATACCTGTAAAGAATTTGCTGTCTAATATGTGAAATAATTATAATTCAGCAAACAGTTTGATGCAAAATGGTGGCAAAGATGACAACTTCTATTTTTATTTTCTGATAGCAGAAAATTTTTTAACTGTGGTAAACTGAAATGAATAAATAGAAAAAAAATTCCATATTTGGAAAATGAATCTATAATGAGTTAGAAACACACAGGCACGCCTATATACCTGCCCGTGACCTAATCTAGACACATGGGCAGTGGAGTCTCAGTTCCCTTGGAATAAACTCAGGCACCAGCACATTCTGGGGGCCCTGGCTGGAAAGCAACTTATCAAAAAAGGACCTGGGGGTCCAGTACTCCATGACTAAGCACGTGGCACTTGTTGCCCAGAGCAATGTGGAATCTCTCTCCTTGGAGGTATTCAAAATCTGTCTGGACACAACCCTGTGCAACCTGCTCTAGGTGACCCTGTTTAAGCAGGGAGGTTGGACCAGATGACCTCCAGACACCCTGTCCAACCTTGACTGTTCTCTTACTGTGTGAAAATATTAAAGAAAAAGGAAAAAAATACTTAGTTCATTGACTTAAGTATAGAAGAAAGAGTACACCTCTTGGGCATGATGATTCATGACCTTAATCCTTGCTCCAGACGATATGCAGGCTAAGTCAAACAGGAAGGTGGAGATGATGTGAACTGTTACACAATCTTTTCACTTTGTATCTAAGACACAAAGGGAAGAAGAACCACATCCATCCCTGAAGATTTACACTCTCCTCCAAAGCACTAGTTAACTCTGAAAACAGGCATATCTAGACAAAAACGCTTTCTGGAAAGATATATTAGAAGATAAAGATATAGAAGTCCATAATTTAAATATAATTTAACTGCACAGGTATGACCTGTACGGTGCAATTTGCCCTCAAGGTCCAAGAATGTGACCGAGAAGATGCAGCTTCAAACACCATAATGGGAGGTAGAGTATTAACGCTAAAATACAGAAAGTTGTTCATTGTGTATATATAAAAACATTACTTTTCAGCTTGAGAATTGTAACAATATTTGGAGTTAGAGGCTTTTCCTTTGCAGAAGCAGCACACCCATCACTGCACACAATTACTTATAAAAGCTGCTCTTCATTTGTGGCTTACAGAACACTGCAGGTATGTTTAAAATTTATTGCGTATGATCTTTAAAGGTCAGTGCACATATTTACAGTTTTGCTGCACAAATATCTGTCATTGAATATAATTTTAGGTCATAGTACTAACACTCACTTCAGCGCAGGTCAAAAAAAGAAAGAATGAACTTGGAAATATAAGTATTATAACAAAAAACAGGTTGTAAAAAAGGCAAACTTTTTATTATTTATTTGAGGCAAAACACAGAGACATTGAGTCTGAATATAGAATCTCTCAGAATATTATAAACAATTAGGAAAAAGCTTGACGTGGAAATCACTTTGGAAACTTAAATATAGTTAAAGTAACAGTGGCATTTTAAAGAATGTTTACAGGTGGAATATTCACTACAAAATGTTTTTTTTCTTTTTGGGTCTTTTTCTATGGTAAAGACAGTGGAGTTTTATTTTATTCCCTGTTGCATCATAGAATGTTATTCAATATAAAGTTACAATGTCTATTTAGACGTTGCATACCAAACAAGGCTCTTAAGGGAGCCACATCATTGTCATAGTATCTTAATTGTAACTGGATAAGTATTTTCCTTTGTATCAGCTAAAGAATCTAAATGTCTGTCTTGAATACATTTATTATAATTAATATGTAAGTTTCTTGCCATTGTAAGATTAATATTCTCAACATCTAGTTGGACTGCTTCTATTGTGTTCCACATGAGCACCAGGCAGAGCTGTATTTTAAAATTTTGGTGCTTGGGTTAAGCATAATAAAATGGATGTGCTTCACAGATGTACCATGAAAATTACGGGACCACAATGACCTTTTCCACTGAAGAAGGAAGAACTAATTTTTAAGCCACAGGCAAAACCAAAAATATCCAAATGACAAAGAATAGAAGGAGAGTCATCTATTTATGTACTAGCTAACCCACAACATTAAATATCTTTCTCCCTCTTACAGGTCAATATGTATTGACCAGAACTCCCATTTTTTTTTCACATTAAAGCTATAGGAAAAAAACAATAAATATATAAACACAGAGGAAAACAAAGCTAAAACTCAGTTCAAGTTACATAACATAAGAATAGGTTGTGTTCATGTCAGAGAAAATATTTGCCATTAGTTTGTGGATCACATGTTCAATAGTGTTATTCATGCTGGTGTAAATGAGAATGGAATTATCTTTCATAATTTTCAAAAACTGAATATCAACTCTTGGTCAATATTTAGGAAAAGGTACATTAAAACCACAAAATTTATCTAAGGATGGATAAAACTGTTTGACTATCTCAGTTCCAGGTCAGTGATTTTTGCACTAGATCAGCCCAATAGGAAAAAGCACATCTTTACTACACCAGCTTTTTGTTTATCTGGGCAAAATTAATTCATGGTCTTGGTCTGTGGAAAAAAACAGCCACATACACAAGACTGAACTTGACTCTATATTTGACATTGCAATGTGTACTCCATTAAAACTGGTACAGACAACTCCTGGTTCATGAAGGTGTTTCTGAGTATAACACTTTATGCTGTAGAGATGGTGTGTCTACATAAATGAGCCGAGGGAAGTGATGTGGCCATGTAGGCATCCATCCCTTTCTCTGTGTGCAGTTTCACATTGTAAATGTAGAGGTTTTCTGAGGTTCAGCTGACTACCAGCTCCCATGCCAGAAGTCAGCTGGTTCAGCTCTTTATAATGGTTTCACTTGTCAATCAAGTCCAGGCATGTTTTAATTGATCCTCCAGAATTTATCTCTTGAGAGACACAGGAATCTCTTCTGCACATCTGCAGCACAGCAAGACCTACATCAACATTTAGCACACATCCATGGGCTACAGAAGCCTCAGGGTCCATTTAAAGGCCCCTGTATAGGTTTAGTCCTTGGGTGACTTCTCCAATAATTTAAAAAGCTTCTGGTAAAGCACAGACTTAAGTGAAGGGCTGAATCTGCAGTCAAAGTTCATGATTTTGCTTCACCTCAGCAAAATTGAGGTGAAGGCCCATCTTCCATAAAAGGTATGTATCATGCAAACCCTCCTCTTTTTAAAAACTTTAGTGGTTCAGTACTTTTTACATGCAGTTTGTGAGTGTCTCTGTTCATCTTCATGTTAATTTCATAGCAAATTACCATTTCAGAGGGTATTAAAACAGGCAGTATTTTCTTTTCCCACCCTTTCAAGTTTTTCTGCACTTACTGTGAAATATGTTCAAACTGAGAGATGAGACAGGTTCTGATGCTTAAATATGCTTAAACAAAGCATATTTTATTTCTTGGGCACTGTTTTATTCTTTGTGTCTATTCAGTGATACCCCAGGGTTCTCTCAATGACAACAAAGTCTGTGGTCTGGCAGGCTTCTGTTTGTAAAGGGTTAGGTTACTTTAAGTAAGAAAAGGTTAGGAAAGAAAAGAATGTGACAAGAAAAAGCTTGTTTCATATAACTAAGTGCAAATTGCTAAGACTTTGCATACATCTTAAAATTTACCTGGTTTGAGATAGGATACACATACACATCTATATCTCTATATCTATCTATTTATATTAAAAAAATAAATATATGTATATTGTATTAGTTCTAACTGAGGTAGAGTTCAGCAGCCCTGCCAGTGCTGTGCTTCAGTTGATAACACAGTGGTGTTTTGGCTACTGCTGAGAAGCACTGTCCCTCTAATATTCTCCCCCATCAAGGGGCAGGAAGTGGGCAAGACCTCAGGAGGGAAAACAAGCAGGCCAGCTGACCCAAAGGAACCAAAGGGATATTCCATACCATATGACGTCAGCTCAGATATAAAAGCCAAGAGAGAGAGAGGAGGAGGGGGGGGGCACTCTGTAATGTCTGCCTTCCGACAGAACCACTACGTGTGCTGAGGCCCTGCTTCCCGGGACGTGCCTGAACATCGCTTGCTGATGGGAAGTAGAGAATGACGCCTCCTCCTTTTGCTTATGCGCGCGCAGACCCTGCTTTTGCTTCTCTATTGTTTCAATAAAAACTGCCTTATCTCGACCCACTGACTCATCTTGTCCTTTTCCCTGTCCCTCTGGGGGAGGGAGTTATAGGGCAACTTGGTGGGCACCTGGCACCTAGACAGAGTCAAACCATCACAAAATTTTTTTCAGGACAACTGAATTCAGTCAGTCTAAGCACAGATCTTATTAAGAATGAGAGCATATTTTCCTGGCATTATCAATTTCCACAACATTTTCCTCTTGGAATAAGTGTCTTAATTTGGATTTTTTTTAAGGTAAACAATTACAAAAGAAGTCTACATAGATAGACATTATAGATACCCAGTTGTGAAAATAATTTGTTCTTGATCAGAAAAAATAGAATATTATGCACTATAGCTCAAGAAGCACCAGAGTGATCAGTATAGACCAAAGGTGGAGCAAATGTGTTTTAAGGAAGATGTTATGGGATAAGTTCAAGGATCAAAACCTAAGAAAATTAATGTTTCTCTTTAATTGCAAGAGAAGTCTAAAGATGTTATCCCTGATGCTGAAATGCATCCAGGCATTAAACTCACTTATTGACAATCACTGGTGCTGGGAATTAGTCACCTAAATACAAGCATCTGATGCATATGTTTGTAACTATATCTATTTGCCTATGTTATATTAATTGTACACAGAACTATGGGAGTCCTATCTGGAGCAGCAGCTCATAGCCAGTGCATATCAAATGACAATAGCTACCTCTGTTTAAGTGATGGAATCTCTTTCTACATAAACAAAGCTATGTTGTCTTATTCTGACTAAGAAATTAAAGAATGTAATTGATGTAGTCTAGTTTCTTTGGAAATAAAATACAAGCAACACTGATCCAATTTCACACCGTTTCAGATTTCAGCAGAAGGGCTGATTCCATCAGTCTCTGAGTGTCCTTTGACTGCTACCCAAAAGTTCTGCTTGTCAGGTTCTGGTCTCTTACAGTTTCTCACACCACACATCTGTTTTCATTGACTCTAATATAAAGTTACAGGTGATATACTCTGGGGAGCACAGTCTGGCCCAGAGTCTACAAATTAGTTTGTTTACCTACTTTTAAAGCCAGTCTTTACTATCACTATGAATTCAAATGCCAAAGCTGATTTATATTCAGACTTTAGTTATTTCTTGTGTGCAGATACTTTTATTGATATATTGATAAATTATTAATTAATACATATAAAAAGTCACGATGCTCAAGAGGTATAATGAAATCAGTTACATTGCAGTATTTGGATAGCTTGAAGCTACAGTGCTGTCATTGTAACTTAAGAATTTGATAGTTTGTTTTAAATTATCTATATAAAATAGACTAAAACTCATCCAGTTGTGACAACTGCTGTCCTGACCAGAATGGATAGAATTATTTTCTGTAACTGGAATTTTCATTGCTGCTAAACTAACCTCAAGTAGGAGGCATGTCCCTAAGCAAGCCTAAGCATTCAGTGGAAGCTGTGCTAGGACATGAAAAGAGTGATACAGATGAGGTGAGCGCTGGGTGGGCAGGATCAGCACCTGTCTCACATTGCAGACAAAACTGTGTGGGCAGAGAGTAGGAGGAACAAGCAGAAGTGATATGTGCAGACACAAAATAATGACAAGGCCTTAACACATTACCAGACCACAGAGCCCAGCATCTGTGAAGAAAACATGGAAATGGGAGAGCCTTAATGAGACTGTGATGACCGGTTGTTTACTCAACTGCAGCACAAAACTCATTAGTATCAGCTGGCTGCCCCTGTGGTGTACTGTGACAGACCTCAACTAATTGCCTGAGTTCCCGGAGATGAAAGATCTCTTCTCTTGAATAAGCAATGATCTAATTAGTGCATCTCTGTGCAGTATTTCTGATTCTATATCCTTCTCATATTTTGGTAACCACATTATCCATGATATCCAAAGGGAATAGCATTGAACTCTTTGAACACTTAATATATTGTGATAGCCTTTAAAAAAATGCTTTGTCAGAGCTCAACTGCCATGGGAAATTTCAGTAAATTAAGATACAGGTTTTATATTCTGCTTAGCCATAAAGGTGTTCAGGAAGATGCAAATGAAATAAATTTACAGCATAACATTTCTTTGAAAACAGTTGGACTGACAGACTATTCAGGGAGAATCCCACACAGAATATGAAAGAACCAGAAACCTAGGAAAAAATGGTTTTTCCAGTGTACTTGTCTTCCTTGCAATAGAAGAGTGAAAAAATTTATGATATGCCCTCTGTAACACTATCTACAACGAGATTCAGCTATTAATTCAACTGGGATTCCTCAGATACAAAATATTACATGTGACAAAACTGGCAAATGACTGGATTGAACAATTAGTACAGAAAAAGTACAGGATGAATGACAACAATAAAAAGGGCAAAAGGAGAAACTTTCTTCCAGGTAGAAGTGACTGGCAGGATATACCTTAAATACACATATGAAGCTCTTTTTTAGGCTTGCTTTGTAACTCATCTCATTTACTTTAGGGATGTTTTATACTTCTAGGTACACTGGTGAATCATTGGGCCAGTCTGAACTTCTGTTTCTTCATCTATCAAAGTAAAGAATACTTCCCTTGCTAGAGTGTTATGACTCAGAATTCCTAAAATACTGTGAGCTCCGAAGTGGTATAGAGTACGTGGGAATGCAGAGGATGGTCATTACTTTGATTCTCTGTGCTGGGTTTTTTTTTTTGCCCAGAGACATATCTACCACAGGTATTTCTTTGATAAACTTGTTTGAAGTGGTGTGCCAGATGCCTTCCAGTTTGCAGGAGAGATTGTTTGTATGTGCTTTGGAGCATGTCAGAACATACCTGAAAAGCAAAATGCATTTTCCAGGTCATTTCAGATCACAGAGCACCCACACAACACAACTTGCAGTACATACAATACCTTTGCACTGTCAGCCCAACAGAAACCTTGATTATCTAATAGCAGGGGGACACAATGAATCCTGTCCAGTCTCCATAGAGCAATAGACAGGGGCCTTGACTGGTGAGGTCCAATGGATAGAGTGTATGGCTGACTGCAGCTGAAACCTCTCTATAGTCCCTATGCAACTGGCCCATCCGTTGGTAACTCTCCATAGTTGGTGAGAGGGAAGAAGCCTTCAGGAACTGAAGTTACTTGATACTCAATTCAGATTTGTGTCTTTTCCCAATGGTTTGTTCCTGCCTATAGAATTGCTGTACACAGATGCAAATCATTAAACTTATCCCATGCCTGGATCAGAAAATAGCTCATCTTGCCTCAAATCTCTTCATTTCCCCATTTAGACTCACCCTACCAAGCCCTGCTCTTGCTGAATTTGTCACAAGAAGATCTTCATCAACCACATCACCTTTAACAGATCTTCATGCCTACATGAGAGTGAGGAGAAGTTGCCATGTCCTGATTCAACACTGGCCTTCACATACCTTTAGGAACCTTCTCTTGTCCCTGATTTAGGTGTGTAGGGGATGATTTACACTTGTGAATGTGGTCCCTTCTAACCTTTAGCATTCAATGATTCTGTGTGACTGTGATCCTCAGTTGCAGATAAAAAGCTGTCATCAAAAGACAGTAAGTATTACAGTGACGGCCTTATCGGACAAGTGGTAGGCTTGAGCTGAAGAGCTTGGACAGCTTTTAGGCACTAAGTACACTTCCTATAGTAAGCAATAAATTTTGCCGATTCATTGGGAGGTCCAACCCCATACCACTTGTCTTGTGAATTGTCTTTGAGTGCTGAGGAGAATGAAAAAATGTGTAAAAGTGCCATAGACACTTAAGCATTGATGGAGTAAGATTACCCAGACTCTAAAGCCTCAAAAAAATGGATAAAACTCTCATGCTTGGGGCAGAAACAGAGTGTAAACCATATTCAGTCAATATGGAAGCATGACATCTTAGTAATTCAATAATTTAGTGTGGTATCAAAAGTTAACAGAAGTGAGACCTGTCACATAAAAAGGAGAGATTGCTTTGATCCTTAGTATTTGATTTGTCCGTCAGTGCCCCCAGGAAAGCCAAGACCCTTGTGCCAAACCTGTTCTTCAGAGTCTCTTTATAGGGACCCTTTGCTGAGCAGTCCTACTGGATCAGAGGGTGGCTCGACTGACTTGTTCAGGGAGACGCACTAGCAGCATAAGGGAGACCCTTCACTGGGTCTTCCCACTTTGTGAGCCCTCAACAGGTCTTCCTCTTTATTATGTTGTCTGCTGCTGGCAACTGTCAGCACCAATGAAAGACTCACACCAACTGTTTACAGAATGACACTCTTTATTAATATAAAATAGTGACAGGTTAAGGTTTGAGGATTGTTGGTGATAGTATCTGACTGCAAAAAGGTATGTGAAACAATATACAGAGAAGCTCTAATCCCCAGTAAGAGTATTCAGCATGCATAGTTATTATCCAGTAGGTATCCCTATGGGAGAGAAAACAGATTCAGCCCATCAAATGATCCCAGCAGTTATGAGGGAGTTTGAGTCAAGTTCCCATTCTTGATTAACTTTCATACTACTTCTTTATGTTTGGGTGGAGCTTGAGTGACTCCAGTCATGCATACCTTTGATACTGATTGGTGTCAAATTCTCTCTCTTCACTTTTAAAGAAACAGTAAAAAATGATATAGAGCACATGCCCAGTGAGGATTGGTTTTGGGATGGAGGTGTGTGTTAATATTGCTATTAAGCTTTAATGAACCAAGTTCATGTGAGGACAGCAATTTTGCCACAGGTGTTGGCTCAGCAGCAAGACATCTTCCCCTATCTCCCCTGGCTCTCAGGTGTTATGTGGTTTCTCAACTGCAAAGTACCATTGAGTTCCCCTCCCTACAAGGATTTCAACAGACCCTAGCCGTGTAGTCTCCACTTTATTCCATCTCCCTTAACAGGTGCTTACGGTTGTAGGGGGAATCATTTTGGAGCATGCCAAACGCATTCCATTGACAGAGCAGCAACTGCATTTTACCCTATAATTTCCATAACCTTGTAAATTATGTTAGGATGTGAATATAACATCTCAGTTTTCCCTAATTTTACCCCCAGGCATCTTTTCACAGTTTTGTTTTACCTACTCTTCATGTATTAACCCTAAGCTATTGGTTCAATGGCATATACATAAAATCCTTACAACTAGAGGAGGGCTTGCTGCCTAAAACAAGAAAAACTTTGCAACAGTATTAGAATAGTAACATAAAAAGCAGGTCCTTTATTGAAAGCCTTCAAGGTGCATAATGTGGCTATATGCACAACTGCCACAGCTAGGTAGTGGGTTTAAAATGCTGCACAAAGCCCACTGGGTTGACTGGAACCAGCACTTTTTGGGGCTGCTCCCAGCTCCTCTTCGCAGGAGTACGGTGGCAGTAAGTGCAGGGCGCTGGAGCTGTGATCCCACACCTCGTGTATAAGCACGATGGAGACAAAGAGATGGTTCGGAAGGGCCTCTCCCATACAGCAGTCCGGGTTTATTGCAAACACGTACAGGAGAAAAAAAGGCGCGCATCTGAACTTGCAATGCGCTTTTAAAATCCAGGGAACAGAGGCAGAATGCTGACCCAAGCCAATCACCGAGAGGATGGGCGGGACACGGCTTGATTGACAGGTCACCAGCCCAGTGGGATCGCTGTCCGCAGGCATGTCACTCTGGAGCTGGCTGGCCCCAGGTGTGCACGGGAACACCAGGTTTCCTTGCCGCTGTGTCTGACAAGCCTGTGCAGTGCCGAGGGGGCAGGCGTTCCAGCTGTCCCGGCTCAGGCCGGGCCCCTGTGCCGCTGTCCCTATTGGGGTGCAGCAAGCGGGGCTGCCCCCGTGCAGGGTGGCACAGCCCAATCCGGGGCTGCCCCGCCGAGCGGCCAGAGCAGCCTCCTGCGGGATCGTGCTGTATCAGCGAACCACAACACACAACTGGCATCATGTTTCTAGTTTTTATAAGTTAAACAAATTAATGTATCAATTGAATATTGTCCAATTAGAAGAGCCTTCAATTAGGTCATCTAGCCCATGGGTTCTGCCCCATTGATGTCAGTCCAGGGGGCTTCTTTTCCTTATTTCTTATTATGTCTTTTCAGATTCTGGTTACAAAAACAAAGTGTTCTCTCCTTGACAGCAAGACCAAGTAGTATGTCAGGAAAGGGTTAGAAGCTTAGCTCATTGTTCTAAAATCTAAGAGAAAGGGTAGGAAAAGTACTAACAGTAGTCTACAGAGCTACAAATATATGAAAAATGTATAAAAAGCAAAAGCCTTAAGGCATCAGGCTGAATCCTTCTAACTTTCTTGTGTGTGCATCTTTCCATTGAGATATAAACGGTCAGCGGCTAGTTAGTGCTGACTTGAGCCCATATCTCTCTTGATAATAGGTGCAACAGCTAAGAGGGGCCCTCAAACACAGATTTTTCTGGAGAGAGTAGGGAGAAAAGGAAAGCTGCTGTTTCTTTTTTGGCCTGTCAAGTCACACTACACAGTTTTATCCCTTCATCTAGAACTCGTAATATAAGTCTTACGTGATAACACTGCCAAATGCCATTGTTTCTTTATCAGATACTTGTAGAAAATTATTTGCAGCATTGTTTCGCAAGCACTGGAAAAGCTCATTAAATGTTTAGGTCTCTTCAATTAGAAGTATCCATTTTACCAGTATCTTTCAGCAGCTTCCATAGAAAGGCTTGGATCCAAGTGGATTATTCATGGAGTATTCTCAAAGCATAAGGCTGTGTCAGGATGAATGATGGATAAAGTACACTGAATTTTTCACAATGAATGGTGGATGTTGGTAAACCACACAGGACTGTGAGCAGCAACTGGAAAGCCCTGGTTGAGTGATGAGAATTAAAGAACAAGCAGAAGTTCAGTCACTGTGGTATTTATTGCAGCAAACTACATCTTTAAAATTGCTGGTTATCTTGGGAATAGCTGTGGATTAGTCAGGCTGTAAAGCTGTCAGTTTTAGTAAGGTAGGGGCACTGAATTCATGCTTGTTTTCAGTGATGTGAGAAAAATAGAAGGCAATCATCAAAAGTATCTTCAAAAGGAAATGAGCAGGTTATCACATTGAGAATGGCTGTTTTGTCTCTCTGAATTCTGGTCCAAGAAGCAAGCTTTCATACTGATTTCAGGTTTAAAGGCACAGATGATTTATGTCTGTCAAGATTAGTCTAATTGCCTGATGTGTTCATGTGTCTCAGTGAACAGGCTGCCAGTTTACAGCAATTGAAAACTATGTCTTTGAACTTTTATAATAAAACTGAGGCAAAGAAAAAACAAATATGACTTAGGGGGCAGAAATTACTGCTCAATCCCAACCCTGAAATTTTTCCTCAGTGAAAATTAATTGAAAAAATATTCTGAGCACACCAAAGACATTGAAGAACAATTGCCTACATTTGGTTGGGAAGTTAAATGAATTTCATTTTGACAGTATAACTAATGGGATTTTGATTGTGCAACATTTAGCACAGATGACATCCTCCAAAATGATTTTTCAGGAAATGAAATGGAAGAAGTGATTAAATTATGAGGTGACAATACAGTCAGTGTCAGGAGTGTCCCCAGAGTCTTTTGGCTGAGAAAAAAAGAAAATTGCTGTGCTTGATACTAGACTTCAATCGTCTTGATACCTTGCATATATTACAGAAATATGGGTGTTTTTTTCTTTCTCATTTGGATGGCTACCTGGAATCCTTGCTGACTTGAATTTGTTGACAGCAGTTTTGTCCTTTGCCCTAAAGCCAACCTTACTGGTTGCTTGCCTGAGAAGGAAGAAGTCTTACTCTGACTTCTGAGATGAAGAGTGGTTTGAGCTCATACATCCATATTTCAGGAGGCTGAGAATGTGCACTTGAAGGCCAGTGATCACAAAGCCAAAAGAAGATGAGGCATGAAGAAATGCAATTATAATTATAACCTAATGCTTGGAGTACTCCTATGGGAGCAGAGTCCTTATGCGCTTGTCCCTTCAGAGCAGTCATTTTCCTAAAAACGGACTCTCTTTAGCTCTGTTAGGTGTCTTGGTAGCTGGAGTGGACAAAGTATTTACCTTCCACTCATTCCAAAATTACAGTCTATTTCTGATGGGAAATGTCCTTATGCCATCAGTTCTGTGCTTATCCCTGGAGCCAGTGATAGACATGGCAGGTTACAAAATGTTGTTTGTTTTGGGTTTGGACTTTTTGCTTATAATGCACCACCACCCAATGTCAAATCTGCCAAACTTCTGTGTGAAGTCCAGTCTTCGCATCTGGTTTTTGTTTGGTTGGGTTGTTTTTTATTTGTCAGCATGTGAAGGCTTCTTTGTCTCTGCTTGAGAAAGCCAAAGCAGTGATGAGTGCAGCAATACAGCTTGAAATTTAGTTGAATATCTGTGGTGGAGCTTAAAGCTAAAGTAGGTTTTCAATTTAGCTATGAATTGTTCATTACTAAAGAGGAAATTGCAAAGGAAAAGAACTTCAGTCCCCTCACTTCATCACATAACTAGCTATTTAATTTCATCAAAGCAGAACGCTCCTGGTCTGCCACTGTTCAACTCTGCAAGGGACAGCAAATCACAGTGAGCTCATCCAGCTCAGAAATGTCACTTCTGACAAGCCATGTCCTCAGCTAGGCTGACCTCCCCAGGACGCCAGAAGTTCAGATCTGTTGCACTCCCAGGACATGTTGCAAAGCCTCTTGCTTTTAACAGTCTTCAGTCAGGCACAACTGCAATGCCGTGTGTTATTTCAGAGGGCACTTCCACTCTGTGCTTTTCACCTGTGCAGATGAGAAAGCATTATTTTGGTTTTCATAATATTTGGCTGTTACCTATATTCTTAAAAGCTGCCTATTTCACTGCTTAAGCACTCTTGGTGCCTTGCAAATGGAAACAGAATAAATAAAAGCACAAAAAAACTTTCTCTCTAATAACTTACTGGAAAACAAAAAGCGTAAGTCTGATCTAACTGTATGAATGAGATCCAGGATTAACTGACCAGGTCAGGGGGTGTTGTACTGATTTTATAATGTGAATATTGTCTCAACTTTCTATCTAAGTATTTATCCAAAGAATTTTGGGGATATATCTCTAAAAAAAGAAAGTGTATGTTTTCTACCAAACATAAGCAATACAAACTCCAATATTTGAGTGAATGACATCAAATTTCAGCCTGGACCCAATTATAAACTTCAAAGACCCTTCAAAGATCCTGAAATCTGTGTTAAGACAAAATCCCTATTTGAGGTTGGTACCTATAGGGAATTGGAGGATATTTATATTCCAAAAACCACACTTAAATTATAAAAGGAATGGCCTATTTTATGCTTGAACACAGCTCATTAGAGAAATCTCTTAATGAATATTTTTTCAATCATCTAACAGAGAAAACCAAAGCACATAGGGCATACTCTAAGATCTGCATGGATTCCTAAATACTCCAGTGGACATGTACACTGCAAATTATGTGCCATTAATAGTTTTGTGCTCATTCATCAGCATATGATTTAATAATAATTTCTGTAGTGAATTTCCATAGTATTTACAATATGAAAGAGAAAAAATACATGAAAATAATGAGCATCTCTACTGCTCTATAACAGCATCTGAGACAGTTACATAATTAATGGTAGTATGATTTTTACATATATTAACTGAATTTTCAACATCAACATTCCTTAAATAATCTTGTTTGTTTCTCTGAAATATTGAATTTCATTATATGAAGCAAAAAACCAGCATCTCTGAGACAGTTACATAATTAATGGTAGCATGATTTTTACATATACTAATGAATTTTCAACGTCTAAATTCCTTAAATAATCTTTTTTGTTTCTTTGATTTGTTGAATTTTATTATATGAAGAAAACTTAATTTGACTCCTTATCTTCTCTCATCCTGAAATCTACAAATTTTTTCTTCTTTAATACTCTAACTTCAAAGAAAAAAGGATGAAAAGTGAAAACAGTCTCATGGCCCCTTTTTTGGAGCTGGGCTCTGTAGGTTTGAAAGCTCTCAAGACAAGTGAAATAGAAAACATCTACGGATGAGCCCCTGACAAACGAGATATATCTATATAGGGCAGCCCAAAGCATATTAAATTATACTAATTATGCATTTGTTTGAATAATATCTACGTTGAGGGTGCTCATTGTGGGGAGGATCCTGAAGAACACATATATGAGAGGACATTTATTCAAAACATTCTGAAAATAGAGAAAATAAAGACCAAGAGCATTTTGAAAACTACTTCGAGATTAAGGCTGTATCAGTTTTAGGGACAACTACATGAATCTCATCTTTCAGAAAAAGCTGACCTACTGGAGATTCTAGCTTAGATACTCTGAGTTGTTGAAGGATCTAGGCACTGAGACAGAACCTGTCTGCCATAATACCTTGTCACGTGTAGAAAGTTGGCATGTCCTCACAGGGACTGAAACATGGGACTTTGTTGTTTGTATTGACTATGCCATCCTATAAATAAAGTAAAATTTCATGACGATATGTCAAGTGAACTAAAATATGTATCAGCACATATACAAATGTGTAGTGTGAGCCATTACACTTGGTCTAGTTTCCCTTTACACAGCTCCTGAAAGAACAGTGGAGTTTTTGAGTTTGATAAACTTCTGTATAAAACAAGAGCTAGATAACTGCTGAAAAACTTTTTCTGTGCAATATGTATCATGAGATATATAGCTGTATGTGTGGAACTACTACAGTATGACAAAAGTATGTATCCTCCCATGCACTCTGTTGCTATAGGGAAGAATTAACCTGTTTCCCATGCAGTCAATACACAGCAGTTAAAACACTAGTAACAAATCAAATTGATTAACTGATGGGTTCTCCTTCTTAGTTGGGAGAGGGGGCTGATGGCTTGATCCAGAAAGCTGAGGAGAAGAGGTAGTGAGGACACACATGCTGCTGCTGCAGTTCCCCCTTGTTTGGCTGGGAATGTGATCTGTGCCAGCAAGAATGGGGCGAGCGTGGAAGAACCCTGTTTTCCCTCTTTACTCCTCTATTTCTAAAATCAGAAAAATGGAAAAAAACATATTAAATATGCAGAACAACACTATTTCTTCTCTCTCCATGAAATTTTTGTCAGAAAACAATTAAAAATTGCTTAACCTTCTACCTTTTAGGCAAAAGTAATATACACAAAATTAACTTGACTTGTATTGTGCTGTCTGCCTTCCCAGCAAACAAACCCAGGGAGTGTCTGACCAAATGATCTCTGGTAGAATGGGCAAGTCATAGCAGCATTCTCATTAGGGGCAGATCCCCTCTCTCCCTTTTTGAAAGATCTAAATTCCTACACTAACTAACTTGAGCCTTTCTGCTCACATTCAAACCTGTTCTGAATACTCAGAAGACTCCTTACTCTGTGTGCAAATTCTTTAACACTGCCTACTCTTCGCCTGTCTGATGTCAATTCTAAATGACACATGATCTTCCAGTCTGTCTTCCTGTATTCTCCAAGGTCACCTATAGTTGCTGCCTAATGATCATCCACATGCATTACCTCTTCCCCTTACATACACTTTTATAAATGCCTACCTGGAGTAAGCTGTTGCAAGAATTATGCTCAATACCCAGTTTTTAACTATAAAATTATGTCTAAACCATTCTGAGTTGCATACACCATCTGCTTACTCAGTATATGCATTGTCTGAACTGCTCTAGCAAAACTGGAACCTGCCTGAGGTGGGTCATTACTCGAGTACCGAGGCTGTGAGGGCAGGGAGATCACAAAGGATAAATCCACATCAGGCAGCGCAGCAGCATATCCAAACTGTCTGCAGATGAACTGACTCAAAAACTGCTAGGGTTATAGCCATGTCATGTAGCAGCGTACTTGGCAGAAGCTGCTGCTTTTGAGCTTCAGGGCTGGTGGGAAGGAAGCCAAGGCAATGCCCTCAACCTTCTCCCTCCGATATCTGAACTCCCCGTCTGAGCTGTGGTGAAATCCCATATTTCTCTCGTGTTACCTGTATCCATACCTTAGGTCCCATATATGGCTATGCCCTGGGAAGCTCTCCCCTCCACCGGTCACTTTGAATCATGCGTCTTTCCATTGGGTGGTCCCATGGTCCCACCCCCCTTTAAGACCCCTGCAAAGCTTCCGCTCGGGCTCTCTCTTCTGGGTTACTCCAGCCACCTGGATGTCTCTTGACTCCCTTCCTGGACCCTCACAAAGCAACACTGGATTAATAATAAGTAGGCTGTTATCCCAGAGAAGAGGCCTCTGTGTAGCCTTTCATTCTCGCTGACACTAGAACATCACGCCTGGGGTAACTCTCATTTCTAGAGGAGCCAGCAAAAATAGGTCATCTGTGGTAGCTAGAACTCTATACTCTGGGAGAGTTGTAAAACCATTGCAACTCATCTCAGCAGGAATTTTGCTCACACAAAGGATGCTGAAGCTACCTCGAGAGCACCGGGTTAAGTGTCATTAATGTCAGAATGATGCATCATCCAAACTTGCCCCAGTGGAAAACTATTAATTTATGCTTCTGGGAGCCAAGCAAATATCTCTGCAAGACACTGCACTGTACTATTTAAATATATTTGTTTATCTAGCCCTAGCTTGCCTAAACAGCACTGCACAAATTGTACAGGTATATAGAGTACTCTCCATTTCAGGGCCATTCTAGGAACATCTAAGTATTATTGTTCAGAAGGTGGGGGACAAGGGACAGGCCACCACTGCTGCTGCAATGAGTGATTTGGAAAAAGGTGTTGCACTGGAGTTGCTTCACATTTCAGCAGCTATTACTTCACTCACCTTGACCCCTTTCTCAGCAACAGACCAGCAGCACCAAACCTAGACTGCTCTGCACACAGTAGACAAAATCTTGATCATTTTGCAAGACTAGCAGTCTGCAGCTCTCGACAACTGCCCACAAAACCTGTGTTTCAAAGTGGCTTTGCTTCTCACTCTAAGGTCTGCTGCATCCTATATTTTTACAGCATCCCTGGGGGTAGTAGTGTGTCAAAGGAAAGAGCTGGAAAGCTGGCTTAGCACACCAGATGTGCAAGCTTTATGTTAGCAAGAAGAGTAGCAGCTGGCATGGTCCTGCTCCAGGAAATGGTGCAATTCTCCACTACTGTAGAGTCAGGCTGGTCTTAAATAGCACAACATAACCCATAGGTTGTAGACTCCATAGGAAAGAGAATGTTTCTGTCTTTTTCTGTTTTGTACAGTGCCAAGAATACCAAGGACTTCCATTAATAAAAATGACAAATAATAGTCTCCCAGAGTTTTGCTGTGGCTGCCAGGGTCTGTGGTTGAATGTGATTTTACAGGATAATTAATTGTGAATGGTCTTATTTTCTTGTGGAATGAAACAGATCTCACAATAAAATAGAAGATAACATATCCCTAATGCTGCTTCCACTCTGTCTGCAAGAAGAAAATTGAATTTGCCATTAAAATATCAGCTTGAAAGGAACAACCTAGATGTTCACAATTTTGAATAAGCATGAGACTGTGTTCACTTTGTTTCCTCACACTATGTACTAATCCTATTTCTTGTGACACATATGAAAAATAAGTCATAATAGGGTCAACAGAAATTTTTCATTATTTGGCATAGTCAGCAATATTTTCATCTCACAACTCTGTCTGGCAGGATAGTGCCACTTGTGCTTTTACTCAGTAATAAAAGAGAGCTGAAAAGAATCTTCCTCTTGGGAACCCACAGGCCGACTCAATGGGAAGAAGGGAAACCTCAGTGCCCTCCCTACCTCTCTTTTTTCTGTTTCTTGTGGGTACGGCAGGGAGTTTGAATATCCTGGCTCCAATAGGGGCCAGCAGCATGACTTCTGTTGGTGAGGGAAAAGATGGGATAGTCAGATTTCTCAGCTTTTCAATTCCACACCCTGTGTGAAAACTGAAACTTAAAGTTTTGTTTTCAAGTGGTGTGTGGTGGGTTTTTTTCTGGAAAACATGAAAATGTTGGAGAGGGAGGTTTGCCTTCTCTTCAGACTGGATTTAGAAGGATAAATTGCCTACTTTTTTAAAATCTCTGTGCAAATCAGGATTTGCTTTGCATTTTCCTGTTAATTATAACAGGCTGTGCTCTGCAAAGAAGAGATCTTATCTTTAGTGTCTATCTTGCAGGCAGTAAGCATACTATACATATATATTTAGCTTTTATATACAACTTTTCTTTATTATATTGCTGTTCTTGACTGTCTAAATAAATTGTTTGTAATGATAGACAAGTCTGTCCAACTTGTGTGGCCTAAAATCAGGTAACCTGAAAACCACATCTCCTTTCCATTTAAACATGTCACATTTTCCATCACTACTCTTCTTTGATTTCAAGCGCAAGCTGAAACTCTGAAGTTTTGGTTTGTGATTAGCTTTCAAATTCCACTTCATCTCAGTTTGGAGTTAAACCCAGATTATGTTTTTGCATTGCTTAAACAGTTGATCTTCCCCTCACACCTTCTATATTTAGAAACTTTTTTTCAGGAAAAAGCCCACAAGATTTCTCTAAGTTAAGTTTTAATTTCAGATTACATTCTTTTAAGTTTATGTTTCTGTTATTCCTATATTAATTCACTGTGCAGTCAGGAATGCAAAATTGGGGGTAGATGAAATTGTGCATGCCACATATCTTGCCATGGTAACATTTTCAGTTATAACATTTCAATATTATGTATTTTGAAAGACATTAACAGCAGTTCCTAATTATGACAGATTAATGACAAAAACTTGCAATATCTCCTGCTATTAAAGGGTGTAATGGTTTCAGCACTTCATTTTGTTTTCTGTTGAATGCCTCATTTCATCAGAACATAAATGGAGAACACTCATGTGGAAAATAATATGAGCTCTGATTCACAGTCTCTGATGGATTTAACTACAATGGCAAAAGAGGTTACTGCTTCCAGCTGTCCACCCTTTTCCTGGGGGAAAGATTAACAAGCCACCACAGAGTGGGTCCAGCAGGCACTGTGTCAGCTCCTGGCAGAGCTGTACCCATGAAAATTGGCATCAGCTGGGGTTAACCCCCATTTCTGAAGAGGTGCTGAATTTGAGAAGGATTAGGAACCAAAGCTCTAAGACAAGATTTTCAAACAGCACTAACTGCCAGCTGCCCTTAATGCTTAGTAATATTTTCTCGGCATTGGTATTAAAAGTTGTAGTTCATCCTGAGAGATTCATCTGAGACCATGAGAAGTGGGCTCATGTGAACCCCATGAGGTTGAACAAGGCCAAGAGCAAGGTCCTGAACCTGGGGTGGGGCAACTCAGGTGATACAGGCTGGGGGATGAAAGAGTTTAGAACAACTGCTGAAAAGGACTTAGGGATACTGATGGATGAAGGGCTGGACATTAGACAGCAATGTACACAATGTACACCTGCAGCTTGGGCTGCATCAAAAGCAGCATGACCAGCAGGTTAAGGGAGATCCTTCTCCTTCTCCTTTACTTTTGCGAGAGCCCACCTACAGGAGTGCTTTAGCTCTGGGGTCCACAACATAAGAAGGATGTGGACCTGGAGTGAGTCCAGAGGAGGCCACGAAGGTGATCAGAGAGCTGGAACACCTCTGCTATGACAGGCTGAAAGAATTTGGGTTGTTCACCTTGAAGAAGAGAGGGTTCCAGGAAGACCTTATCACAGCCCACCTGTACTTAATGGGAGCCTATAAAATAATTTTTTGTTTTTTCACTCTTGGGACACCAGAGTGAATTTTGCTGTTACCTGGATGGTTCCTAGAGGGTTGTTTATTTTGACAGTGTCTCATGTGCTCTTGTAGTCTTGCCAGTAGCTGGATAATGAAGAACCGAGAAAAAGGAGTTGTAGTGAAGAATTTTACTGTGTATCAGACCAAACAAACTCAAACATTTGAGGTTTGCTTGTTTGTTTGTTTGTTTGTTTTTCCCACAAGAAGGGATAGGCATCAGAGTAATAATGTTAGCCCCAGCACTAAAAAGGCCGAGCTTTCTGTGTGTCCGAAAAATGCACATCCAAGGCCAGGCAGAGTCTGCCATGATTTTCCCTTCTGCTCAAAAAAAGGTCAGGCAGAGTACAGGCTTGTTACACAAAATGAGCTGTTGATGAAGACTGTTAAGCCCAAATGTCGACATTAAATGTCTTCAGTTGTAGAATGCTTAAATCTGTTAGACAGGGTGCAGTAACATTTTCATGTTGATAGTGATAGCAAATCCTTTCTCCTCTTCAGGGTAAATAGAAGAGGGCTGCCTCTGTCTGCCAGAAAAAAGCCATCAGTCTGATTTTGAAAGACGTAAAAGTTAGCTGTTGCCCTGAATCTCCCTCAGCATTGTTCTAAACCACTTTGCTTGCAGGGTTTTGCCAGTACTTACTGTGTGTGGTGGAACTTCCCAAGGCATCAGCATGTTGGGAGACCTGAAATGCTCACTTGACCTCCCCATTACAGTTTCAAGGGAATTTGTTGGGCCATTTCAGTTATGCAGAAACCACATCAAAAGGAAGTCAGCTCTGCACAGTGAGACATCTCTTAGACCACATGCCAGTTTATAACATCCAAAGGCAGCCTATGAATAAAACACATAAAGCTGCAGTCCTATGGCTTGTTTTGACTGTTACTAAGCCAAGCAAATAGATTGTCACCCTTCCTTTTCACTCAGCTGGTGTAACTGCACGTATAATCACTCCCTGACCCAGTTCTGTCAAAATGATCCAGGTTAGCTCACACACTTTAAATAGTAGGTTTTTTTCCCAACCTGTTTCATTTTGATTGAATTGGGTTAGGGAACAATTATGTACACATATCAGAGGAGGAGCATGGAAAGCAGGGGGGTTAACCTTCAGAGAAGACAGTGAGAAGCAGCTGGGACGAGGGACCTTTTTGATCCAGATCAACTGAAGCCAGACATGCAACAGCAACCAAACTCTGGCACAACAGGAAATTCCAGTGGGATTAGGTTTTCACCTGGTGCAAAACATCTTAGCTCCTTTGAAGTTGAAAGTGGTACATTCATTTACAGTACTAGAGATACTGTCTCCTGTGTATTTCTGAGTGTTTTTCAGCCATTCAGACGGGCTCTCTGTCATGAATTCCTTTAACTGGTGCAAATACCTGCAAACAGAAAAGAATCATCTCAGAAAAGAATCCCACCAGTTGGTCTCTGTGGGCTCACTTTTTTCAATCTTTGAGAAATTCTACTGACAAGGTTTCTTCATTGAAAGCAACGATAAGCTCAGTTTTCCAGTCTGCACTATTCTTCGTTAACTAAGAAAGAAAAAGTTATACAACAAAGGAAGAGCAAACAAAACCAAAGAATGCTTCTGAAGACTAGGGAATTCAATCCTTTAAGCTTTATTCTTCCTTGTAATTTTTTTCCACAATCTCCCCAGTATAAATTAATTAAAATCTGCTTGCTAATAATTAAAGAGGTTGACAGTAAATTTGTGCACTGTTACCCATGTCCTGAGTACAAATACAGAAAAACATAAGAAATAGAACCTGAAATCTTATGTTTTTATGTGAATAAGTAAGCTTGCACATCTTGGTAATCCTTGCCTTTCTTGTCTATGGAAAAGAGATGCCTAAGCTCTGTGTATTTGTCCACAAAGGTGAGGAGATTCTTCCGTCACTCAGTTCAGTGTGTGATCTGGTCTCTACTTCCTTTGAATTGTAGGTAGAACCTTGTTGCTATACAGAAGGGCTGTGAAGAATGTACAACTCCTACAAAAGTGTTGTGTGATCAAGCTAATAGGGACTAAAGATAAGAGATGAGAATGGTGGTAATAGAATTAGAGGAATCCCCTCATCATGAGGAACAGTCAACAGGCAACAGTCAAAGCCACATTTCATAGGGTCACAAGCAAAAGTTTGGTTTTTTTCTGTGGGGCAGACAGGGCACAGTGAGCTTCAAAGAAAGACTGCGCTTTCGAGAGAGATTCCACACGACAAAAGTGACAGAATAAAAGGAGCAGGGATGGGAAAATGGAGTCTTATAGTCGAAGCATGAGCAGTGGAGGTGGCATCCACACCCACATTATGCTTTCAGGACAGGAAATTATCAGGTCCAGACCAGCATGCTCCCTGTTATTAACCGATGTGATGAATCCATACTGCTGACAGCACAAGTTTTTATTTTGTCAACAAATCCCACTCACTCACAGGGGAAAGGTGCTGACAGATCTCAAAATAATTCTGTGCATGTTTTTTGTACTGCAAGGAGTGGTGGAAACATTGCTGAAAGGAATTACAGAGGAGTTTGGATCAGACATGCTGCACTAAGGAATAATATTATTCAGAAGTTCTTTCTCTGGATTTTTCCAAAGGTCACCACAACCTCATGTTGGAACAAAAAGCGTGTAGACTTGCATGGCCTCAGGCTCCTTCTCTAAACGTATTTTAGATATAATTAGGTATACTTGCCTTATAATTATGTCCATGATACTGACTTTCTCTTATTGATTGCCTTTGGGTGAGTCACTTAACTTCCCTACCCTTTCTGTCTTTTGGTCTTTCATGTTTAGAAATAGATATGGTAATATTTACCTGCTTTGCTTGAGGCATCTTTCAGAGATGAATGCATGGCTGCTCATGAAACTCTTTGAGGATGAAAATATGATGTACATGCTAAACAATAGCTCTCTGGGTGTGATGTAACAGCCCAGTCTCACTGCTGACTATTCATATTCATTTGCAAAGCATTACAATTTGGACTATTGACATTATAGAAAAGGTTGTATACAAAATTAATGTTGTAGTTTTAGTTGTTAATGCTCCTATAACTATACTATACTATACTGCTTAACTGTTTCACACAGTAAGTACGTAACTGAGCTTCTAAAATCTCTGTGATGAAAACAAAAGGAATACATGAAACTTTCTAGGGGAAAATGTGTTAGGAGGGATATGACTTACAGATCTGTAGGCATATACTGTAATGGTGAAGTCAGAGATGAGAAAGACTTCCTTAGTAATTTTTTTAATCAAAATGTGTTTAACTGACATTTTAATGTAAATTAATTTCAAATGTTTCTTAGAGATACGCAGATTTTTTCAAACCTTCTACCTAATTATGAGGCAGAAATATTTTTTCTTTAAAATCATGATCTAGTAAGAAAACCCCGATTTCTTATTCTCAGTTAATATCCTGTATACAGTGGGGGCAGTGAGCAGCTATAGAACAAGAATTTGCAGTACTCCTCCTGGCATCCTTGACCTCTGACCATTTGCAGTTCAGGAGACTTCCTTTGTAGATTTTTTAATCTGTAACAGACCTCTCTTCAAGTGCTTGTGTCTCCCTTAGAGCCCAATCAAACTTTTTGCATCTGTAAAGAACATTTTCACTGAATTAACATTGTCCCAGCAACAGTCCAGCCACAGCTGCACCACTTTTCCCCATCAGCTTTGCATAATCAAAGAACATCAAAAAGATGAAAAAAAAAACAAAAAAAAGAGAGAGAAGGATCCACCAGTAGGTAAACTTCTCTTGCATTTCTCCTGTTAATTTTCCTGTTAAAGGGGCCACTCAGAGTGAGAGCATGCAACAGTTAGACCTACGGCTGTTTGAAAAGTCCTTCTTGTAAAATAATTTCTTTACTTCTTTCCTTCCTGCTACCTACCTTTCAAGAGAAAAGGAAATTGTTTTATTTGACAATCATCACTAGTCCCTCAGTCTATGGCATTCTAGCTTCGATGTAAAAATGTATTTTGGCAAATAACACATGAATCAAGTTCCATTCTGTTCACTGATCATACACTGAGTCAGTGAAAGATGTATAGCTTTGAGGAATTCCAAAACAGATTAATATACTTTCATAATGAATTAGGGGGTCTGAATGTATTTGTTGTTTTACTCTTGCACATCATCTTCAGTAACTGAGGCATCCACTCTTGTGCTCTATCACCCCAGAGTGAAAACATACAAGAACCCTGATAACAGCTTTCATCCTGTTTCCTAAATGATTTTCTTTTTGCTAATGCACTGAGTTATTAGAGCAGTACTAATGAAATCCAGTTATAGGCTGTGTTGTCCAAATAGTTGCCTGATATCACATTTATATTCAGCTACACATCTATGAGACTAGTGGCACGTTAATCAGAGTGATACCCACCATTTGCATGGCAAACAGCAGAGAACTTCTAGATTGCAACCAGTCACAGAGATAAGCCAAAGCACAACAGTTGTGATGCTTTCTTCTTCTCTGTCTTAATTGAAAGAAAGGCAAGAAAACGTAGAAAATGAAGATAGAAGGATGCCTGAAGAACAATAAGTATCTGAAAAGGATACCTCACTGTGTTTTGTTTTTTTTTTAGGTGCATCTTACACATAATATAACGTAGAAAACGATCTCCTCAGCAAAATGTGACTATCTTTTCACTGGGATAAGTCACCTGACTTGATTTCTCACAATCACAGAACAGTTTGGTCATGATGTGTATTGCAAAATAAACATTTCAGTTCTTTCTTAGTCAATTCTGTTATTACATGGCCAAATGGGAACTTCCTTCCTCCATGATCTGAATCCATGCCAACGAAAAATTTACATGAGTTCCATGCTGGTTGAATGCTGTTTACTTAATTAAAGTGATTCCTTCTGAATTTGTGGAAAATGTAGGCAACTTTAAGGGACAATTCAGATTGATGATTTTATCTATCACTCATGTTGAGGTCTACCCCTGCTCTTATGGTAGGCTGGTAACTTTAACAGAGCTGTGTGATAGCACTGATAGTTACCTTTAGTGTAATAGCCTAGTGATTAAAAAAGCTGCTCAGAAGACAGGATGAGTTAGGTGAAGGGTCTGTGCTGCCCCAGTCTGAAAGTATTGATCCTTTAAGAATACCTGAACTCATTGCGTTCCATGGTCTGAAAATTAGGGCATGCCCTCTCCCTTGGTCAAAGCTGAGCACTATGCTTCTGGGAGCAAGAGTAAAGGAAAGCAGTCGAGCAAAAAACCTGGTTCTGACCTCATGATTATAGCATGTGCGTACAGGAAACAACCTCATTTTCAGCCTTGATTCTGTACCCACCCATCAACAGTCCTCTTTAGAGTTCAGACAAATGGCCTTAAATTGCACCAGGGAAGTTTCAGATTAGATATTAGAAAAAACCTTTTCACTGATAGAGTAGTTATGCATTGGAATAAGTTGCCCAGAGCGGTGGTGGAGTCACCATCTCTGTAAGTGTTCGTGAGGTGTCTGGGTGTGGTACTTGGGGGTATGGTTTAGGGGTGATTATGGTGGTGCTAGGTTGATGGTTAGACTAGATGAATGTCTCTTCCAACTTTGATGATTCTGTGATTCTGTGATTTTTATAAAGTTAGGCAGTGAAAGGGAAAAAAGCAGCAGCAGGCCAGCAGCAGGTAGCTCTCAGCTTTGAGCACAACTAACTTTCCAGGCTGCTGTCAGAACTTAAATGGTGCCTCTGAATGAACGAACTACCAGGCAGTAAAGCTTCAGGTGGGATATAAACTTTCTGTTTCCAGGAATTAGAGAGTTTAAGAGATTTCATGCTAAATAATGAGGCATACAATGAAGTTAAACTCCTCCAAATGTAGGTAAATGATGGTGTAAAGTAGCTGGATATTTTCAGGCTGAACGCTTTCTCTCAGGAGTTTTGTTAGATTCTCTAACACATACTGCTTTATTTCTAACTGGGAACAGAACCAGTTTATCACAGTATCTTTGCAAACTATTGAATTTTTATAAGTTAGAAGACTAGAATATTTCGATGCATTTTTCTCTTTGTGATACTTCAATGTATTAGTTTTCAAAAAGTGTCCATAGAGGAAGACATGCAACTACTGCAGGTATTGATTATCCATAAGAGATAGAGTTAAAATAATATAAAGAAGGACTAGAGAATTGATTGTGGTCAGATACATATTCCTGCAAAAATCTATAGCCTTGCTATCAAATCAGATATTCATGGATATTCATCAAAAACTTTTTAATGAATTGGTATTGCAGGTCACTCTAAAGCAGCAAGAAATCCGTTGCAAATTACAAAGCAGATACTGGAGGAGGGAAATACCATATATCACATCATCTCGGGAAATATATTTTAAAAGCTGCAAATTGAGGAATATTGCGGTTTTCCATTTGGCAGAGACAACCAACCAGAACAACTGACTTAACAGAGAACTGAGCTACCTGCAAAGAGAAAAAAATTCAGAACTGTCAAGTATTCAAAGGAGAATTGGAGATTTTCAGCCTATTTAACTAAGAATAGATATTTGGTAGCTCCTGTTAATTTAGTAGCATGTCTTTCAGACACTGGTGCACATGAAAAGTCCTGTTACTTTCAACATGACTAATCAAACTAAGCAAAGAAAACATCTGAAGAATCAGGGCCTTTTAAGAGTTTTCTGACTGATTGGCAGCATTCAAGTGTTCATTATTGGTTTCTGTAAATCCTGTTTTGTTTTCACCTAGGCACTAAGTATTTGATTAATTTTAAGAGTGGTCCTTTTAATAATGCTAAGTTTAACTTAAGTACTGAGTGCTGTCAAACCAACCTTAGAAATCATGAACTAAGTCCACTTCTAGATGTGAAAATTAAGGGCTCCAAGGAAATACTCTGCGCACTGAGTTAAAAACATGTTTTAATTCTGTAATCTCTTTTCAGAGTATTAATGCTTGGGCTTGCAAGCTCTTCCATAGCATTAAGGCTCATCCTTTCAGTTTTCCTTTTCTTTTTCAAAATAAGAAAAAGGGTTTTTTCTTCATCTTGTGAATGTAAGATTTTCATGTTCAACAAATTTCTGTAGATAGCAAAAAACACAGGCAGAAGAACTTTGAGGATGACTGCCTTGACTACCTGATGTTTGTATTTTAGCTTCATGGATAATGTAACATGATGTGGAGAAAAACCTGGGTGTAGGCATCTAAAAGACTGCACTAGAACAAAACGTTGACCATCTTTGACCAGCTCTGATTCTTCTGTTGTGAGTCAAAGCCATGTTTTAATGTTAGGCACAGCACCAGCACTATGCTCAGTGTTAACAGTCTTTTGTTTTGATTGGTTTCTCTGCTTCCGAGGCCAGCTGTTGTTTAGGTGCATTTAGCAAAAAGATAAGCTAAGCTGATTTTAGTGATTATTCTACAAGCTGATTTTTGGCTGACAATAAATGAGACTGAGTAACAATTTAACATCAACTGAAATTAAAATCATACCGGAAGATTATTTTGAGCATGCATTTCCATTACCTTTGTATTTTCAGTTACTTTTATCAAGAGGTTTTCAACACCCTTAACAACTTTGGAGACTTTATGTGCATGCAACGCTTGAATGTCAACTACTGTGAAACCAATAAACATCTTCAACATCTTTTTGAAATTGGATCAAACAGGTTCAAGCATTCTTTTTGACTTTCTTCAGAAACAATTCTCAGTAGAAGTTCAATACATTGTAGCTGTACCTGTGACATTAAGAAGCCTCTTTTATAGAAAAGAAGATGTACCCTTGCTCTGTTTGTATGGTCTGAAGATAACTAAGTGTCTTTTCCTGAAAGGACTGACTCGCTTCATGTGAAATATTTAACTATTACAGAGTTTTTAGCAGAAGGCCCTATCATCTCTAAGAGTGTTCAACCTAACTAAGAACTAAATTTTCTTAGGGTTTTATAAATTTTTTTAAGTCCCTCTGAAATCTCTTTGACAAGCCTGAACAGACAGTTGAAGGTAATTCTCAGAAGGTAAAGCCAGTGAGTCTGCAGAGCTTCCATCTTCTCAGAGAGAATCAAGGGTGATTTCCAGAGAAGATATAACTTCATTTTTCGTATGGTAGCATTTCTGATTTTCATGTTTTATTATACTTCTATGTCTTCTTGATTTGCAGTCTTGCTGCTATATCTTGTGAGATGCCTGCTATATGGCATTTCTAAGACTCAGCTGGTCTGAGTCTTGCGCCATCCTGTCTAGACCATGTTTTTACCAAGAAAGGTTGGACCACATGATCCTATAGGTCCCTTCCAAGCTGGTATTCTATAATTCAAAAGCTGTTAAGAGGTTACCCAGCAGTTTATAATCCTGTTAGTTCACCATCAGGGGTAGGTTGTTCAGTGATTCAGAATTTACATTTTCAACTTCATAACCTGAAAATTTTATGGAGAATTTAGATCAATGAGGTTTTGAGTTCCCTGGCTTGAACTTTCCTTTCATAATGAGAGTTCCAAAGAAGACCAAAGGGATGTTCAAATACAAAAGGCAGTATTTATTTTACAAGTAAATCTTATTTTCTACTCAGAGAAAATACGAAATGAATGGGTCAAGAAGAATAGAATACAAAACTGGCAGTTATATTCAATTTTTTTCCTACCCTAGGGATGTACCTGAAGGCAAGTCCTTGCTTCCAGGTTTAGTTTTAGCTAAGTCATAGACTTTCTGAGCTGGAACAACTTTTCCCAGGAAGTTTTCCCATGTCATCTGAGATGGGCTGGCTGTTCCCAACTCCTGAATCAATGTCTGTACATAAGCTTTATGATGTTTCTCTTCTGTCACATGCTGCTCTCTGTAGGTTTTCATATAAGCAAAAATTGAGCAATGATGTTTACTGGGAAAAGAACTGGTAAATTTAATATTGAAGGAGGGTTTTGTGTTCCCTAAATGTTCTTTGGTTCTTTTTTTTTTTTTCCATTTGTTTTTTCAGTCTCTTTTCAGAGGAATTATATGAGGGAAAGGCAATAACTTCTGAGAAAGAAAGGTCTGGATGGTAAAAGAGAATGAATAGTTTTTTTCCCCCTTCCCCACAGCAGGGAGATGCTCACAGAAATCCCTCCTAAGCAGGAAGATGTATAAACACTAATTTTCATTAGAAGTGAAATACTCATATCAAAGTTATTGTTCACATGTTTTATGGAAGAGTATGTGAAGGAATCAGATTAAATCAGCAGAAAAATGCATTGAGATTAAACTCATGAACTTCAGGGGAATTAGACTTCTCATTCTTGCTCAGTTCAGGTTATCCACTTATTTGGTTAGAGTAGCAGTATTCATTCTCGAAACAGATTTTTCTTCTTTTTAATCACATGTATTTGAATTTCTGCCCTTTTAGTACTTTAAATTGGAGAGCACTCCACCTCAACTTTCTTACTGTCCTGTTTGTTAGAGTTCACTCCAGTACCAAACAGCATGGTCCCAGTGGAAGCAAAACCTTCAGGGCTGTCCTTACCACAAGTTGAGTCCAGAAGCACTTTGAGTAAGAATCTTTAACCTATGGACAAAGGAATGCAAATTAGTTGTAGAAAATGTTCCAGGAAAATTTAATAAGCTTTCAGATAGAGACTACAGGTCAAGAGAGGAAGATGCATCTTGGGCTGGACCTCTTTCCTGAGAGGGCTTAGTAGGACTAAAGAGGAACTAATGACCTCTTCTATTCTAAAAGTAAAAGATTATTGCTGATGCTTTTAATAATAACATTATAACTGCAGAAACTGTGCTCTACTACACAAAGATATTTTTATTCAAAATAAAGTATTTTTGCCATAAGAAAGAAGGTTTTCACTCCCACTGTGTTTGAGCAATACCTTTATCTTGCACTGCCCTTCTCCCTGGTGTTTGTTGGCTTGTTTGTGAGTGACTTTCTGCTTTAGGTTAATTGGGTTTAGGTTCAGGATTCAGCTTGAGAGTAACCAGGTAGATTTTTTAAATGTCTATATTCGTATTCAATTGGCTAATCATAAATACCTAGTGTCATGCATGTCCCTACCCTAACTCACCTGCCTTCCAGCTCTTCATCTGGAAGTGATAAGTCTCCCTTAGTTCTCGCAACAGAAATCCTGGCTCCACAGCTCCTAGCTCCCAGCCCCACATCCCAGCTCCTAGATAACCTAGGGCATCTGGGACATTGGCTGATACTCACTGAATTCTTGCCTATGTCGCTCTTGATTGCAGAGGATAGTCAAATGCCCTGTAATGGGTTCACCTTTAAATTTCAGCACTGGAGACAAGTCCATATAGGAGTCTGAATTGAAACTTCTCCTATGTTGCTATGTGATCAGTGGTCTGAACTGGATTAAAACTAACCAGGATTTTGTACAGATTGTTTGCTTGGGGAGGGGGGTAGTAGGGTTGTGATGGTGTATGTGTGAGAGGGGGATGAGTGGGACACACAACATAGAAACATGGGGTTTTGTTTGATTATTTGGATTGTTTGTTTCTACTTTGGTTCTAATCAGGTGGATTGCCTGATCTTGTGTACTCATTCCACAGCTACAGAGTGAGAGGGGAGCTGTAAGACAGGTAGATATTTGGTATCACAGCTGTCCTGTCCTGTCCTGTCCTGAAGTGCTCTTGGAACATCAACCTAATTGAAAAGTTTCATGACTTAATTTTGGATCCAAAGGTCTCATATCTAAGGAGAAAATGATTATTTTTTCCAGCTTTGCTGTGCTGTCTAGCACCAGAAAAAAAATGACAGGGCTGTAAGTTCATTCACATTTCTATTGCATTAAAAAAAATAGTAAAAGTGAGTTTAACCACATTCCCTTCAGTGCTTGCTAAAACTTGATCCTGTCTGCAAAGTGAAATGTAAGACTAAAGTGAAACAAAATGATAATCTGAAGGTCTATGCTCATCACAACACATGAATAAAATGCAAAAACTTTGCCAGGAGCAAGAGTGCAATACTAGGTTTTTTTTCCAGGCTGATTCACTTTTAATAAGGTAGCATTATTCATAATGCTGTGAAGGTTATGTATTAAAGCTAACTTTGCACTAAGCATTCTTAAAACACACCTATTAAAAGTATGAAACAAAATAAAAAGATCAGGCTTGTTTCTTTCTTCCAATGTTGCCTAAAAGGCTAGCCCAAAAACTGAGGCCAGGCAGGAGTAAGGGAATAAAAGGTGGGTATTTATTTGAAGGGCCTTCAAAGGTACATTTAGAGCAGACAAAGCCCCCTCCTTGGGGCATCACCCAAAATGGATGACGAGTCACAAGTTCTCCACACCTTTATAGGTTTGGTCCATTTGCATATCAGCATAGATTTACCAATTAAAACTTCACTATGTCCCCCTAGCTCGCTTAGCTCGCCGCACCCCTCCCTCCCTCCCCCTCTCCCCCTTCTTTAGAAGCTTGGGTCTGGGCAGCCTGAATGTCCTTGAAGGGTAAGTACAGAGTGGCACTGTTATGTCTATAGAGAACAGCAACTAACAAGTTATAAAGCATACATGCCAAACAATGCAGAATTTGAAAAATATAAGGGTTAAAACCTAAGGCAACACCAAGACCCAATGTTTTTAATTAAACAATAGCTGAAATAAGCCATTAGTAGCCATTAGTAGTAGAAATTAGCCATAACTAATCATTGTTTGATTACAACTAATCAAAGACCTTACTCTGTGTTGTCTAATGCACTGTCTAATTGTTCCAGTTACAAAGTTATAGGCCTGCTTCGAGGAAGTTTTCTGATTTTGCCATGCTAACACTTAGCTATCTGGTTCTTTGGGCAGTGTTTAGTCCTGATTGAATTTTATATGCAATGAATGGAGGACTGGTGGCATAGAAACCAAGATTTAGCTGATGTGAAGTAGGTGGATAACACGAAAATACAGAGAAAAATTTATGTTTTAAGTTCTGCCTCTCTTTTCCATATGCTAGAAACTACAGTTGTATGAGTTCTGTTTTTCCTCTCAGCACAGTTCAGTGCCTCCTTCACTCCTCTCTAACACCCTTCATGCCTTGCAAATACTCTTGTAGTCACAACACTCTGGCAAGCATGACAAAAGAATTTGTCTTTCAGGCCTGGTACAGGCTCAGACCCACAGAACACACATCCTGGACAACTTGCTAACCAGTGAGTTGTGGACAAGGCTGGTGTCTCCCATGCTGAGCATGTGATATGGTAAAAGGCAGCACAAGCCTTGTGAATTCAATGAGTTTGTCTGTGGAGGGATCTGGTGACTGAGGCACTCCTGTAACATTACTGGGCATGCATAGCAGCAAAATCTTCTCTTAAAACAGGAAAATTCAAAGCACTGAACCGTTATAGAATGTAATTTGAGCAGTATTTGCACCTTACAATCCTTTGCTCTTCCTCTCTAAATCAAGTGTATAACCTTGAGTGTAGGAGTACTCTTTTGCCAGGCAGAAGTTGTACAGACACAGAAAAGGTGCCTTGATTTTTTTTCCATGTAAACAAGATATAAATGGACCAAGTGCAGTCCCTTGACTGATACAAGCTGACTAATTCCTTACATTGCTATTGCTGTTCTTATTTCAGAGCCAATTGCCAAATGAAAGATAATTGTCTGAATGCTAAGTACCTGCATCACTGAGTTCTTAAGGCAAATATTTTTAACCACATATTGTAGCTTTTACATGGCATCCAAAAGTGTGTCAAGTACTGATAAAAGATACAGTTCCTACTCCAAAATATTTATGGAGCCTGATTATTCATGAGAGATCAAGCCAAAAATCAAAATAATGGAAAGAAGAAAGGGAAGCAAGACCAAAATATAACACTTCAATATGTTTTTTTTTTCTTTTGCTTCAGGAGTCTTACTAGTTTGAGCATTGTGTATACCCATGTGTGTGTTTTGTTTAAAAAAAAAGAGATAAAAATAGAAAAAACCCAGTGTAGGGCAGGAGGGCTTGTATCTGCACAGAGTACATACACTAGGGAAAAGGGATGGCAAAGCAAAATGATAATAAAGTGAGAGCAATGAAGAAAACAAGGAAAGGTTAAGGAACCAATGCCAGGATGTACAACTGTAAAAAGAGGTGGCTGTAAGGAGACTGATGGGGAAAAGTCAGTTACAAGACAGTCTCTTATGCAAGCATTTCCAATACCAGAGCCCAAAGAGACTCCCAAAGTGATTGCTAGTTGCTAAACTTCAAACAATCTGTACTCTAACAATGTGACCCAAATAACATGGAAGGTCCACGTTATACCACAGAAAATTACATACAGATACAGCCTGTAAGGGACCAAGTTACCAAATCACAGAATCAATTAGGCTGGAAAAGTCTTCTGAGATCATCAAGTCCAACCTGTAACTGAACACCATCTTGTCAACTACACCATGGCACTAAGTACCTTATCCAGTCTTTACTTAAACATGTCCAGAGACAGTGACTCCACCACCTCCCTGGGCAGCCCATTCCAAAGTTTAATTATTCTTTCTGTGAAGAAATTCCTCTTAATGTCCAACCAAAACCTCCCCTGGCATAGCTCCAGACTATATCCTGTCATCCTGGTTGGTTGCTGGGAGAAGAGGCCAATGCCCACCTGGCTACCTTCTTTCTGGACGTTGTAGGGAGTGATAAGGTCACCCCTGTGCCTCTTATTCTCCAGATGAAACACCCCTAGGTCCCTTAGCCACAGTTGTGAAGTCCCTTCTCTTGCTGAGGGTGTTTTGCTCCTGAAGCAGTAAATGAAACAGAAGTTGAGAGTTTGCATTGTAAGAATTGATTGGAACTTGTAGGGTATGGAGTTTCTTTTCAACACTGGCTAATCAGAGCAGGATAGGGTCAGAATGATTTTTCAGAAGGTTATCCTAACACTGTAATTCCCAGAAGAATTGGAAGGAACAGTGTCAGTGCTAGGGCATGGCTTCTCAATGATGGATGTTGCTTTTACTCCCATCCAGTGCTCTGCTGCTTCAGTGTTACCTGAGACTTCACCATAATACAGAAGAATTTACATTTTCCGACAGTTACTTCTAAATTACTGATGTCAGTTTATTTCAACTAAATACGCTTGGTATACCATTATTAACATCGCCTCTTTTGGGAAATTATTTAGCATACCTTAGACATTAGAAATATGCTTGTAGCCTCTCCACAATAATTATTATATTTCTTTATTAAAGATTGAGCACAGCTTCCACGTACTTATTTTGATGGTATAGTCTCCCTCCCTGTGCACATTAAATGGTTGTCTCTTCAATGTTGCACTTTTCTTACACAAACAGCTTTTGCAACGGAGTCAGAGAGTTAGCCCAAAAATACCTGTCCTGTCAGAACAGTTCATCACACGAGGTTCAAATAACCAATTAATCACTGCATCTGCTTCAAACTCCCCTTAGAGGCTTGCATTGTCTGAGCCAATTGCCCTTTAAGTGTTTTTCTTTATCCCTAGGCACTTATGACTTCATTTGATCTGAATCTAATTAGGCGCAGAAGAATGTGAAAAGCAAGTCATTAAGACAATGGAACACAATCCTCAACACTGAATTTTATAGCAGTACCCTTAGCAGAATTATCCTAGATATTTCAGAGAGCAGGCAAACCCCCACATGGTAGTATTTTCAGAGCAAAGGACACGACTCTAGTGAATAAGTGGGACTTTCCAATCTCTCGCTACCTGGTTGTAGAAAGTTTTTCAAATTTCAAATACTGAAAAAATGGACTTCAGATTGCATTTTGAAACAAAAGGGAATAGGTACATATTGTGCTTTTTGGACAATTGTGCAATTCCTGCCTAGTGGTTCAAGGAAATAAATAAGGGGCAAGTAAACCACAGCTTGGTTATTGTCACAGAACATCCTTGTAGCAGCAAAGAGCTTCCATTTGAGTCAGCAATGCGTCTGCTGCCCCTGGATACATAGACTGCTTAGGCAGAAGAGAGTGTAGTATGCCTGACTGCCATGGATGCTGACATTTCTTCTTTCTTCTACTTGTCTCTTTTATTTTTAGAATTATTCTATGGATACCAAGATAGGGTTTACTCAATATGACATATTTCCCTTACAACAGAAGTAAGCAGTACATACACCTAGACTGATACACACCTTGGCTAGACTCACTTCTAGCTGCAAATGTGCTGGAATGACGCCTGCCAAGTGAAAAATACTGCACAGTTTCAGTTTGACTACCAAGATTTTAACCCATTCTAGGTTTTCTAAAAAACCTTTATGCAACACTGTTCCAAACTCAAGTGTGGTCTTTTAATTCTAATGACTTCTCCTAACAGCTGCTCAGAGGAGAGCGGTAAGGTGTCTGATTTGATAGGACTATAGCAGAACTGATGTGATGAAAATCCTGTGCAACCTTTACAAATGTCACAGACTCAAGAATGACTAAGCACTCCAATCTCTACATAGTCATGCTGAGAATTAACAATTTCATTTTCCAGTTCATTACATTATATGTCAGCATTTGGGACAAAACACATATTAAAAGTCAATCAAATCCAGAGTGACACAACATAAAATTCAAAAAGCCAAACATCAGATTTTAACATATTTTTGTCCAAAATGCTACTCTTCCTCATCACCCTCCATCAGAAACCAAATGAACTGGGAGGTGTTTTATTATGGTCTGGAAATTTAGAACTGCAGGCCACTTACCAAGGGTTAATGGAAGTGTTACTCAAATGCCCTTCCTTGAGACAACTCTGCCACCAAGATTCAGGCATTTCAGCTAAAGTAGGGTTAAATTAGGGCTCTCAGGTGAACTCAGTATTTGTGATGGAGACCAAAATGGCATATGTAGGTGGGAAGGGGGGGTCGTGTTTTAAAGGAGTTCTAGACTTTTGATCCAATTTTATGTGAGACTTTTGATCCAATTTTATGTGAGACTTTTGTACCACTATTTGAGTTCATATAACGGTTTTTCTTTCAGAACTAACATTCTACAACTGATGCCAAAATGAGCTTCATTGTCAACCTCAGAGCAAGTAGCAAAGCATTCAAACGCCACCAAAGACAAAGGCATGTGTCATTCCATGAGCCACAGCTGGCCATAGGTTACAGATGCCCACGGAGCCAGGGTGCTCTGTGCCATGCACTATGCTGCACATCTTTGGAGGTGTGCTGAAGAGGCAGCAGGCAGCTGCCTTCTGCAATTTGAACCAGCTGAAATTTGTGGTTGTGTCTTCAAATTCAGATCATAGCACAATGCAGTCACTGAGCCAGGACAACGGAGTTTGGTACATACAGTTTTGTTCCCCTCTGTACCTAAAGCATAAAAGATATTCAGTGGCTACTTTCATTCTGATTCTGTCTGCTGGGCTAGAGTTCAAGCTGGATGTACCCATTCTGCCTATCAAGGCAAAAACAGTGTGTGAGGCAGATCTAGCCTGGGCATGAGTTTGCTTGCCTGGAAAGTCAGTTGTCTCATTCCAGATGTGAGTCAGATTGTGAATGGGTGTGTGGGCTCTGTGCTCACATGAGAGCTCAGGCTATGAACTAAGTTATCTCAACCAGAGCTGAGTCTTTTACAGTCATTATTGCTCCTGATCCCTGCAGGAATGTCACAGTCTTCTTCACCTGAGTGATGTCCATGAGATTTAAATAAAATTCTAGAGGTCTCAAATTCATAAGACACGTTGAAAAAAGATGATACTAGGCCTACAGTTATTTTTATATTAGGTTTACAGTTTTTTTAGGCTACTGAACCTTTTTTTTATAAGAATGTCTTGAAAGCTCAGTTTGCAGAATACAGAAATATTTCAGATACATATACAAAAATGGAACAAAAACCTCACATGTCATCAGCCTTAGGCATGCAAAACTTCTGTAATTATCAGACAGAAAAGTAGGAATTAGTTATATTTTTAGAAAACTCATAATATTCTACAACTTTTTGGTATATAAAGCCAACATCTTGCTCTGGTGAAACATACAATATATTTCTAGGCACTAGAGTGACCTAGTTCTGCTTTGCTGATGCTGTGCAAAGTTGACTTCTGTTTCAGGAATCTCATCATTCAGTGTAGAAAGATTGTATGCCGAGTACACTGATGAAAGCCCTTGCCTCAGTTTTCCTTTCACCTGCGTTCAGTTACACAGAGTGAACTTTTCACTTACGAGGGAGTATGAGGCCAGTCGTACAGGGGCAAACAAGAAACAGTGATCTCACTGTTTAGCTCCTCCTGTGAAGTAAACACCTCACTCTCCAGGGGAGAGAGATGGACACTGTTCACCTGGATTTACACTGCCGAGGGAGTCATGAAGATCAAGCCTAATGATGCTCTCAGGCATATGAGAAGCCAAAGTCATTGGAGACTATAGTTTGTGACATATTGTTTTTCATTTTTCCTATGGCAGGGTTCCACTTCTCACTGCAAACTTTGGCCCTTATTTTGTAAAGAAGCCTCACGGCACACCTCCTTATTGGGTCAAGACCAACATTTTTGGCTAAAAAAGTGTTGCACATTTGATTCTGTTGTATTTGCCTCCTTTCCTTTTTTTTTTTTTCCTTAATTTTTTTTCCCCCTGGGTTTGTTTGCTTTGTTTTGTTTTTCTTACCAGATTTGAGTTTTGTGCAGTTAATTTTTTCAGCCAGTCTGACAGCTGTCGAAGGAGGGACTGTCCTAGAGAGAGCCAGCAGTCCCGAGGGCTCAGAGCAGCCCGCAGAGGTGCCCTGTGCCACGGCGCTGGGCCTGTGTAGGCATGCCAGCAGAGCCCTCTCGTGGACACACCATCAGGAGCAGCGGCAGCGGGGGCTTCTCCTAACCACGCAGCTCACACAGTTTTCCTAAAAGAGCTAAACAAAATTCAGGGAACTCCCACTCTTCATTTGACTGGTCTATGAGTGGCATTTGGTGGTGTAACCAAATTGGTTAGGAAGGATGCTGACTTAGCCAACGCTTGCTGTCCTGGCTAAAACTTGTATGCTAAGATCCTCAAGTTAAGCTGGCAGAATTCAGTTGTACTAGATACTGACATCACAGGAAGTGTGAACAAATCATGTCCTCTGTTTCACATCCTTATGTTAGCAAAACTGCTTCTGTAGGTGCAAACAGGCTGGTGGAGGAGTGCTTTCATTGGCAAAGATAATATAACTAAGCTCTGGTGATGTGTTGGTGTGTCTGTCTCAACAAGAGAAAACATTTTCCTTGGGGCAGTGCCTGTGCTTCCCTCGGGGGGATCAGCCAGAAAGAGCTCTGATGTATGGATACTGACTCTGAACAACACAGAACTAAAGCTAAGGTCCTCAGTTGCTCAGACTGTGTCTGTGAAGTCTTAGGGTAAATCTGTACCATCAGCATTAAGTCATGAAGGTCTTTGCCAGTCTGTTCAACAGCGTCAGTACTTTGTACGTTCCAGATTGTTACAGTAAAACTACATCTCCCATGAAGAAATAGCCATGGTGGTAGAAGGACAGATATGAATGTATAACTGGTTTTGAAGTAGAGTTACTGCTATACGGAAGGAAGTCCTTAGGTGTAGTCTTAATCTTAGACAGTAATTTTCTGTGGTTTTATTACTTGCTGCCTCTCAAGGAAGAATAGCACTAATTAGATAATTGACATTTGCATTTATCACTGATTACATTTTAATACCACTTATTTTGTTCTTCATCTCACTTGGTTTAATTATCCGTTCAAGGATTTGATGAAAAGTCAATAGCTCCGTTCATCAGGACACCCCTGGTCTCGCCAGGATTATTTTCCCCAGTATTCCTGTGGAGGCTTGCTCTCCACAGACTCCTGCCAAGGCTTGCTCTCTGAAAACTGCTGGATCCTTTCTATTACATGAAAGGTTTGGATCTTAGGAGTTTTGAAAACACTGGAGAAACACACATAAATAACCTGCTGATAGATTCCACATTAGAAGAGAAGTGTGCTATAGGACAGTGAACTGCCTGTCTTCTCTCCTTTCATTTGCTGACATTCTTTCACTAGGACATAGTCTTCATGATGAATGACTCCTATGCTAACCTATAAAACTTCCTGACACCTTGTACTTTCATATTCTCTTCTTAATATTACTTCTTGATCTCCCTTCCTAAGGCTTGTGGCAGGGCAAATCACTTTTGTGGCACTAGTGGAAAAGCAGCCCAAAGAGACCATATGGCAGTTAAGCCTCCTCAGTCACCACGGAATGTGATCCCTTTGAAGCTATATTTAGCTGGCACTAGTCCAGCCTTGCAAGTTGTGAGAAGAATGTTTCTGTGACTGTCAAGACAGCAGAATCAGATGTGGCGCTTACAGAAGGTCCATAGCCTGTATTGCACAGCATCTTGGATTTCAGAGACCAGAAATCCACAGGAGAAAAGAAAGAGGCAGAAACTCAAGTAGCCAATCTATTAACTGGTTATATTCCCTCAAGAGGTTGTAATAGGGAAACGAAAGGAAGGTTAAGCAAGGAAACAGAAAATGTGAGCAACTTCCATATGGCCTCAGTGATAGCTCTGTTTGTATCATGACACAGCCTTGTATCAGTGCTGAAGTGGATCTTTGGACCTTGTGCCTTCCACTGTTATGAGTCATACATTTTTCTTGGTTTCTACAGAGTTTCAGATCATCATTGATTATACAGGATAGGGGATCTCAAGAGAGATAAGACAGAAGGTTTGAAGACTGAAAGCAAAAACAGCCATAACCCTGTGCATGCCTACTTATAGCATGTCTTAGAAGGAGAGAACAAATTCAGGTGTAACTTTAATGCAGAGGTTCTGCCTCATGCTGTGCATGCTAAATTATCCATGCTTGTGCTGTTTACTACTTGTCTAACATTCCTGATCCTGAAAGCACCTAGTGTGAATGTTGCTATCACTTTCTTAGTCCACAGAGTTCTCTGGATACCAGTGGTTTTGTCAGCCAACTCCCTCTTACTAATGTTCTGCCTCTTTGACTATACTTTCTAGGGGTTTGGGTTTTCTTGAGTCTAGGAGCAAACATAGTACAACATTGGTGTAAAAAGTAAATTTGACTCCAAGTAAATTGAGGAGTAAACCCAGGGGACACCCCCTTGAGTGACCTGACTTTGTGAGTCTGAAATATTTTCTGAAGAGCTGTTCAAATTACAAACCAATAAAAGCATAGAAGGAAAAATGGGTGCTAAAAAGGTGATTCCTTTGTGAGACATTCAGTGTTACCAACATTTGTATAGGCATCCAGTCTCCTTGTTATTGCATCACTCCAAACGTACCCCACTTCCTCTGATTTTCTTCCTGATCCCATTGGAGGAGGGGTTGAGTGATTGAGTGATCAACTGCATGGTGTTTCACCTCCAGCTGGTCTTAAAACCAGGACACTGTCTAACATAATTCCCCAAGTAAAATAGGGGAATGTGGGATCAGTCTTCTATTCCCCTTGGCAGAGGGTTTTCATCTAGATTCCAGGTTTTTCTGGGGACATTTGAGTCTGAACACCCTCATTTAGGTCTGTAGCAGCCCAAAGCTGCTGTCTGGGGCTGCATGTGTGAATGTCCTTCTTTCCCATGGGAGGTATGAAAAACAATAAGATAAAGCACCTGTTGTTGTAAGTCCGGGTAAGATATGTTTTGAATTGAGTGGTGTCGAGTCCAGCCAACCATACTGGGGGGTGGTTGGATTTTAGCAAATCATCTGCCTGGGTTTCTACCATATAAAAAGGAAATAGGATAATAAACGGGGCTCGCTTGCTTGCTGGCTCTCGGCTCTCTGCAGACCAAGCTATGTGCCATGTCTTTATTGCCACTGCTGCCACATAGGTCCTTAGACAATACAGATTTATATAGCTTTTTCCAGTGGTAGGGAAGCTTATTCATATGTCTGAAGATTCCTAATCCCACAAAAACTAACCCTGTCCTGTCCCCACCTCACTGTGTAGGAAGAAGACTGCATTTTGGAGGACACTTATTCAGAAGCCCCTGAGGGGTACAGCAGCAGGTCCTGTCTTAAGGGAGGGAAATTCTGTTTTCTTCAGAGAAGCACAGCATTCCTCTGCCATCAGAGAAACAAATCAGTGCATGAGGAAAAAGTTAACACAGATTTTTACCTGAAATTACCAGTAACATACTTGTCTTTGGAACAGATGAGAGGTGCTTAACAGACTGAATAAAACACAGCTGCTGAAAACCTGTGAAAGTTCCATGTCTTTCTGGATCACTGGCTAATGGCAACGTGAGATACCATAGGGCATCTCAAATAGCTTTTGATTTTTATTGGAGTGAGCATCTAATGGCAAACCAATGGAGTTTGTCGTCTTCCTACTCCCAGGGCAGAGAGCATAAGGGAGTCCCTCATGTAAATTTGTTTTATTGATTTCTTTTATTTGCTTATAGAGTTACAGAGATCTCTAACAAAAATCAGGGTTCTTTTAGCTCTTGCATCTGCACTCAGGGCTGAGACCAAAGACTGTTTTCAGTGTTATGTGTAGGGTGAAGTAACAAAAAGTGAAAGACAATATAAGCAGACAAACAGAAAAATGAATGAAAGGTTCCATAGATTAAGATACCTGTAACTGTAACACAGTCAGTTTAGCCACATGGAAATCCCAGCACTAGCTCTGCCTGCATAGGGAGCTAGAGATGAAGAGAAATAAGGAGCTGGAGGTAACATTTGGGAATGTCACAGGCAATGAGTATGGAACACTGAGCTGACACTTTCACAGCAGTCATGGACCATCAGAAGGAGGAGGAATGAAAGGAAGCATCACAGTTACCTTTTGATTGGCAGATGAGCACAATGTTGGTCTGACAATTGCTTTGCAAGTCTTGTTAAGGCTATTTTCAGGCTTCTTCAACCTGTTCAAGCCTTGTAAATATAGGCAGCCTGATCCTGTACATCCCATATAATGCTATATCACTCCCATGTACTAGTTAGATTTTTTCCTGAAAACACAGTGTTTTATTCAATTGGTTTTACTGCTGACTTAAAACATGAAATACCAAAGGCTCACATGCCAGGCAACAATGGATGATGCTTAGAGGAGTGTCCACTAACAAAATTAACCCTGTTATTGTGAACAGTATTAATAAAAAGTTTAAATCCTTGAAAAATTGAACAAAAACAAAAAAAGGAACAATTGTGTTCCTTAATACAAAAAGTCTTAAAATCAATTAATTTTAGGCCTACAGGTGAAATTTCTTTACAGAAGTGCAAAGAGGTCATGGAGACACATAGGAAAGATTGCTATTATGCTACACTCTATCACTTAGGAACAAGGTACCATCCAGTCCTTCATATTAAGCCAAAATAATTATTTTTTCCTAAGGGCTAATTAACATTTTAAACCCAAAGTACACCTCTTGCTTTAAGCATGACATTAAGCTCAGGTGTAATCATAGATGACTCATTTAATTATCATGGTGATTGCTATAATTTTTATAATACACTATGTTTAAAGGTCTAATTGGCTAAGAACTATAGTTTAATGAATGGTCCAATTTCACTATAGGCAATACTCTTAATGATTCCTGTAATTCACACTACTGCTTTTTCTTTCTTCAATTGCCAGATCTAAAGTATTTAAGCATATGTCCAGTCCTGATGGTAACCTAAAGTAATTAGTTGTAATGTCAAATTCAGAGGTCCAGTCATTTCCAAAAAAAAAAAAAAAAAAAAAAAGAAAAAAAAGAAAAAAAAAAAGAAAATTAAAATCTGTCATTTTTACCTGAAAATCTCCTGCATCCCAGTTCTTTGGGACAAGTAATTAAAATTGGTGGTTCACTTATTATTGTGAATGTGCCCATGAAGTTCCAGTGGAAATCTGCCTACAGGTACACATAACCTTGAGAGCTGGCAAGCAGTGTTGACTTTCTCAACATATTACAAGGGACTAATTAATTAAATAATTACAAGGGACTAATTTTTCATATTAACCAAAGTTCAGAGCCAGGTGAATTGCCTACATAACGTGATAAGAGTATACAGGTAGGGGTATGGTTGAAGTGTTAACTGAGAAAAGGAGACAGATAGGCACTATCAAAGAGCCACCTCCCGATCCTCTAACACTGAGCAGTGCTGAGGCACTGTGCACCCTTTCTTTCTCAGCTATACCCGCTTCTGCCAGAATACCTGAGGGAGTAAGTGTCCGTGCTAACAGATTTAAGTAGCACTACCTATCTGTAACTGTTGAAGGGGCTCCTTCAACAGTGGGACAAATTCTATTTCTCTCCAATCTCATGAGCCAGATGACATGATATATTTGTATTGATATGTATTTTTAATAGTAAGAATGCTGTGACCCTTAATAGGTAGAACAATAATATTATTCTGTACCATCTGTCTATGAAGGCTAAACTGCTCTGCCACTATTTAGCACATTACTAACCAGACAGTTAATTAAGTTATTAATTAAGCTACTTAATTAGGTTATTATTTCCCATGTAGGTGCACTTCTACTCTAAGACAATGTAGGTGGGAGCCAAGGGGTGTCAAAGCTTGATGGTGTGTTCAGGACTCCCAGACACCAGAAGTGTACAAGTGAGCAGGACATTCCACAGTAACCACTGAAATTATCCTTTCTGCACATTGATAATGTGCTCTTCAAAAATCTTTCTCTCTTCCCAAACTTCATACTTTTTGGCTGCAGTGCTGAAAGAAAATAAGTAGAGACAGTTGCTTATAAGATTACAAGTGTTAGGAGCATACTACGCAACCTCCAAATTCCATTTCCCCAGTGTGCACTCAATAATCCATTTAACCTGGATGTTATTAGAAGCCTTTTCTACCCATCCCACTTCTGTTGTAGCCTTTTTCAGATGAGTGACTTTACTGTCACATGGCATTTCTGTCACTGTCTTGATCCTACTTTCAATATTTCAGCTCTTCATACAAGGGTGTCAGGAGAATCTGCATGTACAGCTAAAGGAGGCTCTTTCATGTAAGTGAATCCAATTCAGCAGTGATAAGAGATTTAAATAAGTCCTCAAACTCTTAATACATTGTAGTATGACTTCTTATATTCACACATCAACAGAATCCAATGCTGAATGCTCCATAGCCATACATAGGGTTAGTTTTCTTCTTTGGTATTTGATTAAGATAATGTTTGATTCCAGGATAAGACAAATAAATCTACTGTGTGTGGGGAAAATTAAAAACTGTATTGTTGTCTTGTAGGTTATATTTGCTGTGACAGATATTAATTACATTAGGATTAGTGCTTTCACGGCTGGATGAACCCACTGGTCTGGAGACTAAAGTTTGTTTCCTCACTTTAAAAACTGCTTAGAAGTTGGTTAGTGGTTGTGGTGGGTTGACCCTGGCAGGACACTAGGTGCCCACCAAAGTCACTCTATCACTCCCCTCCTCCACTGAACAGGGGAGAGAAAAAATATTGAAGTCTTGTGATTTGGGGTAAGGGCAGGGAGAGATCACTCACCTGTGGAGCTACAGAATGCAGGGAGCAGGCCCTGGAGGCCAGACCGATGGGTTCTAGGACCTAGATGTCCTCCAGTGTCTGGCCCAGAACAGACACTGGAAGCTGGGATCAAAACATCCAGCCCACAGGGGAAGCTGAAAGAGAGCATTATGGGCCTGTGACTTGCTGAACCTGTCAGTAGTGAGAAACACCTTTTGCTACCATGTAAGGTATTGTTTACCTGTTACCATAGAAGGTATTTTTTACCTGTTTCCCTACAAGGTAATACTGTGGAATAATGGTAGTTAATTGGACCACATGGTAGTATAGAGTTATTTCCTGTTTCCTATTTGTATTATACTGTAAAAGCAATTAACACTGCACAATAAAAGCTTTTTGTCTTTGCACCATCACCATCTTGTGAAGTCGATATCATTTCACTTGCAGCAGCAGCACGTCCCACAATCAACAATTACTATCACAGGTAAAACAGACTCAACTTTCATTTAATTTATTGCCTATCAAATCAGAGTAGTGCTGCAGGTAAAAAGTGTGGGTAACTGAAAGCCAAATCAGCGATCACGTGACCTAGAGAAAAGCCCGTGCTTTTCCCGGTCCCTGAAAAAAGGTCGTGGCTGCTTCTTTTTCCGTGCTGGTGTTTGCAAAGTCCATGAACGCAGGTTGGTAAATGCAGTAGAAGTAAAGAGACAAGGAAGCGTTCTTTTCCGCTTATTTCCAGCAGGTTTTATTTCTGGAGTTGCAGGGGAGCGGATCAAAGAC
>VZRZ01002943.1:127282-139946 GCA_013398175.1 Climacteris rufus
AAAAGAAAAGAAAAGAAAAGAAAAGAAAAGAAAAGAAAAGAAAAGAAAAGAAAAGAAAAGAAAAGAAAAGAAAAGAAAAGAAAAGAAAAGAAAGAGAGAAAGAGAGAAAGAGAGAAAGAGAGAAAGAGAGAGAAAGAGAGAAAGAGAGAAAGAGAGAAAGAGAGAAAGAGAGAAAGAGAGAAAGAAAGAAAGAAAAAGAAAGAAAGAAAGAAAGAAAGAAAGAAAGAAAGAAAGAAAGAAAGAAAGAAAGAAAGAAAGAAAGAAAGAAAGAAAAGAGGTGGGGGGGTGGGAACAAGGAGAGTGATGGGTTAGTTGGGAGCATTTCACCCCTCTGTGGGTTCCACTGACATCTCATGAATCCCTGACATCTGGTCTTTCTGTGGAAAATTAATCTAGTCTTCATAGCACCCAGTAGCATTTGCAGGATTATTTTTTATATTTAATTCATAAAATAATAGCATCTTTTTTAAAAAATTTGTTGGTAATTTGTTGACACAATAGGAAAAACTAGAACTGGAGAAATTTCAGGCCAGGAATTCTCTGCATTGTCAGTAAGACCGTGATGTCTGCCCAGAACAAATATGATCCATAATCTATAACATTTTTCCAAAACCCAGGAAGTTTATGGCACATAGAATAAGTTTCCCCTGCCCATTGCAGGAAGTAAGTTACATTACAAAGGTGCCTGTTTTTCTCCATTAGCTGTGAATGGAATGTCTTACCACCTTGCTCAGCCTTAAGACCTAAGTTCTAGATGGTCAAACCACAGCAGAAAAATCTGCTCCTCAGAGCAGAAGGGTTCAGCTTTTCCAAGAGCAATTCCATTTGTGTGCTTATATAGAAACACCTTGTGTATTTTTCTACATTCTAATTCTGTGTTTTACCTGTCACCTGCTGCACTTCACTGTAGAAGCTTAGTTTCTCAGTGATGACGGATGGGACGAACGGAGACGACAGATCTCTTGATGTAGTTATTAGGAGGTTTATTGTGAGGGACTTGGGTAAAGAAGGCCTGCTAGAAGCTGCTGGGGCAGCGTGGAGTAGGCCAGGAAGATAGAGGGGGAGAGAGAGAGAGAGAGAGAGAGAAAAAGAGAAAGGCGGGCGACGATCCAAAAGAGAGCGAGGTATTCTTTACAGCCTCTTAAAAACTCTTCTATCCTGAATATTCTAATTTACACTAACCAATCTAATACAAGATACAAATCCTACGGTATTTACATTCAGCCTATGAGAATAACTGTGTTATCACACTACTTTACATTTTATGACTCCTTTTCCTCTGCAAACCAGCAGGGTTCACTATGACCGCTGAAGTTACTGTAAGTAGAAGGTATTGTTCTCTAACTACTAAGGTCTGTAATTTCAAAATATGATTTCATCTCAATTTCAGTTTCTCTTGCTAGGCAATCATACTTATAAGGCTTTCCTGATTCATTTTCTCCAACACCTCACAACACAAAATAGAAACTATTTTTTAATTGGAAATAAACACTCTTTGTCTTTGGACTGTATATAAGAAATGCAGTTGGGTTTTTTTAAAATTTTAAGTGATCACTGCATTGCTGTGGAAAATGCCTTTTGTGGTTGGACATGCTTTGGGTGACATACAGCAAGCAATCTCCATTGACTCTCTTGTTCATCACTCGTATTTGAGCTAATTCCAGATAGTGTTCATACCTTCATTTAGTTTCTAAAGAAATCATGTTATACACAACTCAGTTATAAAAATTATCATGTAGTTTAGATATTACAATTTATTGAAGGTTTTGCTGTATTAGTGGCTTGTTATTGCCATATTAGAATGAGGAACTATGAGAATTTTATGCTACATTTATAAACTTATATTTCAGGTGAATTTCTACTTAAAAATTATTTCTATTAGTTCTATAGCAAAAGCCATAATTTTTCCAGATACACAGGAACTGTTAATTCCTACTGAGTATTCAGGAGGTTCTTTATGTGCCAGAAATGCAATGTGGTCAATGAAAACAGGTAGTTTCTGAGTCCCCATTTTTTATTATATTAAACAGCAGTTTTTTCCATTTTGAAGATCACATCTGCTCAAGATGCAGACCACCATGACCTCTTATGCAATAGCATAAACATCATTTTTAGCCAGAGGAAAAATGAATCAATGTTGTGCTTTACATATTAATTTTAGTCATACTTGTTCTGTCATATAAAACACTGTGACAATCAACGTCATTTATGTTGTGATTGTTTAAGTGGAATCCACTTAAACCCTGCCAGTGATTTTTAATCATGGTAATCCTAACCCCTTCTAAAAGTCAGCACGAGGTTTGCAGTTGGTTTCAGTAGCAATAAACAAGAGCCTGAGTAGAGCAGTGTTTGCTTGGAAGTGAGGTTTGATTCTCAAAGAGTTGTCCTCAGCTTCTGTCAGTAAATGAAGTCCCTGGATGGAGTATAATGACAAAGTGCAGGAATTACCCAACCCTTCATCCAGTCTGGTCTCTAGAGATTTTGATGGTCCTGCACAATTCCACAAAGGCCATTTTTTTGTTCACTATGAAATTGTTGGTTTTGAACAGTAGAAGTCCTGCAGCTTAGATGGGGACAGACTCTACAGGAACCTTGCAGAGGCATCATGACTCCCTGTCACTACCTGCTCAGTATTATTTGCTACCATCCTCATGAGAAGGATTGTTCTGCTGAAAAATAAAAGAATGCAGCCAGGCTGTATGGTAATGCAATTTTCACATTTTCTGAGTACCAAAATATAGATAAGTAGATTGTTCCTATTAATTAGATTCCTGTGGTAGGTGCCATGGTTTTACTGAGTGCTTTGTTCTCTATTTATTTATTTACTTGTTCTCAAATTGCTAGTTAAGCCTCAAACACTTTTCCTACAATCCTCTTGTGTATAATCACATAGTAAGAGATAATTCCAGAGCAAAATCCTGGTCCCATGGATGTCACTTACAAAAATTAGGTCAATTGCCTCAGTTGTCAGAAAGCCAAGTTAAAGTAGCCTGAGCCCTGAGCTTCTGACCTGGCCTTAGATATGCTTTTAACATTTCAATATGTGTGCTACTTTCTATCTTCACCAACATCAAATAATAACCAAAGGTGAGCCAAGTGTTTTCTTCTTCAGATGTGAGATCCAAGGGACACACAGCAATCTGGTAGGTCCTCAGACTGTGCATCAGGGCTGCCGGAGCTCCTCGTCAACGCGTGCTCGCGGAAGAAAACTTGCCAAAGCAGAGGCAAGAGATAAACTGAAGGATTTTCAATGGGATTTGCACATTCGTTTACTGGATTTGATATCTAATACTTTGTATCCCCACAATAAAACTTGTTCACACAAGCTTTAGAGGATAAATGAGGTCTCAGAAGAGAAGGAGAGTAACAATACTCGTTATTTAAATGCACTTCTGCTTAACTTTTCTTTAAAGACTAGGGAATATGAAACACTACTGGATTGTTCACATATTCATTAAGTATTTTGCTTATCTGATATTTGCAAGGCTTGAATTTAAAAACAAGGAAAAAGGCTCAGAATGATTTTTTTTCTTGACAGACATTACAGAATGACTTCAAAATACACCATCTTGGTAGGAAGCCTACATTAATAATGAATTAACTAAAGAGATAAAGCATTATTGATAGTTTCCATGCCTGTTATTTACAGCTGTGATATTTATACATGTACCATGCCCTGTGTACAACATTGTGAAATGGAACATCCTTCTCAGTAATAAGCAAATTAAAATAATATTGGGTTGTTGTGGAAATGTACATACACAAACCCTCTCCCCCTAAAGACTTATATGCATTTGATCTATTTTTCCTCCAAAATCGACATTTACTGGGGACATTAAAAGATTATGTGCCTCTAATCCATGGCAAACAATTTTCCTTCAAGCCCCCTATACTGTCAGATGCACCGTAATCCTTCTTTCACTTTGTCAAATATAATCCTACTTCTACATCAGATACCAAAAAGCAGCTGTGCTGCTGCTGCTGCTGGGACCCAACTGCCTTCCCCCACCAGCTCCATCTTTAACACAAAAAAACCTCCTGGCAGCTGTGGCACAGGTTGACTCTGCAGCCCACATTTCATTTTTATCTGTTGGAGCAGCTCCAAGCAAAACAGATCAAGGTGCAAACATGTTTATTTTCATTTTAATGAACTAGAGCTAGGTTTCTCTGTTATTAACATCCCAAGCTGCCTGGTTTGTCCTAATGCAGAGGAATCCATGTCTTACTGTAGTATTTCTGTTTTGGATTTTCTTTTCTTGCTATAAATTGTAGCAAAAAGTGCATGATTGAAAACATATGCCCTGTTATAATTTAAAATGAGGAGTTTTTTGTCATTCACAAACCGCTTAAGTTGAATTCGCTGTATTAGCAGGTCATCAAAACTCCCTACGTTGTATTACCATCCAATATTCAATTTTCTATCTTGAGTTATTCTTTACTAAAATACAAAGTGAATCTGTGTACAATAGGCACTTTGCCAGGCAAGAAGTTATTAAATCAAATGCAGGAGACATACATTTAACTGAAATACAGTATTAGCCTATTTTCTGCTCTGATTAGTGGCAAGATTTGTCAGAACACTTGCCTTAGTTTTTCCTGTGACTTACAGCCCAAAATGCTCTCAGCCCCTCAGCCGCCTTATCAAGACAGCTGCTTTTCAAAGACATCTGACTTTTGTTTTTTTCTTGAGACCCGCAAGACTCCTGTGCTGCATTAATTTTTATGTACAGAAACGGCAGCCACCTTCAGTGCTGTCAAAAACAATCAAGTATTCCCTGTCTGACTCAGAGCATGGCTGTAGGCATGGGATTTCTTATTATTTAACAACTAGGATTTTTAGGTGAGGATCGCGTTATGTGCTCTGCCTGATAGATTTCGTGCTGCAAAAGGAAAATGGTGTGGAGTGTTTTCTTCCTCCAGAAAATTTGATTATATTATCCAGAACTTAACATCATTGAAACAATTTGTTCTAATCAGAATAACCATTTCTGTCCTTGTGTTTCATCTGTTCCCCTTGACTTTAGAGACTCCAAGCTGTAAATTGTCTCATGCTTTGCTAGTGGGTCCAGGGAATACTGCAAACCAATCATTCAGTATTGCTGTCACACATCCTGTGAAACAGACGCTAACTGTCAGGAGGGCAAACATGACATGGACAACAGTGGACTGACAGATACAACGTGACAGCAGTAGGAGGATCTCTTTCTGTTGCTTGAAGTCAAAGGAGGTCCATCAATGAGAAATCTATATTAGGAACAGTAGCAAAAAAGCACCAGTGGGGTGTCTGAGACAGAAAGTCACAGCCAGGCTATGAAAGCATCCACATTAAGGTGACATGGGAAGACTGATGTGAAGAGCACAGAGAGAATATAGATGACTTACAGGTCATGGAAATAGAAAAATAAAAATTTTGTTCATGGTTGACCATGGTCTGTTCAATGATGAATGGTATGAAAAGAAGACTCTCTTCCAGTATAGAAACTAGGTGATAACAAGGAAACTATAAAGAGACAAGATCAAACCAAAAGAAGAATTTTTCTTTCTCGCACAGTGTAGTTAAGCTGTAAACTTCCATGCTTAAGGATATAGATGTTAAAAGTTTGTATTGATTCAAGGGAGGGCTTGATGGATTTCTGGAGAAAAATCATCTGTGTTAGAAAGAATATAGACAATATAGCATAGACAGTGTGGTTAGAGATCAGATGGTGCTTGAGAAACACGTTGCATTGCTTCTCCCACTCTTCTTAGCCTTTCTTGAGCATGAACTTTTGGCCAGTATCAGCAAGAGGACACTGGATTTATAGGAACCTTTAATCTGTCCAAGAGAGCAGCTTCATCTTCTGAGTTTGAATGTGATAGATGTTTACTATGGATTTCAGGAAATGTGCAAGACTAATGAAATTTAATTCATTTCAGACAAAAGGCTCACAAAAGGTTTGCTTAGCTGAGATGCTGGTCATTTCAAAGAAAGCAATCAAACTCAATAGGGTTAACTTTAATGATTTTCCTTCTAAAATAACTTCTGAAATGTTGACTTTTTCAAGAACTTTTGAAAAGAAGTCTACATCATGCAAGTGATAGGAAGCTTATCTCAGTGGCTGTGATTAGGTGTGACAAGTTGAAATTTAATTAGAAAGCTCAACTGGATTTGATAAATGTCTGCATTTCACCAGTTGTTAATGCTGATGAAACGCTGATGTGTAAACCAAGTCTACTACCAAGTCATGCAGGTGACAGCACTCTGCTGTCACTGCCACTGCGTGTGCATTCTCAGAACCACCTATATTTAACCATCTCATTTCAGGCACTTGTGTCAGGTGTTCATGAGTATTCAGGAGCACTGCAGATTAAATGGGGTTGCCCTCAGGGCTTGTTTCTATTCTTCTTGTAAACTATCACCTGTGTCAAGAGAATGAGCTGCATCTGCATTCCTGACTCCTATTACATACTTGTGTAAAGTTGATACACATATCACACCACCCAAGGCACACCCTGAAGTCACAGAAAGGCAACACAGAGATGCTGCTGTGCTACCACATTGCTGAACCACCACCAGATATCACCAGGAAACCTGGAAACAGAAGGCACATGATATCCTGGTCCCCATAACTAGTCCCATGCCATGTTTTGCACAGTCCATTCTGCTCTTTATATCGGGTTTCTCTGCTCAGAATAAAGGTGCAAAGTTATCATAAATGAGGGCAGAGCACCTTGGGTGGAAATGAGGTGAGGAGGGAGGAGAGCCTCCCTTTACCACAAGAGGTCTCAATACCTTTCCATCAGGAAGTGAAGATCCCCACAGGGATCTTGCAGGACCAGGGAGGTTAGCAGATCTCCCCAGCCACAGCCCCCAGAAATCCCACTGGGTCTTCCCTCCACAAATATTAGCACTTCTGTTTTGGTGTTAAGCATGATCCTCTTTGGTATCATGTGCTATGACAAAGCCTGCTGATACTGCCTGTCACAGCTACAGGAACATTCTGTCACTGATCATGTATTACAGAAGAAGCTGAAATGGTCTCCTCCTCCATACCTTCCCTCTCCTCCTGAATCAGGGATATTGAACTTGCTTCAGAGGTCAAAAAAGAAGAGTCTACCTTTCTGAAAGCCTGACCTAGATTTTTGCTAGCTTTAAAGGTCAAGAGAGGCCCTTTTTAACACTGATACAGGACTGGCTTAATCTGAAGTCAATACCATTGCTTGACTGCACTGCCTCAAGGCTGTGCAATTCAGGCACTAAATTTTATTTTAATTTTCATTTGGTCTTCAAAATCGGCTGGGAATTGCAATAATTTAGCACATGTTGGAATTCAAAGGACCACATCTGAGAAGAAGGAATAAAATCCCATCACATCAGAGATAAAAGAAGCTCTTTTGAGGCACGGTTGTTGTCTCGGAAGCTAGAAATAGAAAATCATCAGGGATTTTTGTTCTGTTGTCATAGGGTAGATTTTCCAAATGACCTGAAATTTTTCTTTTATATACTCTGGGACTCAGAGCCGCAATTTATCTAATACTCAGCTTGTCTCAGCATGTGATGCGGTGGATGAAATTCACATCTTCAACATGAATAATTATTCTAAATCATAAAACATATTCTTGTCAAAGGCAGTCTCCAGAGGCGAAATGGGAATGATGATGCTGTGCAATTTTTTACAAAAACCCCCTCACCCCCTCAACAACTTGCTTTGTTGAACACTGACTCAGGCTGTGGCTCTGCTTCTCTCATCAGTTCATCTGGTCGATGTGAAAACAGCTGGTAAATTCGTCCTGTTTTCAGTTTGCCTTCTTCAGTTCTGTAACCCTGGCCCGCCAGTGAAGTTCAGGTGTTCCAGGGGGAAATTGATCATCTTTCCAGCAAGTTTTCTGTATTAAGCAGTCTCCTCTACCATCCAGTATTTACGAAATGAGTTCCTTTTCACTGTCACATTTAAGGAGATTGGGCTGAAATACAGCTTGTTTATAACAGTGGAAGTAAGCTCTTGCTAGTATGTTTCTTTTTTTCTTTTCCTTTTTCTAGCAAGACCCAAACCTGTAGAGTTTGCTCAGATTTTACAGAGGGTATCTCTTCACAAATGGGTTCAGACACCATCAAACACCTCTCCTGCCCTGCAGAAGTCAGATATTCCAGCAGCTAGAGGATGGTGCTGAGGCAGGTTATCCCAGCTCAGTCCTCAGGCATTCAGGCAAGAGCTCAACCAGCTCTGAGCAGGGGCAGAGCAAACTTGCACTCACCATCCAGACAGATCCTCCTTTAGAATTTTTTATCAGTCTCCCAAAAACCAGTTTTTCAATTTGCTTAGTTGCACTCTGAATTTGGATTGTGTGCACTGTTGAGACAGGAATTCACATTTCACATATTCTTTATTCTCAGTTAAGAAAGAATTATTTACATCTAACTAGGGTCTGAAGATAAGACTGCAATACTATCAATGTTTAAAAAATCCCCTCGTTTAAATTTGAGCACCATAACATTACTGAACTGATCAATAAAAAGCCATCATATTCTAAGAAAAAAAAGTCATTATTTTTCAAATACTAAAATTGAGGATTTTCAGCAATTCTCAAGAAAATCTAGAGAAAGATATATAAGTATACAGCAAAAACGCCTCTCATTTGTTTTAAAGATAGGCCTTGAACACATCATGTGAATGTCACCAATAAAGACTGTAACCTCAGGGTGATTCTGGGATTCAGAATGTAAGTTCCTTACCTATGATATGGAACTGAAAAGTTTATCTGACAACTTTTTTCTTTAGTTATTTTGTTTTTACCAAAATAACATTTTAGAGGTGTCTGTGAAGACAAAACAATGCATAGATGTTACAGAGTAGAAAAGGAGGTGTGAGAAAATCCGGGGAGCTAGGAAAGATGCAAGGCCAGAACTGCAGGAGATAAAGTTAGCAGGTGGCTGCTGTCTCCTGCTTTATCATATATGTGTGATTTCTGCTGTTATACATGCACAACAGAATTTAAAGAGTTATTTATATTTTAAAAATTATAGTATTGTTAATCCAAAAGAGTTGTTGGTTTTTTTTTAATAGGATATATTCATATGTGTATGTAACACTGTGAAAATAGCCATATTTCAATTCCATCCAAACATCACTAGATGGCACTGAGAGCCCCAACAACCCTCTGTCACAAGATGCAGTCATTGAAACAAACTATTTAAGCTTCATTATGTCAATGTTTCCTTAAGATTTATAAGATTTTTTTTACAAAAAGCAAACCAGCTTTGAACAGGCATTTATATAACATGTTCTGATGTATACTAATTTCTAATTTTCTCAAATGTCACTGTACTAAATAAATAATATTCTGAAAGGATATGTATATCATCCCTGCACTTACTGAAAGAGGCCTCTAGTTTTTAAGTGCATCCCTAGGGTTCTTTGATTATAAACTTGCTTAAAATTCGTGATATCTAGTAACATGTTCGTTTGAGGAACAGAATAGTTTAACACAGATGGGATCAAACTTAAATAGAAGTAAAGAACCTGCTGAGAACGGAAGTAAATGGCATCTTTCAAATCTCTTCCTGTACTGAGAGTGCCAGCTGCCAAAGACCTAGTGAGGAAAGTCTGATCAAAATCCAGGTCCAGTGTCACCAAAGGAAACGATGTGACCTTGGACACTTTTATCTGAATCTCTCCACAGTTGCAGAGTTTCGATAAGCTGAAAATAAGATACAGGCTTCTTTTTCATCATCTTTCAATTTTCCCAAGCCAGAAGTTCATTCAGTTTTTGCTCATCTCTAGCAAATTACTATCCAGAACTTTGTTGGGTTGAGGTATACAATTCACGTTGACTTCTGTCTCATAAATAGTAAGAAACATGGACTATTTGGGGAAGGTTACAAAACCAGCCACGGACTAGTATAAATAAAGAGTAATGGCAGACATTTGTCAATAGCCAGTTTTAAAATTTTTTATGAAAGCTCAACTAATGTGCAGAAAAACTTGTGAGTATCTTAGAGGTGTGTCTGGGGAATTGTCTTGCAATTTAAACAGTCATAGGACTACAGGAAAGAAAAGAAAATTTTTCCTTAAACCATACCACGAGGGAATACATGAAGCTTTTATTAATATGATTGCAAATGCCCTGATGTTCTCATGGCTTTCCTCTCCCCTGCTCTCTTCCTGTGTATTTTTTATGCTTCTGGCTTACTTGATACGGTATTTGAAATTTGCTTGTTATAGGAAGTGTTGTGCAGTTTCTGATACACTGCAGGTGTGGTGACCAGGTTTTTCTGACCTTTCTGAATCTACTGTGACTATTTGGGAACTTTTATTATTGCTGTCATTGAATGATTACCTGCAATTTCAAAGCGCAAGCTTTGAAGATCCCTTTTAAGCCTCTGTTACTACTGTCACTCACTATAGATAAAAATATAAAATTATTATCTGTAACACTAGGAGCTGTTGTTGGTAGTAATAATAATTTCTCCCTCACAAATGAAACAAGATTCCCTTTTGCTAACAACTCACTATCCCCACATCCTCCAAACTGGGATGACTAATATATGGCTCAAAGATCACCAGAACATCTTGATTGTGAGGATATAAAATAGATAATGTAGGATTTCTCAGTTTCAAAAGAAGTTACTTCATTTAAAAAGCTGTATCTTTATCATTATTTTATAAATTTGGATTAAATTTAACTGAATCCAAGACTCTTAACGGGTATCCAGTAGAAATTATATCTAATTATTTATGTTTATTATATGAAAATAATTAACATTCTAAAGTGAGCAAGTGACTTTGCACTGGAAGGCATTGCTGAATAGTACAGACCCACTGCAGCAAATCTCACTCTAAGCTGTGAATCTGACAGAGTCTATGAAGTTTTTAGTCCCTCTGAATAACAAAGGGTATGTTTTGGAGGGTGGAGAGCAAGGAGATAATTCTCAGCACTTTGGATAAATGACACTTACTTCCCCAATATCAGATAAATTAATCGTCTCTTTCTCTGTTGTATCTCTTCTGCAGAGAGAATTACAGAGAAGTCCTCTAAGTTTAAACTAATTTCAAGATAAGTAGAGCTACAATACTTACTACTTACACAACCATGCACATAATTACAAGTAGCACGTTATTGGCAACAAATGTGGTATTCATAAAACGAGAACAGCCTGTTTACATTCAGCCCTCACGTGACTGACGTCTGCAAAAGGAAAAAGAAAAAAAGAAAATTTGGAGTTTCCACGAGGCAAAGTAATTACAACGAAAAGTCTTAAAATGTAATTTCAATTCTTGCCCTGTATCATGCCAAACACCTGCCAGCTCCACAGTGCTGGCTCCTGCAGCAGCTGAGTCAATTTGGCATTCTGAAGTGCTCAGCATGGTTCAGGACAGCACCTCTCTGAGCCTGATACTCCATTTGAATAGAAAAAAATCACCAGTGATTGCAATCTCTAAAGACAAATATTGCCTTTCATTGTATCTAGATCTTATCACCTAAAGTGGGTGTAATTAGAAAAAATGTAAGTGGATGTAATCAGTTTGGAATGTGCATTGGGCAATTCTTGAACCAGACTTGCAGCACTGACCCTAAGTTAAAGTACATTATGGAAATTATCAAAACTATCTGAATTAAAGGAAAATTATATGTGCAATCATATGAAAATCTTGAATCCTGTGGGTTTTTGGGAAAGATTTTCCCTGTTAGACTTTCTCTCTCACCATTACCCATTCAAAGCAACTTCTGTTAGTGAGTTTATATTAATAACCAAATAACACCAGAGACACCAACCAGACATGAAACAAAAATGTATTCCCAGATACTGTGAGCTACTCTTTCTGCTTGCCTTCTCCTTGTAAAATTCTTAAATTCTTCTCAGTTTTTGCTAGAAAGATTCCACTCGTACTCCCAAAGATGGAGACTCTTGCTTTTATCAGGAAAGGTTAACAAATGCTTTTTCGAATCTTGTAATTTTTATGTATTTTGGAGGACTGTAGCAGTACAATCAGAGATCAGCTAACGAAACAATTAGAAATTTCTCCTTCTCCATGGGTTCCTACTGCCAGTCTCCATATATAATTCAGTTAATCCCTAGCACTCATGCTGCTTTTAGCTGTACTTCATATTTTCACTGAACCTTAACATTTTGTTAACCTTACCATTAATGCCGTGCTAAGGACTAGCAGCAGCTCCCAACAGTATTTTGTAGTACTTTTTCATAACTAAGGTTTGCTCTGTTCATTAAGAGAATTTTCCACTGGTACAATTTGATGGAGCTTTTCCACTACCTTCAGTCAGACCAGGATACTATCCAGTATATTTTGTTTTCCTGCATATTTTAACAAAATTTTTGGTGAATTCATTATTTCAGTAAAGTGATAAAATTCCATTTGATTTGTTTGGGGCACTAGAATTAGTTTCTTTATTTTATATAAAGTAGGCTTTTTCCCCAGGACTAGAATTTCATAGATAGCAGCAGCCAATAAGCACAGGCATCTGTTTCTTTTCTTTGTTGATGCTGAGTTTTCTTCTTACTTTTCTTCTTACCTTTTTATCTGATCATGATCACAATTTTTTTATCTGACATTTATATTTGGATATTTGGATAGGTGAAATGTTATTTTACTGTCCTTAGAAACAGTTGCTTCTAAAATATAATATAATATAATATAATATAATATAATATAATATAGTGTAATAT
>VZRZ01002946.1:0-34650 GCA_013398175.1 Climacteris rufus
TACACTACCAGGATTAATGTGAACTAAGTTAAGTTATGTATTGCAAGTACAATATGTCTTCTGTGGTACAGAGAAATTTGTGGAAATTAATTTAATTTAACCTAAATCTCTCAGTGATTCTCCTATTTAAGTACAAAATCTTAACATTCAGTTGTGTACTAAATCATTGCATCTTTATTGTTTTCTCTGATACAAGGCCTTTTTTGGTCTTTATGCCAATTTTAGCTTTTTTAGGTAATTAGTTTAGCAGTTATCTACAGTTAATTTAGCAGTATTTCACTGCAAAGTTTCTCTTACTTGTGAAATTCTAGTCTACTTTTAATTTCATTTTAGCCTTCATACTCTACTGCATGGCCCCTGTTACAGCAGCAAACCTGGTAATAAATACTTCCATGAACAAAGATAGTTATCCGCTCTCTGTAGTACAGAAAGCTAACATGCAGAGATCACTTTAAGCTTGCCAGTATGAGGTGTATGAAAGGGTTGAAAAAGAGGTGTCCTTTGAGTCAGACGCAAATGCTAGAAATTCTAACATACTCCATTATCAAGAGATAATTTTGTCCTAATTTACTGACCTTTTTCACTTTCTGATATTGATTACTAGAACTGAATAACTTCTGGAAATACACAGGTTTTTGTGAAGCCTCATTGCTTCAAACTATGTTTGGCCAAGGCTCAGCTAGTGGACAGGAAAAAAGGAGAAAAGTTGTGTATGATGGATGTCCTCAAGCCTTCACCATTCTCTGGTGCAGGCTGCTGACACCTGGGGTTCTTTTTTAGTTGGAGTTTTCCTCCAAAACAGATGTACTGGCTATGATGTAATGGAAACATGGGCTCATTCCTTCTTGCCTCTGCCTGCTTGAAGTGAGACAGGGGTCAGAACTTTCCATGCTCAGAGAATTCTCTGCTGATCCCCCTAAATGCTTGCATGTTGCTAAAGAAACTAATAGCAGGAAACTTAAAAGAGATTGTTTATCTTCATATTTTAATTTGTATCAGCAAGAAACTGATGAGTAAGAGGATTAAGAGGTTTAGGATACAGTGGATAGATATTTATCTTATGATTCTACAGGAACGGTAAAAGCATGTTTGCTATTAGACACCTGAACAATTATCTCATTGTGAAAGAATCTTTCTAATCAGAAGCAGTCAAGGAAGAGTGTTGGAGGCTTTTACAGACTCAAAGAATGGGTCAAGGTAGAAGTGACCACACTAGGTCATCTGATCCAACCTCCCTGCTCAAGCAGGGTCATCCCAGAGCACATGGCACAGGACTGCATCCAGAAAGTTCTTGAATATCTCCAGTGAGGGAGATTCCACAACCTCTCTGAGCAACCTGTTCCAGTGCATGGTCAACTGTAAAGTAAAGAATTTCTTCCTCATGTTCAGGTGGAACTTCCTGAGCATCAGTTTCTGCCTGTTGCCTCTTGTCTTATTGCCCAACACCAAGAGCCTGACTCCATCCTCTTGGTACTCCTCCTTCAGATACTGATAGACATTGAAGAGGTCTCCTTTCAGGTGTCTCTTTTTTGAATGAACTAATCCTGATAATTTGGTAATTTTTGGTTAATTGTGAACATAAGCTAAAAGAAAATGGGTTTAGAATGATGACTCTGTCCTGTACCTTTTAAATTCTGCTGGAAGTCTGTAAAACTATTTACTGATTTCAATTCTAAGAAGTATACCTTTGGCTTCAGTACTGTGTCTTTGCAAATAAATTGCTGTTGCTCTCTTTTATGTATACATACATATTTTTTTAAAGTATAATTATCTATAAATGTATTGGGATTTTTTCCTTCCTGTAATAGAGCTATTGTAGTTTTAGTATAGCTGTCTGCTTGCACCTCTGTAGCAACATCTCTATCTTGCTCTCTCTTTGTGTAATATAAATCTAACCCAAGCTTTCCTAAGTAAAAGGCCTTGTTCATATGAAAAACATCAATTAATACTTTATATCTTGTTTCAGTTCTGGTTACCTTTTTTTTCCATCAAAATATAAAGATTTATTAACCTTTTTAAAACCAGTCCATGACAAGATCAGAAGATCAGTTACTTCCTTTAGGTAACATTCTAACATTTGGTTTTTTGACAAAAATTTCTTTCTAGATAATTTTCTATAAGACCTGAACTTATCCTGCTTTTCAGCAGTCTGTTACATCAAGATGATAGAAATAATATCATAAAATGTAATTTTTACAGGGAGACAAATATAGAAGAAGAATTATGTTTATAGGCAAAGCTAATTTAATTAAGATTTTTTAATATAAGGAGGTTTCTGACAGATAGTTTCACATCTGATGTGGGTTTTTTTTGCATGCTCCTGCACTGTTCTTTGGGAAAATACATAAAAGTCAGAGATTGTACCATGGGTTACAATGTGAGTTTAGGTAGAATTAAGAGCAGGTATTCTGAGTTGTATTGTAAGTAGAGTGTCTCTGGATTTGCTATGTTCTAAAACCTTTAGTTGCTACAGCATATACTTTTAATGCACTGTTTTATCTATTACAGAGGATGAGATAGTAAGAAAATCGTATTCCTTCCATTTCTATTTCACAATATTAACTTATTTTTAATATATTGCAAGTGCATGTATGGGGAGGATTTTGCCTTTTTTTTTTTTCTGATGTGCATCTGAAGCTAGAAGTCTTCAATACTGTTTCAGAGCCTCCTGGAGTCTTGCAGAAAGGCTTGAAGTGAGCTCCCCGTAAAAGATACATTCTGATACTGCAGCCCAGGGACCACTGCTCATGTTAAATAGCTTTCTAGTGTTCATTCTTTTTCTTTGAAGGAACACCTGAAGCTCATTGTATGGAAGAGTGCATGTTTTCAGAAGTATCTGAAAAAAAAAAAAGAGGAATAACTCTTTCTGCCTCTTTCCGCCTCTTTCCTACAGAAAGAAGAATAACAATTGGTGGTGCTTACAAAAGAACAGCAAATAATGGAAGAAGTTTCAAAGACCTTGGAGTTAATAGCTGTAGTAGTTACAGAGAACAGTTTTAGTGGAAAAAGCTGTTCCTAATCCCATTTAAGATGTTTTATTGTTTTGAAACAAAGTCCTTATGCTCAGAAAGTCCAAGTTCATTGTTTTGTCTAATGTTCTTTCTTATTTTTCCAACTTGTGTCCAAATACTTCTTTGAAATTATGGACGTATTTTACAAAGAAATTTTCTATCTGTCTGGTGGAGTACATACTTCACGTCCAGGAAGACTGTTTTACCAGGCTCAATCTCAACTGCAGGACTTATGGAAGGAGGAAATCTTTGAATTTCTGGGAGTGGTTTATTGAAGATGTAAAATAGCACACATTATCAGAGACCTATTCCTGTGTAAAAACATTAAAAGCATATTCCTCCAAGGTCATCTCCTAGCTCAGTTTAGAAATTTTAATGGGTTAACCATAATTTTAGTAATTTCTAAGTAATTTTTTTTTGTCTCCTTTTGAATGCACTAACATTTTATATCCCAAACATACTCCAACAAAGACATGCATGCATCTACTGCTCACTGGATGAGAATAAACTTTTTGTCTCTACTTAATAATGGTGTATTAAATTTTGGATTTATCACGGGTTAGTGCCACAGTAGTTAGAAATTTACATCTCTTGCTTACTTGTTGCTTATGGTTTATTGATTTCAGGCTATAACTGAAAGTCATTACCTGTTAAAACTCTGCATTGTCTATATTGTTACTATAGAATATACTTAGTTGCCAGTACACCAAGTCAGTAGAAGCAACACAATACTTATATTGATAATGTGATTATTTTTCAATATCATTACTGTATCTGATTTTTAAATTACAAAATCTAAGCCTCTGACCATAGGAGTCTTGCTTATATGTATGAGCTACTTTTAGGAAACATCTTCATCTAGACAGAAAGATATGCTTTTTGTGATTTTTTGATTATTTTCTAAAATGAGAATATCCTTTGTAAGATAACGCCATACTAAACTGCAATCCAAATCATACCCAACTTCAATCTGTGTATAAACACAGCAGCCAAATAGAGTATTCAATCTTACTGGCAAAATGCCTTTAAGTAGATAGTACTTTTAATAACCCCACTGTGTAAAAGTTAAAGCTTGTATAAATCCTGCCATTTTATGGAGATAGCGTAAGTATGGCTTTTTAAATTTTCATACTGGGATCTAAAATGCACTTTCTTTTATGCTTTTCTTTATTTGTACTTGATTTGTCCGTGAGAAGAGGCAGGAATGGTTTTAGCAACTAAGAGGGAATTTCTGTTGTACTTCTGTAGCAATTTGCCCCCTGTGGGACGACGTGTTTTATTCTCACCATGGATCCCCCTCCTGAACCAAAGTCCTAGGGGAAAACTGGCAGACAAGAAGTGAGATCAGAAACATTCCTGAATGTAAATGATACAATTCTGTGAACTCTTCATCCACTCACAACCATTATTCTCTTTTGCCTAAAAGTGTTGGCTGGGGAAAAAAAATTCTGCACGATCCTTTGCTGAAGTTGTCTTTTTCACAGCAGTCGGGATCACATCCTGGTTCCACTTAGAGCGTTGCTAGCCAGTGGCTTTGCTGAAACAGCTGCAAATAAGAGCATTTATTATTTCATTTCACAGCCTTTTTTAGTGTACCTTTTTTTTTTTTGACTATTCCTTTTTTTGGAAACTGTAATTAAGATTTTTTTTTTTTAAGATTCTTTCTTGTTACACCCCAAACAACTGCCAATTATTGCTTTCTTTACTAGTTATAAGATGCAGCACTAGCTGTACTTATGGCGTTGCTTAATTAAGTAGGGGTAGGAAATATGTGTATTTGCAAATGAAGAAAAAAAGAAAAGCTAAAAGCAAAAATATAAAAGTGAGGAAGGAATTGCATCTCAAAATACCCCTTACGCTGTATATTTTAGTAGATTTCCTAGTGACTTTTCCTCTACAACTATTTAAATGGATGTTATATCATTAAGATTCTGAGGTGAAGAAGCAACTTTTCAGTTGTTAGCCAAATGCAAGAAATTTTTTTTGTAAGTAGTCACATAAAAGTTAATTAAATATTGTGAATATACTTATTTTTAAATGCTTATGTAATTACTGTTCATAATTGTTTATAAATAAAGTCAGTGAAGGCAGACATGAAACTCAATTGTAAGTTCAGATCTACTAGTCAAACTGTTGCTTGGTCCAAAAACTCTTCCGTCATCAAATAATTGGAGTAGCTTTGAATGTGTAATTGAGTGTTGTTTTATGACTATTAATTCCTCTCCAGTGCAGATGAGAAAGCAATTGGAGAGCACCTTGAAGAGAGAGGGTACTTAGCCATCAAAATTACTGAACTACACAGAACTGCAGGAGGTGTACACTTTCCCTCAGATTCTTGTTGACCAGTTTAGTGCACCCAGCTCAGGGTGCAGCTGCAGTGGGAGCTGAAAGTTGGGCTCTGGCTGGGAGCCTGAGGTAAGAGGCCAGGAACTGCTGACTCTTGGCACAGCAGAGGGCATACAGAACTGTGGCACCAGCCACGGTATCAGACACTGAGGCACAGCAGGAGCTGATGGTTCAAGAGTAAGTGCATTAGCTTTGTGCTTGGACTGTGAGGGTGTAAAAGACCAGGGTTTCTTTGTTTGTGGTCCCTCCTCAGGGGCACCAGCTCTAGCTGTTTCTGTGTTACGTCATTAATAAATTGCCTTATGGAATGAGACATCTGAGACTCATCTAAGGGAAACCTGGGATTGAACCTGTGAGGAAACCTGGTCTGACTGTGTGTGAGTGGGATGTGTAGGGAATCAAAGGAGGCACCCTTTGGCTCACTAGAGCTGCATACAGTGAAAGGGTTTCGGTCCCAACAGTAGTGGTAGGAGTATGGCTGCCAGGAAGTCCTGTGAACGGGCAAAGTGGAAAGTTTTCGTAACAGCTTCCTTTGAGGACCATGCTTTATATCAGGTCTTATGGTTGAAACCTATAAAGTATAGCAACACCTGTATTGTCTTGGAACCCTTTTTCTTTCAATTATATTTAAAGATAATTAAGGACTTTACTTCTGAGACTGATAATAGAACGTTTACTCTTTATATCCCTTTTAAATTCTCTGTTAAATTATCCTGCTGTTCTTGAGAGTATGAAATATTTGCTTTCTTATCATTATCTATCCCTCTCTCAGGCCACACATATGTACTTCAAATCTACCTGACCACATTTTTTTCCTCCATTCACTTTCTGTCATACACCTCAAGACCAGGTGCTCTTCATTAACACAGAGTAGTAGTAGTAGTCATAGTAATAATAATAATAACAATCATTATCATTATCATTATCATTATCATTATTGTTTGTTTGTTTGTTTTTGTTTACAGACAGTTTTAAGAGTTGAATATCTTTGTCTGAGGCTGTAGCTTGGTCATGGTATTGTTCCAAGGTTTCTCCACAAGAGTTTCAACATAGTACAAAAAACTCCAAACAAACCCTAGATGCTTTTATTTATTGTACCATAGTCTTTCTGCCTAAATATCTTTGCTCCTCATCCTCTGTTACACTCCTATAAAAGTCCATTATGTCATCTACCTCTGTACTTGATATGTGTGTTCCCAGAGTTCAGTTTTGCCTACCTTACTCATTTCAACTTCCAACTATTTAGGATAGTTCACTTTTTGGTAACCTTTTAAACCCACAATGGCTGATTTATTTGAATAAGGGACATCTATACCCATTATTTAAAGTACTTTAGTATTTTGTTTATAAATCTGCCATCACAATGAGTAACCCATAAAGGGACAAAATTTTGCATATCATGTCTAAATCCTGGATTTTTCTACACATAAGTTTGCAATTATTTGCCCCAAAATTAAAGTAATGAAAGTTTAGTTGTTTCAGCAGTATTTGTAATCTATTTTACATTCATCTAACTTTAGTTGTAATATTGCAAATCTCATCTAATTGAAGAGAAAGCTGTCTTCTGATAGTTAAAAATTATCTATCAATTCTAACTGTTGCTATGCTCTCTTAGGCTCACACTATGAATTAGAAATCATTGCCATTAATGCACTTTTAATTGCAATATCTTCTGGAACTAGGCTGGATATTAAATATGAATCATGACAAATGTTTTCTGTAAGTATTCTTTATTGAAAAAGAGTTCTTTGGGTTTTTGCTTAAGTATAATTTCCTGTAAGATTTTTTTTTGCTAACCACTTAGCAACAGTGGGAAGAGAAAAGGAATTGGTTTCTTGCTATTCAGAGATAAATCATTGAAGCTGATTAAGATATTTACTTTTCACCTCCCCCTTTTCAAATATTTAAAATTGTATTTATCTCTCTAAGAGACAGAATGATACATGATAGTACAGTCTGTTGATGACGTGAAACAACCTTTGGAAAGTCATTGGACTTCTGCCTTTTTCAGGTCACTGTAAGAGAGACTTTTGGGGATGTTAAATTTACTCATTGTTTCACTTTTTTTCTTTTGACTCTTTCAACTATTTTACCAAGAGATTTTTTTTACAGTTCAGAAAAATACTTTAATAAAATATTGTTATAGAAATTTTCAGTGGGTTTGTAGTGAAAATGTAAAACACTGTTTGGTTTGTTTTTTTTTTTTTCTTTTAAGGTTTTTAGCAGCTCTTCCCCCCACCCCCACTCCCTACCTCCATTACCCAGTAATGAAAAAAGATTGGGGAAAAGTTGCCCATCTACAGTGCTGGCCTGAATGTGCTGAGAGAAGGAGACAGTTAGAGTTGCAAAAAATTTCTCTTTTCCTTTGTAACAGACAAATCTATATTTGGATTTTATAACTCACACATAGCCAGATAAACATAAGATTCAAAACTTCAGTGATCACTGTTGAATCATGTTTAGAAGAGCACACATCAACAAAATGGAATGATAAAGGTATGTCTTAAAAGGAGCAACTGGGAATCTAGACCTGTGTTCCTCATTCCACTTCCCAGAATGGTGCCAGAATTTATTTGCCAATATCACCAAACAAAAAAGATGCTGAAATGCTTCTGCAAAGTGTGAGAAAATGAAAAGTGACAGATAACATGATGCTGCAAAAAACACATTGCAAAAGATGAGTCTGATTTTTTTCTGTGATAAAATAACATGTTTTGTGAATAGGGGAGAAGCAGGAGATGTGATGTCTTGACTTGTGTCAGGCTTTTAATAGTTTCAGATTTTACTTTTCGATAGATGACCTTGGAGAACACAATGCAAAATACATTATGGAATACACTGGCTAGAACCTGTTTGCAGAGGCTAATTATCAGTGGTTCATAAAACGGAAGTGTGTAGTAAGTACTGATATTCAATATTTTTCATTAGTATTTTGAAAGATAAAATGTAGTCTGTTGATTACATTCACAGATCAAGCTATACTGTGGAAGATTACCAGTCCAGACAAAGTTTCAGCGTCCATAACCAATTACGAAGTGTTGATTACTTAAGGGAACACAGACATGGGATGGGGAACAACTCAGTTATAGCCATTTCACAGAGGTTATCTGAGGGACTTAAACAAAACTTATCAACCTGAACCAGAGGTTATCAACCTGAACCACCATTGCAGAGTGCCTGGCTGCACTTAAGGACTTCTATATAGTGTCTCTAAAACATAGCAAGCTATTTTTTCACCTTTGACTTTGATGTGGTTTAAGCTAAAGTAATGTGTGAAGTTCTAGGTTTTGCAGTTTAAGAAGGATGCTAAACAAAGGCAGGGATTCCAGAGGAAATACTGAAAGCTAGTTAAAGACTGAGCTTACTTAAGGAAGTCTGGTGATAATAACTGTCAAAAATCTTATGAATGGCTGCAAAATAAGGCCGAAGAAGGAAATTTTGTGTGTCAGTTGCATAAGTGCAAGTACCTTTCTACAAGCTTACATGGTTGGTGCAAGAAATAAAGTACTATGAGGGAGTTAAACCTTTTTGTAGCTTATTCACTGAACAGGAAGAATCACATTGCTTAAATATGAGTTATTTTAGAGCTATGTAGCTTTTCGGTTTGGAAGAGAAATAGATATTGATAAATTAAATATAATAAAATTATACTGGTATTTCTTATACTTTTATAGAAGAAAAGAACTAAGAATGATTTATTTTTTCTCATTTTGGTGAATGGGAGCTTTCTTCTGACTTACTTTTACTTTGGGAGCATTTAAGAGAGCACTGACTGTTTTTGGTTTCACAGAAATACAGTACATTTTTACAGATGTTTAGAGTGCTGTTAAGTCTGTGCGGTTTTGATTCATAGCCATTTTCTAGCAAGGAAAAAATATATTCCAGCCATTCTGAGTGACAAACATCCTAACCTATGTGCATGAAATAAAGCTGTGTGAAGGAAATAATCATCCCCAATGTGACATGCAATAAGTATGTGTGGCCCTTTGGAGGACATCATACAGACTAAAAATCTAAAGGGCAGCTGAAAGTTCTGGTTACACATAAGGATAAAATAATCTGCCTAAAACTTACCACCATTCGTTTGCCATTGCCACTACATCCTTAAGAGAAAAAAACCCCAGTGCTGTCCTTTCCAACAACCTGTTACAGGTTCCTTCATGATTTGTGTGATCTAGTTTGAGACATACTTCATGAATGATTGGATAAAGAAGTGCATGTAAGTGGCAGGGAGAGAGCTTTCATGTTTTCCCTCCCTTTTGTGTGGAAATTGCAGCTGAACTCAGATTGCGATCTGCTCTAAATTTGGTGAGTATAAAGGAAGAAATTTTTTTCCTGCAAAGACTTTCAGAAATATCTTCTGTTGTTGAAATTTCACTTTTATATTTTCCTACCAGCCATATAGGCAATAACTGGGTTTGTGGTAAGAACGTGAGAGTAGTTTAAATAAATAGATATTCAGACAGACAGACTGTGAAATGAAGCAGTTATTTTTCTTTTTAAATTGGTTTGGACATGGTTTATGTTCTATACATTAATTAAATAGGTAAATAAAGGCGTCCTCATCACCATACCAAATTCCACTGTTTGTATCACTGATGAAGACATTAAACAGTACTGGTCTCAGTATGGACCGCTGAGGGACAGCACTTGCCACTGAACTCCAGTCAAACATTAAACTTTTGGTCAATTCTGACTGGATGCGACCATCCCCATAATTTCATATGCATCAAATACTCTGTCCACCAAATATGTATCTCTCCGATTTAGAGAGAAAGACGTGGTAGGGGGTCATTTCAAAAGCCATCTTACAGATGTCGAGATAGATGACATCTATATTCCTTCCCTTGTCACAGGAGTCAGTCCATTACAGAATATCACTAGGTTGTTGAGGCAGGACTTGCCCTTGGTGAAGTTGTGCTTTCTGTCCCAAATCACATGCCTATTCACCACATGCCTAAGCAGAGCTTCTTGGATCTCTTCAATGATCTTCCCAGGCATAGAGGCAAGACTGGGAGGTTGGTAGTTCCCAGGGTCCTGCTTTCTACCCTTTTTAAAAGTGAAGACATTCTTTCCTTTTTTCCAGTCATCTGGGACTTCACCTGACAGCCATGACTCTCCAAATATTAGAGGGATTGGCTTGGCAACGACATCAGTCAAATCCTCCAGATTCTGGAATATATCTCATTGGGTCCAACAGACTTGTGTAAGTTCAGGTTCCTCAGGTAGTCTCAGCCCTGATCTTCTACAGTGGATGGTACTTTTCTCCTCCAGTCAATCCACTCAAGAGGTGTGGGAAAATACATTGGCAATCTGAGATAAAAAAGTTTTTGAATACCTCTGCCTTTTCCTCTACTGTTTTTACCAGTTTGCCAGTACAATTCATGGGAGGGAATATTCATTTGTCCTCTTTCTGGTTGATATACCTAAAGTGTCCCTTGCCAAGTTCAACTCCAGCCAGACCACATCCCTGCCCAATGAAGCAGTGTCCGTATACTCTTGCTTGGACACCTCTCCCTGTTTTCCAGGCTGTTGGAATGCTAAAGACACCATTCTGTATGTTGTTAAAGTCAAGGGAAGCAAAATTGACTTCTTTCACCTTATCCACTGAGCAAGCGATCTCATCTTGATATTATATCAGCTTCCTCAGGTACAATTTTCTCTTTATAAACTCATAGTGACTTCTGTAACACTATGTAGTCCTTAAGAAGCCTGGATGTAGTTTCCAGGAGGATTTGCTCAGTGGTAAACCCAGGCACTGAGACAAAGCTGACTGTCCATTAGTTCCCCAGTTACTCCTTCTTCAAGACGAGTGTTACATTTGCTGTTTTCTGGTCATTGGGATCATCTTCCAGTTACTATTCTATTAAAAAATGGTATTTTGGCCTTGACTGTTATCAATAATTTCTGTTGGCACTTTTCAGCCTCATTGCCAGTGCATGTCCAATTTAATTATGTGGTCCCTCTACCAACCTTTCTGCAATCTGGATAATGCTTTGCTAACTGTCAAAGTTGTGAAATAGGCTGAGACAGTGAACTGTGAGAGGTGGCAGACAGTCAAGACTGAGGAGAATGATAGGCAAGGAGTATCTGAAATGTAGATTTCGAACTCTCCAATGAGAAGCCTTGCTAGCTACAACCAGTATGCAGTGCTGGTAACTTTTGGCAACAACTGGACTAAGCAAAAGTGGTATATCCAGATTAAGAGACATGAGACAGAACCATAGTTAGGAGTCTGATCATGAGTTGTACTTCAGCATAGTGAGTATTTAGATTGAGAAACCTAAGGACTGCAAATAAAGATTCCCAGAAAAGAAGTAAATTCTGGAAAGAGACAGTGAGCTTAGAAAGAAGGAGTCTCAGACAGAGGTAGGTGAACACCCTCTTTGTAGGACAGATGCTGGTAGTGAGGAGGATCCCAGAAAAGAAAGAGTTGCATGAGGACAAGTTCCAGGGATGTCTAGGGATGGGAAAGAGTTACATTTGAGCTGAAGCCTGTGAGCAGCTCTACAACACAAGCCCCATGTCCTTCTGCCAGGCCTCCGTGTGCCAGCAGAGAGGTCTCTGAGGGGCTGGGCACTAAAGATCTTGTGACTGGGCTGCTGAAGGCAGGGAGAGAGTGGGGAAAACTGGCAGGTGAGTTGCAGGATTGTTTCTTGCTGGTATTTAAACAGACCTAAATCCACTACAGGCTGAGCTGTGCTCAGTCTCCTCTGTGATATTACGACTGCCTTCAGGGACCTGGACAGCCCGGGGACCATATTCTACAAAACAAACTGGAGTAAAACTGCAACTTATTTTATCATTTTCCAGCTTGGTCACAGTTTCCTGTCCCACTAAACAGTGTTTTCAATTACTTCAGACCTTCTTTTGGTGCTAGTGTACTTATATAAGTCCTTCTCTTTGCCCTTCACATCCCTCACTGGTTTCAGCTCCAGCTGTGCTTTGGCTTTCCTAATTCCAGCCCTGAAAACACAAGTAATTTTTGTTCCCCTGGGTCAGGTCATTGTTTGCATCTCTGTGTAATCTTCTCGGAGTACAGTTCATCCATGACAGTTACCTGCCATGAATGCTCAGCTTTCCATATGTGTGCTCTGAGGAGCCTCTCTGTGAAGAGGATCAGCTATCCTTTGCCTTTGCCATCCAGTAGAATGGATGACATGAGAAACTGCAAGCTATGATTTTCAGCAAGAAGAAATCTGTTCCAGGCACCCTCAACAGGGACTTTACTGTTCACTTTGCTCATTTCCTGTGGGATTTTAAACTCTGTTGTCTCATGATTGCTATTGCCAAGGCTATCCTAGATATTCACATCCTCAATCACTTCTTCTCTGTGAAGGAGCAAACCAGCTGGCTCTTTGATCACTTATGTCAAGATATTTTCTTCAAAGCTTCCACAAACTTCTGGACTGTTTGCAGCTATCCCTATGCCCTCTCAGAATGTTTCAAGAGGTCGAAATTCTGAATAACTGTCTCAGGGAAGACATGAGACTATGGGGTTTATTTCAGCTGACTAGAGAATATTTAATTTCCTTTTGGGATCAACTGATCTGTAACACATACCTCTCTTGTGACCTTATCCTATAAGCTCTTGACTGGCTTGCCACACCTTTCAAGACAGTTTCATGAACTCAAATCTCTCCTTCCCTTCCTGGTCTTTCTCTTCTAAAAAGCCTTTGTGCATCACTGGCAGAACTTCAGTCATTCAGACATTACCGCTGAATCTCTACAGTTAGAAAGAAATTGTACCTGTGCAAATCCTTCAGCAAACTGATTCTTCCAATGTGTTTTCTATGTTATATGAGCTCATGCACAAGTGCTTGAGGTGAACTCCAAGTGATATACAGCGCTTTCAGCAAAAAATATAAGAGCTTCCTCAGTCTGGACACTTCCTAAGTGTCCTCAGTCCCTCCATTTCTTCTCTGTCTTGGGCTATTGTCTCCTGAGAAACCAGTCTGAAAGCCTTATGTACATGGATCAAAGAATGAATTATTACAGTAGTTCAGATGAACTAATCTGAAGTAACTATCCATGCTGAAAACTAATTTTATGCCATCTGAAGTTTTTAAACACTAAAACACTTTTCAGTAGCATATATGTCAAAGAACTTTGTGTAGAAATGGATGGTTAAACTTCTGTAGTCAGACAAAAGGCCTTGTAGTTAAAATATCTCTCCTAACCTCTACAAACTTGCTCACTAAGATTGCATAGAAAGCTTGGTGCTGTCTTGTATCTGACAAATTTTGCATGAAAATATATATAAGTGTTTTCTGAATATTTGTGGCATATCTGTAGTTTATACTTCACAGTATTAACCTGAAATCTTTCCAAACACGTCAGTGTTCACAGTGTTCACATCAGTGGAATCTTTAGCAGGAGAGTGACAGACACTATAGGAAAAGAAATCAAACATTAATATGAGAAAATATATGTCCCCCCTGATTTATATAGGTCTTTATAGTGTAATGTCTTTGGAGCATCTGTGTACTACATCTCACATGTTCAGATGGGATTACATTTGACCTGTTGCAGAAAAGACTTTTCTAGCCACCAGAGATTGTGCTAAAATTACTTTTTTCAGGAAGATCTAAGTTGGACGTTAATATAGTGCTTTGTGTCTTGCTGGAAAAAAATAAGGAAAACAAAGACAAGCTTTTATTTAGTATTTCTTGATATAATGAGTCATGCTATGTTACAATCAGAAGACACAATGCATAGGTCGAAGGGAAGAATACAGGGACTCTAAAGACACTAAGAAAATTAGTTTCAGTTACTTTGAGACAACTGAGTGTAAATAAGAAAACTCTGGCTAGTACACTGCTGGGGGGTATAATTAACTTATGAAAAACAAAGGCTTTTTTCAAGGTTTCATGCTCAAACAAAAAAACATTTAATTATTTCAGAGTGAGGATACCCTGAAAAGAGTACAGTTTGACTACATTTTAGTGTGTATTACACATTTTAAACCATGCCAAAAGAATTTGCATGTGTTTTCACAGGGAATTTCAAACATAGATATGGCAAATGGAGAGCATCAAAATATCCGTTTCACATTTTACAGCACACCATATTTTTGTGCACTTCTATGCATACGTTTAAAAATGAGAGGGTGAGTGATATATTTTTTTAAATGGTAGTATGTCTCACTGACTTGAACTTCTTTTTACTAGTTTTCCAGACTGTTTCTGGTAAATTACTTAGTTGGGTTTTTTTTCCAATACTTTTATGAATATTTTCAATAGAAACTTTTTGAAATCTATTCATAGCGTTAGCTAATATGAAGTCAGAACAGGAAATCAAAGAACTGTAAAGGAGAAATATTGTCCCTTGGAAGGAAATTCCTCCTAAAGAGGTATTTGTAAGATAAAAACACTATCAAATTTCTATCGTACATTTTGAAAAGGCTTAAGATATAGGCAATGTTGGTCTGTAACCAAACCAAGTCCATTTACAGCAGAGCTGATAAAAGATATCACAGTTCATACTTTTAAAAGTCAGTGCACCATGCCTCATGAAATGTTAACATTTCTCTCTAGACTAATATTGTCTTAGGTTAAAACACATTAATAAAGTAGTTCATGACTGCAAAATACAGTGTGTAATCCTGAGGACATTCTTGAATGGCATTTTTAGTTTTATGGGTACTTACATTGTACTAAAATTATTAACAATTTCTGATGAAAATGTACTTAGTACTTATTCACACTTAGTATGAAAAAAAGTGTCAGTATCTCAGCAGGATGTATCAGGAAAGAACGCAGAACACAGACTCTAGATCAGAAAAAACAGAATGACAAAGAAAAAGTACTTTTTTACTTTAGTTAATAATTTTAAAACTCTTTACCTGAATGAAATTACTCTGTGAGATGTGGTCACGTGAAATTTTTTTAAAATAACCTGTTAGGTCACTGTGTATGTGTTATAACAAATAAAAATTCTCTTTGTCTAGAACCCCTGATAGTTTGATATTTTGTTGACTGTATTAATTAAGATTTTCTGTTGATTATAATTATATAAAAATGTAATTGATGAAAAATATTAGGTATTTTCATGGTTTTCCCTTTTTTTCCTTCCTTCCTGCTCTACTGAAGATACTATGTCTTAATCAGGCATTTCCGTAACCAAGTAAAGAGCAGTTAGATTATCCTGGGAACACACGTGGAGTTTCTCTGTTCAGTGAACTTACTTTTTTCTCTGTATTGAATTTATTGACCAAATTACTCAGTGGATACTTGGACGTGAGCTCATATTTATTTATTGTATTTGGAACGCAAGTCTGCAGTCCACATTTTCACATGGTGTCTCATACAAATGGGAATGAATTTGAACTGTGGTTTGTTATCTGAAGGAGTGCCTCCTTTGGATCTGATTTGCACATGGTATTAGAAGCAGAAGGGAGAAAGTATAAAATGAGAGGCAAGCTTTATGTATTTTCTGACTATGAAGATCAGAGAAAAGTGTCAGAGTCTATGTGCAGGGTTATTCCCAGGTGCCTTTCAGAACTGCTTTGCAGAAATTATTTTCTTAGATAATTTTCATTTAACCAATTGCTTTTACTGGAAATTACAGTGGTATTTTGCCTTCATCCCTGTAAATACATTTAATAGTGGTTAAATTAGATTTTAATGACAAAGCACTCACATGAAAAAAAAGTTGAATTTAGCAGTGCATCTCTGTAAAAGTCCCCTCACTTCTAAGTCAGCTGCACTCAGCTTTTGATCAGGTTGCAATTAGGCAGAAAAATAATTATGTGCAAATGCTGCTAACTGGGAATAATATTAACTGTACGACTTGTAATTGCTAGTGACAGCCATAGTAAGTTAGGACCTCTATTCTGATATATTCCAATCAACATAATAATACCTATAGAGGTAACTGACCACATATTAAAGGATAATTATGATCCTTTAAAGTCTTTGTAAGAGATGTGCACTGTGTTTCTTCTCATTCATTAGGCTTTGTAATTTTCCTTCTGTCTTTGTCTTATGCTATTTTTACATGCATATCTAGCACATTCTGAGGAGTAACAAAAAGCACTTTCCGTACTCTGGTGATAATGATTAGGACATCAAACAAAAACTTTACAAAGATTAAAACTATAGAACTCACATAAATTCTTCTGAGTGGATAAGGAGGCATGGAATTTGCTTTCAAACATGTGGTACTTACATTTCATTATAAAAGAAATTAAAATTAGGAAAAAAAATTATACTCATCCACTTTCTAGAGTCTGTTCAAATCAAGAAACTCGTTCAAATATATTACTCACTAAGATTTTGTCTTGTTATCACTGTCAAATCTGCTTAAAAACAGAAATATTTTCTTCATAATTACTTTAAAGACGTCTACAACATTCCTACTACATTCCTATCTGCTATCTTTAATTCTACTGAAGTTCCAGGACATTATTGGGACTTAATTATGTGAGTAAGGTCATTGTAGGCTCATATTCAGGTGACTCAAAGTTTGTAGCCACAAAAAATGACATTTTCGAGTCTGAATTTTTTTCTTTATTGACTAACTTTATTCTTCAACAAATTCAAGTAAACTTTCCTCCCCACTCTCCCTTTCCACCATGAATTGCAGCTTTTCACCTGCTAGTAACTGTGTGTCTCTTTTCCCATTTTAAATACAATCCACAGTCTCATTTTTCAAAGCTTGTTACTAATTTTATTCCAGGAAAGTCAGAGGATTCATATTTTCTGTTTTATTCTTTCAGGGGCTGCTAGAAGAGGGCTTGTACATGTACAGAAAACACAAACATCTTTCTGAAAGGTTCAAATCATGTTATTTATTTAATTTAAGGTGGTTCACTGTATGTTTCCACTGAGATTACTTTTGAATGATAAAAGAACTAAAGTTTCATTTTGATATGACTTATGTTTAAATTATTATGCTTCGAGTTATCTAAAGGGACCCAAAGACCAAACTGAAGTTTCTGTCAGAAAGGTCTAGGGAGCAGCAGAGGAGAGCAGAAAAACTCAAACACAGTGTACTGTAGCTATGTAATTAATCTTCAGAATGAAAGATTTGTACAGTGCAGTTCTTTGCCCATGCATAAACTATCTCCATAGCAGTCAAAGTCCTTTATATGGAAACTGTACAAAGTTTTAAAGAATAGAAGAAATGTAAACAATGTTTTTAACTTGGAGATCAAAAGGGAAACACCAGAAAATTCAGGACTTATGTGCAAATTCTAATCTGCGTTTTAATTATATGCTATAGGAAAAAAAAAAAAAAAACAAAACCAGAACAACCCAGACACAAGATGACATTGCCTGTCCTTTAGAATGCAATAATGAATTTATCCTAATGTTTTTATTGTGATTTAATTCTCTGTTGTAGTTCCATGTTCTGAAGATTTGAGAGTAATGCTTGTCTTTGTGATATTTTAAACAGAGCTAACATTTTTAGTCCTTGATGTAGTACCCTTTATATTACAATCCTTAGCATTGGTGTTATATTAGTATATACATAATTTTAAAAAATTGATTCCATGAGTGATTTTCGGGAATTGGACAATGTACTATCACTTTCTAGAAATGTGAGAAGTTCTTGATTACTGATTTTTCAAACCAACTCTCTGCAGAAGTTTAATATATTCTATGTAGAATTCTTGAAAAAAAAATAACATACATGCACAACAAATGAATCATGGAAATGTTGGTTGAAAATTACTCTGGAGGTCATTTATCTCGTCTCTCTAATCCAAGCTGTTATTGTTCTGTTTGTGTATTATGCTGTTATTGTGTATTCACACAGCAAACTCCTAAAAACTTTTTAACCTCTTCGGCAACCTCAGTTTACCATAAAACCTTCGTAGTCAAAGAATGGCTGGGATTGGGAGGAACTTCTGGAGATTATCTAGTTCAACCCCCTTGCTACAGCAAGCTCACATAGAATAGGCTGCACAAGGTCACATCCAGGTGGGTTTTTAATATCTCCAGAAAAGGAAGATCTGCAACCTCCATGGGCAGCCTTTTCGTGGGCTACTGTAAAGAACTTTTTCCTCAGAGTCAAGTAGAAGCTCCCATGTTTCAGTTTGTGGTCATTGACCCTTTTGCTGTCGCTGGGCACCAATGAAAAGAACCTGTCTCTATCCTCTTGACACCTATTCTTAAGTTATTTTTAGGCATTTATAAAATCCCCTCTCATTCCTCTCTTCTGCAGGTTAAGCAGGCCCAGATTACTCAGCCTTATCTTGTAAGAGGAATGCTCCACTCCTCTTCATAGCCCTTCACTGGACCCTCATCAGAAGTTCCTTGTCTTTCATGGACTGAGGAGCCCAGAACTGAACACAGTGCTTCACATACCACCTCACTAGGCTGAGTAGAAGGGCAGGAACGCCTCCCTTGACCTCTTATCCCTATTCTCCCTAATGCATCCCAAGATACCATTGGACTTGTTGACCTCAAAGACACACTGCTGGCATATGGACAGCTTATGGCTCACCAGGACCCCAAGGTCCTCCTCTGTAGAGCTGCTTTCCAGCAGATCAGCGAGATAGACCGGAATGTTAATGACCAGTGACTCAAACAATCAGACATCTGCAAAATCAGTGGGTGCCTTGCTGAGGCCAGGTTTGCACCCCCAGACAAAAGGGAGGAGGAGAGTTTTGTAGGTGTGTGATGGTGAAACCTCTGATCTGCATAAGAACAGCCTAGGTACTGTGCAGGTGCACACCCACCACTGGAGGATGACCACAACAAACCATCCTTTGTTTTAGCAATAACCTAGAATTTGAGCCACATAAAACAAATGGTATAATGCTTTTTATCCTGCCAATTCACACACTTGAACAACTGTCATGTAAAAATCTTCCCCACCACCACTCCCCAGAGTTGTCAGGTGCATGGGGCTATTCTTCCCCAGGTGCAAGATCCTTCATTTTCTTTTGTTGAACTTAATTATGTTCCTCCCTGTACAGGCCTTCAGCTGTTGTGGTGCCTCTGGGCGTGGCTTGCGACCGGGCCCGGCCCCGCCAGGCTGGGGGGGGGGCGGGTCCTTTCCCCCCCACGCAGTGCCGGTCCTTTCCCCCCCACGTGGTGCTGGTCCTTTCCCTGCCCCCGCGCGGCAGCTGGGGTGGTGCAGCCCGGTTCGGCAGGGGCTGTCCCCGGCCAGGGCAGCAGGGGCTGTCCCCGGCCAGGGGAACAGACCATTGGTTCCCATGCCGGGTCCAGACAGCCGACTCACTGGCCAGCACCCCTGTCAATCATTGTGGTCCTCTGCAGTGATTGGCTCTCCTGACTGCCCTCCCCTCACCTCCGTCTTATAACACGCCCTGAGCTCCATTTTGGACGTCTCCTCCGCACCATATTCCAGTAATAAAACCTTGCTGGTGATACACGGAAAAGAACCCTTTCTCATCTCTTCACTTCCCTGCATAAATTAAACCGCTGTGCGTGAGCTAAGCCTAGCTTCTGCGGGAGTCTTGATGCCCGGCTCGCCTCTGATCGGAGACTAGATAAGGCCTGAGTCGCGTTATCTAGGCAAATGGGACCGATGCAAGAGACTGCTAGTTACCCACACTCTCTACCCGTGGCATTCAGCCTCTTCACATCTCACTGAATGGCAGGACACACATGAAATTATCTTTGCTAACTTTCAACCTGAGCTTCCTGAGATGCAGTTTGTTGGTATTGCTTCATGTTGCATTGTCTGGAGCCAGCAAGGACATTTTAGCTCCATTGCCTTCATAGCTGGTTTATAGACATAGCTGGGGAGTCAAAGACTGTGGAGACGAACCTGTGTACTTAGCTGTATTGCAGACAGTTCCTAACTTAGGACTGAATAAATTTGAGAACAACATCCTAAAGAAGAGCTCAAAAGTTAATTCTCAAACTACTGTGACTTACAAAAGGTGAGATACTGTGTTCAGGTAGCATAAAGTTTATTTAATTCTTTTCTTAGACAACAAGAAAGGTACTCTCACCTTGAGAGTGCATTTTTCACTGGTATCCTTAAAACACTTGCTAAACAAATATTATTGCAGAAATCCTAACTGCACATGACAAACCTACTTCAGACTGCATCAAATCACTATGAAAGAAGAACCACTGAAGTAAACAAATCTTGAGTGCTGTGTGTATTGCACTGTTTTCCACCAACCTAGTGTTTTTAGCACTGGATGATTACTCTATTGTCAAGACAGACCAAATTGATTAACCTCCTTGAGATCCCATGCTAAAAGCTGTGTAAACTTTCATTTAATATTCTCTTCCTTAGTTTCCCATTCATTTCCTTCACCTCTCTGTTGGTTTAACATGGTTTAACACTCAGCTTGCTTTGACTTGACTTCATTTCCCTGACTTGTTTTGTCTCCTTATGAGTCATCATGCCTGGGAGTATTTAAACCTGAAGACATAGCACTTAAGGAACAGGGCTTAGTGGTGGACTTGGCTGTGCTGGGTTGACAGTGGAACTTAATGATTTTATTGTTCTATTACTCAGTCAGTTTTGTATCTTGGAGCACGAATAAGCAACATAGGTGAGGGAAAGGACAGCATTACCTAATGATGAATTAATGAATTTACAAAATCATCACTTTGTTTCACTCTGTTTCATTTGTTACAAATATGTGCCTGGAAGGGGCAGAGTACAAGAACACCACAGAATATAGTATCTGAATTTGTTTTCTCCCACCTCTCAGAAGTTAAAGCTGTATCCATTAGAGCTTTTAAAACAACAACAGGTGTGACTTCTGTGGAGAATTTTGACACAATCCTTTTCCCATGACAAGGAATTAATCTGAGAATTTTACAAATGGAATTTGCAAAGAAAGGTAATTCTTACATATTTTGTACATGTATATGTCCATATTTCAAGAAACCTGAAAATTCAGTTAAGCAATTTTTACTTTTATTTATGGTTTCAAAGAGTTTGTTAAAATATCTTTAAACTATTTCATGTTTTAAAGGTCTCTCAATTTCTATTCTAAGATATGTGGTTTCACTATTGATGCTTTTTCTGTGTCTGTGTTTCTAGTAGGTTTTTATATGAAAACAAAACAAAATTGAAAAGAATTTAACTGCTGTGACACAGATATTTATTTACTAAATCACCTTCTGTTCATTTGTCTTTGGTTCTCAAAAGTGGTTCCATGCAGAAGTGTTAACGCATGGATCAGCCCCCACCACCACCATTATTTTGCTTTTTACAGTTGCTTATCTAGAGAGCATCAACACTCTTTTTCTATAGGAACCAGCTATAGGAACATATAGGAACCAACTATATCTTTCCAGAGAAATAATTTTCAGTAAAAGCTGCTATTTTCCAAAGCAGATAAACAGCTCTTTGGAGTATATAAAGGACATGATACTAGAAGAATTTCCACACCTCTTTGGGCTTTGGTCAGTATTTGGGGCATTTTGCGCAATTTGCTTGCAAATCCTTGAAATTCCTGGCTTTGCAAAGCAAGATGAGAAAACTAGTAGAGGGGTCTATACCTCATGCATCAAATATGACTGGACACATCTCTTTAGGTCCAAGGTTACAACATAAACAAAACTGTTAAATATTTCCCTGATATATGCCTTTTTTCATTCTGCAAGTTACAATTTTTTTATGAACAGGCTTATTCTTAAGGCAAAATTTGGACACTATTTATGATAATACAATAAGAGTTTGTTTGAATATCCTAGAAGAGAAAGACCAATTCCTGCCTTAGATAAAATAAAACAGGGTAAAAAGAAATGTTACATTTGGGCAATAATTTGCATATAAACTCTAAAGAAACTATGACAAATAGTATTTATTCATTAAATATTCATAAAGGAAATAATCTTGGACTCCTGACTTCACTTTAATTACACAACTGATATCTCTGCTTTCCAGTGTGTTCTATTACCCACTAGTTTGTCATCATTCATATGTGTGTGACCTGAACTTTTGAACAGTTCTACTGTTCTACTGTTTTTCATGGTCAGCATCAGTAAGATTATAATCTTGATCTTAATTGATGCTCTGGATATTAACCTTTCTGTCTGATAGAAATGGAAAGAGAAAATTACACTCATCAACACTGCATAAATATAAAGAGTAATGATCCAGAATTTCAGTGTAACTTTGTTGCTATAATCTGTTTTTTATCTCAGTAACAGAAATCAGTATAATTATCCCTACAGAGCAAAGAGGTTCTCTGTTTGGTTTTGCAATTCAGGCGGAAACAGAAAGCAAAAAGCATTTCTGTAGAAAGATGCCAGGAAATGTTAACAGGAAAGGGTCTGTTGTCAGGTGTGTCTGAAGAAGAGGATCATCAGTCAGTTGCAATACATTAGGATTACTCCTGTGAAAAGTCTGATTGTAAATATAAGTCATACTGAATGTCACATGATTTGTTTCAACTAGTAGATTGAAGTGAATATTTAGAGAAAAATTATAAAAGTTGGGGTGTATATACAGTGATTTTACCTTGCCATTTCCTAACAGTTTTTGGAGACATAAGGTTCACTGACTCACTCTTTCTAACTCCCTCCAGACTGTTTTCCCTAATTATTCTATCCTCCATGAACTTGCCTAATCTCTTTTCCTTATATACTTTTGGTTTCCATGACATTGTATGACAAATAGTTTTGGACTGTATTTATGCAATATGGGAAAATACACTCCTCAGTGTTTCCATTAATTGATAGTTTCACAGACCATCTCCTATTTCTTCTTTTGCCTTCTGATGAGCAGGAATACAAGAAATTTTTATCAGGATAGTATTATCAAAAAGTAAGACAAGCCAGTAAGGTATTTCATAAATCCTACTTCCACAGTGTCTAAAACCAGAGCACACAAACCACTGATATTGTAAAACTGGACTGTCAGAAGTGATGTAGGAGTCTGTCATGGCATGGGTTTTTTAAAACCATTCTACATTATTCACTCTAAGTAAGCCCTGTGGGAGTTGCCATGCAACATCCAGTTAATAAGGTTGAAAACATGAATATGAAATATCTTTTCATGTTGTCTGACATTTTTACCTCTTTTAACTCACTGAATATATAGAAACACCATCCAAAAATACTTGGAGCACAACGATGTGTTTGCCTGTGCTGTAAAAATAGTGATTGTGTGATCAAGAACTTGTTCCACCCTTATGCAGTGTCTCCACATAAACTGTTAACTAAAACAAGGGAAAGAAAAACTTTGCAACAGAATTAGAATAGTAACATAAAAAGCAGGTCCTTTTTTAAAAGCTTTCAAGGTGCACAATGTGGCTATATTCGCCATTGGAATCAGGTTTCTACAGTTTTTAGAAGTTTGACAAACTAACATATCAATCAAATATTTTCCAATTAAAAGAGCATTCAGTTAGGTCATCTAGCCCCTGGTTTTGGCCCCCCTACTGAGACTCCCCCCACCCCCCGACTTCTGGCCCTACTTTTGTTTATACTTTATGAGACATGGGACAGTGAAACGTCCTTGCTTCCCAAAGGAGCAGGAATGATAGGGTGTTAGGAATGTATCCTGTTAGGAGACATGGGGTCCTTGGTTCCAGGAAGGAGCAAGATTATGGTAGGGTCTTAGGAATGTGTTTTGTCTATCTAAATATTGGGGTAGGAAAAATACTAGCTAAGAATCTATATAGTTATACAATAAAAGGCTACAGGACTACAAATATATAGTAAATATAAAAGCAAAAATCCTAAGGCATCAAAACCTACTCATTGCTGATGTCCATGGGCACTCTGCCTGGAGAATGAATGGTGCATCTTCAGTTACTCCAAGAAGACCAGTGAGTTCATTACAGAAAATGATCTGGTGCCTAATATGTTGTCAGCTAAAAGTGGTATTTTGTCTGTTTGAACTACTTTTTAGCAGATGTCAGACCCAGCAACAGCACACGTATCTCTAGACAAACTAGAAAGCCTAGGTTTTCATTAACACAACTCATCCAATTTCCAGACTAATCATGTAGTACTTGGGAAGAAATATAAATATCAGAGGATAAATATGGAAGCATGTTTAGCACAACTTGACATGCAATGCTTGTGATTCATGATAAAATAATTATTGAGCTACCCTGAAGCCGTTTCAACTGAAATTCAAGGATCACTGAGGTCTGCCTGTCTTTTTTTTTTTTTCTCATTAATTGGCACTGTCAAGAACCATAGCAAACTGGTTGTACTGGCCAGGTTGCTATTAGGTAGAAGAGTCACTGACACAAATGTCTCTTTTTCTTTTCTGTTTCCATCTATTCAGACATTTAATTTTTCAGGTCATTACAAAGAAATTACCAGACCTACGAAATCAGTTCATGAAAATTATCAGTGGAGTTTTCCACTTTATTTTTCACTTATACATACATTTTCTTCTACTCTACAGATAAAAAATAGTGACTATTTGTTTTGTTTTACAATTTTTAGTTTCCAGCTACTCACAAATTTAGTTGCATTAAATTGCTTGTTCAAGGAGGTTTCCTATCTACAAATATTTGAAAGGAAAACCTGTTCAAATTACACTACCAAAAGAAAAAAGTTGAAGACTTCCGTCTGGAATCAATCATCATGAAATCACTGACAAGTGAAAAATACTGAAAATGTTATTTTAATTAGAAGGCAATCTCTTTTTTTCCCTTTATTACTTAGACAAAACCAACAGGAGTTGGACCAGCAGCAATGTTCATACACAAGGCAATGCAGTATCAAGTTACCATAAAAATCAGAACTCAATAATTAAGCAGGAAAGAGTTTAATAACATTATTTTTACATTGTAACTTCTCTTTTTTCTGTATTCTTGCATGCTCAGCTTCTTCTGGAGTTGGGGGAATAGGAAACACCTCTAGAGTCTACTGAGTTTTTAATTGTAAAGTAAAGGTCTACTTTACAATGCATCCAATTTATTAATGACAAAATAATTACAGCATAATGATGGTTGTTATAAAAATTTATAAGAAAACATCTTTAAAAATAAATATTTATCAATAACTCTGAAAACTGTGCAAAACACACTTTTGAAGTATGCTTAGTCATCCATTTAGGAGGGCCAGATTTTTTTCAAGAGTTTTCCTTTAATCCTCAACACTTTATAAAGGAACATAAAAATCAATTCCATCTGTGACTATGGAAAGTAAACATAATATTTATTTTCATCTATCTGAACATGACCTGTATTTCTTGGCAGGTGTGATAGAAACCTTTATAGGTGGGAATTGGACAGTACAAAGTTATTGGGAAATATATGGTGAGTGACAATTTCCATCTGTATCCACTTGTGCTAATTGAAAGTGATACCTTGGTGTACGCAATGTGAATTGGCATCAGTTAGGAAGGAGAGTGAAAGGAAATTAAGTTTATTTTCCTCCATGGGAATTAAAACAATACAAGTTGTAAACAGCTGCTTGCTGCAAATGTATTTTTTAATGCATCCATGTAATTAGAAACACTAAATCATTGTTACGTGGAAGAGTTAGGTGTTAAGGGACCATGTGCAGTGAGTCTTGCTTTAAACAAATATACGTGATTCACAAGTGGAACAAATACACAGGTTTCAAACTGGATATTGACATGCTTTATCATGTTTCTCAAATTTACCTTGCTTTACTACTCACAGTTTCCAGAAAAGGCTAATATTGTAAATTAATTGTAAAATCCTCCTCCTTCTTCATTTACCCTTATATGTAATTACACAATATTTCAATGCGTCAATTAGTTATGTACTACTGTTTGCTTTGTGCTAATATACAGAAATTTTCAGGATGTCACCTATTACTTAGGTTGCTAGTAACATTTTGGATTAAACCAGAAATTACTTAGAGAAATATTTAGTAAAATTATTGACACTGTTTCACTGCGCTGTGGCTCATTTGTTTTGGGTGGCAAAGCTGTGTGAATCATTGTCAAGGACCCTTAAACCATCAGTGCTCAAGCACTTCCTTCAACAAGCCCTAACTACATCTGCCATGACAAAACTTCATGTATGACCATGTAAACACACCATTCTGGGGTCCTTATGAAGTTTAGGAATAGATTTTTACATCAGATAAATGGAATCATTATATTCTTAGCAGCACAGACTTACTTTTATTCAAATATAAAAACCCCTTATATTTCAAATTGGATTTCTTGGCAGTATTCTAACAGAATTTTACAGAATATAGCATAAATTTTAACATAAATATGTGTTAATGAATTAAGATTAAGGTGTGATTACAATGTCACTATGTTTTTACAGTTATGGAACAGTGTCCGAGAAGAAAAGCTGTGCAGACTTGCATAGATTGTACTCAACAAAAGCACCAAGTGCCATTCAGAATTGTAAGAGATAGTCCAAAAATCCCTCATCTGCCTCACAATCATAGACAGAGACTGAAACCCTAAAAGAGGACTTTTGCACTAAGAATCCTGGCCTGGCTAAGGTGGGATATTTGCCAAGTGTCGCCTGTAAGGTGCACCCGCTGGAACAGGTTGTGCCTAGGCAGAGAGGACTGCACTGCAGCGAAAATGAATGATCAGTCCTGTACACTCCCCCCGATCCCAATCAATGGGCCTCACCAACAATAGTGGCAGATTTCCTCACCTCCTGGCTGGTTGCCCCCTACTTTCAAAAAGACTATAAGAGACCTTTCTGAATTAACCCTAATGAGATCTCCCCACAGACGGCAGTGAGTCTATTTGCAAGAGGACCATGAGGACTCCATCTCATCCGTTGGTAGCTATTCCCCTCTCCCTCTCTTTCTTTCTCTCTTCCTCTATTTTGTTTCTTTATTTCTCTTTCTCTCTCTCTTCTATTGCATAATTGTGTTGCTGGCATTCAATAAAGGGGCACTATTTTAAATCCCCTTTGTGCCTTTTGCATTTTGAGATCATTAAATGAACCATCACAACCCCCGCTTGTATTAGCAGATCATGACAAGAATACTACATTCACCATCTCTTTGTTTAAACAGAGAACTAATAGATAATTTCAAATATCAAAGAGTGGCAATGAGATGGTGAGGAAAGAAACTGCCGTTAGTGTATTATAAGGTGAAAAATACCCGTTTCTTCCATGGCAATTCCTTCTATAAAACAAATAAAAGCATTATAATTGAATAATGAAGAAGAATTTCACTGTACATTTCACTATACCTTTTACTGTATCTTAAAGAATACCATAAATTTATCATAGAGTAGCCAAAAGAGAAGTATCATTTCTTTCATCATGAGTTATATCATTACAAAATTCTTCAAAATACTTTCCTCTGAGTAAATATGTAATATAGACTTCTACAGTCCTGTTAAAAATAAAGTCAATGTTGTCTCTGCACCAAACTATTGTTGGTAATCCCTATTCCAAAGAAATTAACCAGTTCTCATAGAAGATTACAAGTAGTAGAACAAAAGATAGATGGAAATAATACTGCATATTTGTCCTTGAAAATTTTTTTGTTCTTCCATAATACCCTCAAATTGGAAGATTCAGACTTTGTGGGAAAAAACCAGATAAATGGGGCCTACAGTAAAAATAAAGACTTGACATCTTTAAACTTGGACTTGAAATTATATCAAAGTAAATAACTGTATGAAATAAGAGACATTTTTCATGAAGAAGTAACATTTGGATAAACAAACACTGGTTTTCCTACAGTCATATTATTAGCTACTTTTTCCTTTATCTCTCTGCATAACCTGCCTTCCAAGACGAAATAACGTGCTTTAAAGGCGCTAGGCCGGGAATGCTCTCGAGGTCGCGGCAGCGCTTTCATGTGTGCGGGATCCCTGCTGGGATGAGTTGTATAACTCCCCCAAAGGACAGAGTCCTAGCTACCGTAGATAACCTGTTTCTGCTGGCTCCTCTAGGACGAGAGTTTCCCCAGGTGTGGTGTGGTAGCGCAGACGAGAATAAAAGGCTTAGACAGAGGGCCTTTCTCCGGGATAACAGCCGTTTATTGTGAATCCAGTGTTGCTTCATGAGGGTCCAGAGTTATCCAGATGGCTGAGTAACCCAGAGAAAAGAGCAAGGAAGAAGCCCTGCAGGGCTCTTTTAAAGGGAGATGAGATCAGGAAACACCCAATGGGAAACAGCATAGTTCAAAGTGACCAGTGGAGAAGAGCTTTCCAGGGCATAGCCATATATGGCATCTGAGATATGGGCACAGGTAACACAAGGGCAATATGGGATTTTACCACGGCTCAGGCAGAAGGATCAGATATTGGAGGAAGAAGGCCGAGGGCTTTGACTTGGCTTTCTTCCCACCAGTCCTGAAGCTCAAAAGCAGCAGCTTCTGCCAAGCACGCTCTTACAGTGCTTTATGACTGTTTAACATTAATCCAGTCAAACTTGGTTATCAGCTTCTGATGTGAGTAATGTTTTTTACATAGTGCCAAAATTCTGTGGGAATTGATGTAATATTTAATGACAGTTGACAGCAAAGCATACAGTTAAGTCCTGGGTATACAAACTGGAAGATCATGCCCCCTTTACTTGTAGATATACTGTCTTATAATGTAGCTTATCACCATTACAGCCCTACTTTAGATATATATATAGACTTCTTAATGTGGCATTTAGGTTCTGACACTGAGTACTCTATGCAAAGACAAAATAATGTGTATCTTAAATTTTTAAAAATGGAGATACAATCACTGTTCTGCTGAAGCACCCATCTGAAAAGTTTCTCTTGGAGACAGAAATAGAATTGGCAAAATCTTTCATGTAATGTAAACTTAAACCTAATAATCAGGTTGGATCAGGTGTGCTTTTTTAGGTGAGTCTCTTGATCATTCCAGGTACTCTCATGTGGCCCATGTCACGGAGTGTTGTTGGTGTGCCTGCACTGGAGTGCTTTTCACCAAAAACCAGGTTGCTATTGAACATTCAAAACTCATGAAGCCTTATTGCTTACAAAAGTAAAATTAGCTTTGGTTTGTTTGTTTATTCGTTTGTTTGTTTTATTTTCAAATAAAGTACACTAAATGTTAAAGAAGAATTAATCTATGGCTCTACTGGAATGCTTTGTTGAGAATTTAAAAAGGATCGTATGTTAAAGGCACAGTGATTAACATCTCCATCCTGAGCAATAAAGTAATTAGGAATTATGCATTTAATCCTCATTAATCTTTCTCTCTTTTTCATCTGATATCCGTGTTTATACAACCTGGATTTTACCTCAGAACCGTGCTAAATATGACTTCATTTCAGTAAGAAAATTTCATACTTGGAAAAAAATAAAATCTCTTTCTTCTCTTCTTTTGCTTCCTTTCCCTTTCACCCCCACCATTCTCCTTCATATTTAGCTACTCCATCAGTGGAAAATGCAATTAAATTGCTTAAAATATAAATATTTTTAAAATAATTTTTAAAAACATGTTAAGAAAAACTGTCCAGCACATCCAGGAAACGAACACTTGATGTATTTTGATGCATAAAGTTAATTTATGTCATGAAGGATTTTCTCCATTTAGAAAACACTGATTGGCTAGAACATGAAAGTTATGAAAGTGTGTTATGCATTAATGTACCAGTAAGACCGTTAACATTATGCCCTGTGGTGCCTCTGGGCGTGGCTTGTGATCGGGCCCGGCCCCGCCCCCGCTGGGCTGGGACTGTTGGTTCCTTCCCCCCTCCCCGCGCAGTGCCGGTTCCTTTCCCCCCGCCGCGTGGCAGCTGGGGTGGTGCAGCCCTGGCTCGGCAGGGGCCGACCCGGCCCAGGGGAACAGGTCATTGGTTGCCATGCCGGGTCCGGACGGCCGACTCACTGGCCGGCGCCATTGTCAATCATTGTGGTCTTCCGCAGTGATTGGCTCTCCCGACTGCCCTCCCTTCACCTCCGTTTTATAACACACCCTGAGCACCATTTTGGCCGTCTTTTCCGCACCATATTCCGGGAATAAAACTTACTGGCGATAAGCGGAAAGAACCCTTTCTCGTGCTCTTTATTTCCCTGCATAAATTAAACCGCTGTGCTTGAGCTAAGCCAAGATTCTGTGGGAGTTCTTATGCTCAGCTCGCCTCTGATCGGAGACAAGATAAGGCCAGAGTCGCGTTATTTAGGCAAACGGGACTGACTCAAAAGACTCTGAGTTACTCGCGCTTTCTACCCGCGGCAATGCCCATTCATTAAATAGCTTACATATAAATAAAAAATTAAGATTCAAAGAATGGAATCTTTCTGGGGTTCATCCAAGGAGTAAGGAATGGTCTATATAAACAAATAGCAAAAGTGAAAAAAGGTATTTGAAGCAGAAAACAGTAACTGTGGAAATGTTTCAGAAGCACTGCTAAATCTTAACCGTTCAGAGCTCTGGAATAGGAAACTAGGTGGCTAAGAACACTGAAAATGTTGCTGAACTACTAATAGGAATTATTTATCTTTTCTCACTTTTTAGCTACTGATTCTTAATGGCAATGTGATATTTGCTAAGTCAGAACTGGTATTCCTGAGTTTTTTCCTTTGCTTCAGTTTTGCTGGTTACTTATCTCAGTATTGCAAGATGCAGGTAATTTTTGTGCAACATTTCAAACACGTCTGAGCTAGTTACTAAGATTGCTTTTGACAAGAGTATACATATGGTTTTAGAGAATGTCATCCTGACTACACATGCATTCACTATCTAGAAAACTCCATAATATTTACAGTCTCTTTCCTGTAAAAACAGGAATAATATTTTAATACATTTATCATGTTTCTGTAAAAGTACTCTTGGTTTGCATAAACCATATGCCGTGGTGGTGACAGATACTGTATTATTCCTTTTTTATGGTATATGTCTCAGCTTGCATCTTGTCAAATTCTAAACAATAATATTTCCTTTTGCTTTGATGTTTTCAAGTATAAAGGAGAATTTTGCACTCTCCTGAGTGTCACTCAGTTGCCAATAAAGAATCTCACAGCTAGTGGTAGTGTTAATTTAAGCCAATTATGAGATCATTGACCTGCCTTGGCATTAATTTACTTCACATAATTTCAATCATGAAAATCTAGCTCTACTGAACATCTCATTTAGGAAAGTCATTCTTGAATAAATCTTCATACAGTTGTGAATCTATTTTGATGATTATCAAGAAGCACAAAGAGAGTTTTTCCAATCAATTTTTTTAACATAATACCATGATGTTACTTTGATTTATTTTCTAAGAAAAAAATTAAATGCAACATCAAGAGCATTTACTATTGAAAGCAGGAAATTAGAAACGAAAATTTTAAAAGGTGAGATTACCACCCCTGCACCTGTTTTGATAGAACAGGCACTTTCTGCTGCCCATATGCATTACTGTCAAAGGCAGCAAAATACTACACAACGGAAAGATGAGCAGAAGATAGAAACAGCAAGGTCAGGCAGATCAAAGGCATTAGCTTTATCATTCCTGGAACAAATATTTAGGAGTAGAGGGGTTATTGTCAGAAAGCATGAAAAAATCCCCTAAACTTAAATCTCTTGCTACTCTCTTTGTCTATTTAATAGGATCCTGCACATATCCTGCACTCCAACTCAAAAAACTTGGAAGACCTGTTGGTTAGGAGGACTTAGTCTGAATAACATATAAAACTAGTTCATCTTCATACTAGGTTCATTTTTGCTTACTCAAAAGCTTGTTTTCTCTACGTAATTATTCCTGAAGTACAGGACAGACATCCTACTACGATCTTGTAAGAAATACAGTCTTGAAGAGACAGTGAAATTAAGACTATTTTAAAAATTATTTGGTTTTATTTAGTGTGAAAAATATGTCATGCATATCAGAATTAAATGTTACAATTATTTGAAGAATCAAATCAGAAGAAATTCGTTTAAATTTAATGTGAGTCTTTTAAGTAGGGATTTTATGCAGAAGCGTGGACTTCTTTCATTCTTCAGTCTTTCAAGAATAGCTTGGAATTTCTGACTAAGAAGTATTTCGCTTCACTTAGAGTGCTTCAAATTTGTCCAGACAAGAGGTAATTGTTCACACAATTTCTGTTAACAGATTTGTGCTCCTGTTTTTCTTTCTACAATTGAAGTTTCCCATCCCATAAGGCAATTATTTCTTTGATTTATTTTCCTATGTTTTCTCTGGGAAAATAAAGATAAATCCTGTAGTGTTCAAAAAGAGTTTGCTTTCACTTCAAACTTGGAATATGGATTTAAGGAGTTCTCCAGTTCAGGTCTAAAAAACAAGCAGTTAAAGTGTAGGTTTGGATAAAACAACAATACATCATTAAAAAGAGATGATGGAGTTCTATGTTGCAGATTGCACAACATACAACCTTCCTAGCAGGTCAAATGAAAAAATATTAAAAAATGGCTCTTGAGAACATGGTAGAGCACCACATAGTGTACCACCACGTATTCCATTTAGGGTTCATGTTCAGATATGCTTTGAGTGAGAAACTCAGAAACTGAAATGTTCTGTCCATGAGTTTTACACCATTTTTTTCTGGAATTTAGCAACATAGAGCACTTCTTAAAGAGAACTCACAACAGGACAGAAGACAGAAAACTTTCTGAATTTTGTAGACTGTCTTCTCCATCTCTAGTGTTGGAAATGCAGTTCTTTGAAAACACTGGTGAAAAAATAAATGAAGAGCCCTTTAAATTAAAATTAAATTTACATTCTGTTTTAAAGTTTTTATGCGTTCGGATGACTATGAAATTTACTTTTCACCTGATTTAGGAGATGAAAGATAAAGATGCAAGGAGATAATCTGCTGAAATAACCATTGAGAAGAAAAAAAAAAAAACAATTGTCTCAACTAAATCAAGGTAATGACCTGCACTGTGAATTAGCTCAGAAGTATGCAAACTGATATAAAGAGCAAACAGGGAAGAGGAACACCAACATATTTTTTTTAAAAGTACAAAATAAAGCAAAGTTACTGTTATAATTACAAAAGCACATGTTTCTTTACCTTTCAGAATACTAGAAGATTTTCCAGGACTGCCTAGAGCAGACCTTGGAAGTGTAAGACCCAATATTCAGTGTTATAATGAAGATAAACTTAGTTGTTACTTTGCCTCTAAGAATTGTTCACAACCAGCAAAAAATCTGAAATATAAGTATTGTTGTGAAAAAGGAAACATTAAATAGGGATGCACAAGTTAAGTGCAGTGTTTGACTATGAAGGGCAACAAGAAGGGCTTATTTAAGTACACCAATAACATTTGCAAAGTGAAGGAAAACATGGATCTGCTGTTGAATACTTCAGGGACTTGTAAGAACACAGAAGAGCCGTCGTTTGGTGTGTCGTGGTAAGGTCGTTCCTCAGGAATCCCTGATGCCTGAGACCAGAGGGGAAATCTGCAGTGAAAAATGCTTATCTTCGTTGAAAGAGAAAAAAACCCAGTAACATTTGATAAAACTGACAAAACCAAATCCAGCAGAACTGGCAGATTGCACCCATGAGTATCAGCCAGTGTCATTTCAAGGCCACTCAATTACTTTTGAGGGATTGTAGGCACTGGGAAAAGTTCCTGATAACTGGAAGAACTTGATATTCCTACAGTCTTCAGGAAGGGAAAGGAGACAGGATCCCTGAAATGAAAGACATATCAGACTTACTTAATTCACATGACTTATGAATAGTTCTCAAAACCATTTCTAGTTTCAACTCCTCCAATGGTTTATCAGGGAAGGGGAAGGGGAAAGGGAAGGGAAAGGGAAATCCCGAGACAAAAAATATCCTTTAGAACTTCAACAGAATTAGAGATCTAACAGATTTTAGAAAATAAGACTTGAATGATCATATATCCATTTGTTACATAATTAATAGAGAACTTGCAAATGCATGCAGAGTTATTTTGCTGACTTCCTTATGTGATTTACTTTATAAGTGAAAAAAAAAAAAAAACAGAACTGCCCCTTCAGTTGTCTTTCTATCTAAAACCTCTTCATTTACATGGACTCTTACACTACTATCAAAATGAATTTTTGCTCCTTTTTAATTTTCTTGCTATTAGTACTTTCAGAACTGAGGTTTCATAGGAGTGAGAAGAAATTTTCTAATTTTCCTCCATGTCAGTAGACAGACACAAGAAATGTATTTCTTTGTGACTGGTTTATTTGCAACTGATTTCACTATTAGGAATGTAAAGTACTAAGATTTTGAAAATCTACATCATTCTGAGTAGTGCTTCATGTATTCAGGCACCATGTTATGAATTGTTGTTTTTTCTTGTAAAACTTGGTTGGGAAGGGGAAGCACTGCAGTACCTGTTAACCAAGTTCACTGTGATACCTTTCTTTCTTTTCATCGCATTCATTGTTCTGTCAATCTGTGACTTCAACAATCGTTGTCAAACGGAATACTGTATGTGTGTGCGACTGATTTCAATGCATCATCTGTGTGAAAATATTACTTAGGTCTACATATATACATATATATAGATATATACTTATATATATATA
>VZRZ01002946.1:34710-59887 GCA_013398175.1 Climacteris rufus
TCTATATATATATCTGTAAATTATTCAAATACATTTGTTCTCCAGATCACAGTATCTGTTCTTACAGGGGTTTTATCAAAGAGACTGAAATGTAATCTTCTACCAGAAACTTGGTAGTACATAAACATTAGATGAGGTCAGCAATTCTACTCAAAATATGAAGATAATTCTGGATTTTAACCATTGTCTTCTTGAGACAGTGAGAATACACACAGCCTTAGGAAAAAAAACACTCTCAAAGCAGTTTAAGACCCTGAATTTTCTATTATGCATGTATAAAAATATTCGCTATTTAGAATCTGTTGTTTTCACTTGTGAAAAAATATATGTAAGACAAATGATTTTTTTTGGTATATAATGAGCCAAAAGAATTGCATTCTTCTGAAATATTAATTACCTTGCCAAAACATCAGCAGAATTGGTGGCATGAATCAGAAACACAGTTTGAAATACAGTATCAAATACACTTTTTTCCGAAGTGTTTTTCTTAAATTAGGTTAGTCTAATTGCTATTAAAAACAGGAGAGAAAACTAAAAATGAATAAAAATGAGATCTAAGGAAAGAAATGTGTGAGTGCATGTACATATAGACATGTACATAGAATTTAACTTACATGTGGAGGCTCATAAATACGGGTTTATGTATTTGGATTTCTGCCTCATCTGCATTTTAGTATTGTTAAATTTTTCACACGCTATGTTATGTGGTATACTCCTTCAAATACAGAGGTACTGATAAAGATTCACAGAAAGTACAGTTAGTTAGATACAATAACATTATGATGTCAATATAATATTTTCTAGTGAAATGTACCAACATTCTTCATAACACAAAATCATGCTCTAGTTGAGTATTCAATCTGGCACAAATTCTTCCACAATCAGGTCCAAAACTCCTGAGTTTATGACCTCTGAGGGTATGTGTACGTGTGTTACATCTTAAATTAGGACTGATTAGATTTTCAGATGAAAAATAAGCTGGGTCACCCTGCTTAGTTTCGTTTCATACTGCATATTAAGAAAGACTTTCATAAATCAGTGTGTTCTAGAGAATTTGCTGTTATAGATTTTATATCTGCCTAGAAAACAACCCTGAAAAATATTGAACTGCTATACACAGTTTTTACCACATTGACAGCATAAACTAGCAGCTACAATATGCAGTAGATATGCACAGGTTAGACTGCTTTCCCACCAGTTGACTTGGAGTCAGTTATGCAGGGAAAGTAAGTATTTTGGGGAGGAAATTTACTTCATCTACAAAAGGCTTGTGCTAGAATTGCTCTACAAAAAAGATTTGACATGGCTGATGGAATCCTGAAAGCCGAAGTTAGTGAAAAAAGTGTCTTCCTTTCACTGCAAAGTAGTTGATCATGTGTTCCCTGAACTTTTGGTAAGTGTTCAGCACACTTGGCATGGTAACCAAAGATGTACTTACCTTGTTCAACTGCACACTAGGATGATGTTTTCATCCTTCATGCACAGCCATCTGGTGTTCCATGCACATGTAGAACAATGCTTTCAGCAAAAGATATGTGGACAGAGATCTGAGACATGTGGGTACAGGATCAGGAACATGTTAAGGCCTTCAAAACTGTGTTATAAAACTCTACAGCAGAATTTAGCTTTGAATTGTCATGGTAGTACACTCTTCATAGTAAACAGACTAAATAAATAGTTACGGGCCAAGTGCCTATAAAATTACAACAGACACTAGGAGAACCTCTTCAGCTACTGATCTAACTACTGTGTTAGGGGTGTCTAGGAAGTCTGTGTATTCATTCTCTCCTTGGCCACTCTTGTACCCCAGTCACCCTCCTGTTGTATACATAATGCACTATCTCTGTAGACAGCTATCAGAAACTAGGACTCGACTCAAGAAGTAAGAACAGTATGTTAAGAATAGGATGATATCATAAATCTGAGCAAACAAGGAAATAACAGTAACAAGCTGCTGATAAAGACAAAGAAGAACTTTGGCTAACCTTATTCATTAAAATAGTAAAATATCAACCCATGGGTCATAGTTACACATGTAAGTCCCTTCCCCATAGAGCATAAAGAGCAAAGTACTTGTGTCCCACATCTTTAAGCAGAGATAAAGGAATCTGTAACCAATAGTTATAGCTTTAGATTGCTGCTTATATGGGAACTGTTGATTTTTCACCAGTCAAAGAGTATAAAAGCAGGTAGCTGGCACAGAGAGATTGTGCTGACTTTGTGGATTTCACCACCTAGGACCCATCTCTGTGCAGACATGAAGTAAACAAATATCTCTACTATGTCTGTGGATCTGCTTCTGCATATTGTGTGGAGATAACCATATGTGGGACAATGCAATTGGAGTGGGGATTTGCTCCTTACCATCTTAGCCCGATTCCCAAGCCATGGTACAGTAGTTATGGTTCTAGTTAAAGGTAATAGCTATAACTGCTACCTTAATTTCAAAGGGATTTTTCTTTGATTGCCTTAAGGAGGAACTTTGTATGCCTGGAATTCCTGGTCTAAGAAAATTTCATAATTTACTTTCTGCTACTCTTTAAATCTTATATAACAAGAAAAAAAGAATGTGATTTCCTGCTCATCTTGTGTTTGCAGACAATACTAGTATATCTGTAATACCCTACAACCCATGCACGAAATATCTTTGGACAATGCACAAGCACTTTTGATTTAATATGATTTTAGAGTTGCCTCCAAAATCTTTAATACCACCAATATAATTCTCACTGGTTCAAAACTGCTTCACACATACATTTGTCATCTTCAAACCTTCTTCTCAGCAAGAATACTTTTGTGTAAAAAATCAGCACCAATTAAGAAGTTTTACAAGGCATTACAGTTGCACAGTCACAGAATAATTTTCCCTGTTAGGAACCACTGTTAGCTGCTGGTAGGATATTCTACAAGGCCACCCTAAATCAGTTGCTGGGGCCAGTCAAGTTGCTGGGGCCTGTCAAGTCAGTCAAGCCTGAATACAGAGATCCTATCATCTCTGTGAGCAACCTATTTGTTACTCTCTATTTAATATTCTTTCTCACTAAAAAGTTATATAGAGGTAAATTGTCAGCATTTTCTCTATTTACATCACATTCTCTTGGACACAGACTGCACCTCCTCAGTGCCTGGAAATGGATGTCAATTACTCTTTAACTAAAGGAGGAGTAACATGAGAGGACTTTGTCCTTTTTTCTCACAGGTCAAATACCACGGTTTCTACTTCTGTATCTTGCATTACTTCAGAAGCCCTGAATCTACTGGTCCATAGTCTCTGAAACAGGTAAGGACTTTTTCAAAGATGAGGCCATTCACTCAAAATATGCACAGACCATATATAACTAAATGTTCAAAGAAATACTTGTATTTTCCTCAGAAACCATGACTTTGTGCCAAAGAAATGTTAATGATACTTCAAATGCTGATTAATAATCAGTTTGGTCTGATGATTTATATGGCACCGTTGCTGGAGTGTTGAAATAAAATGATTGTCCTGTGCACTTAAATTGTTTTCTAGGGGAGGGTGTAGTCAGGTAAGAATAGGACAGTCTGCATTTGGTGAATATGCCGTTGCTTCTGTGTGTCTAATAGAAGCTTGCTTTACAATGCTGTCTCTGATTTGTTTCCTCCCTCTGTCACCCTGAACAAAGGTAAGTAAGGTATTTCCTCCTAATTTTTAAAGTACTTACAATTATTAGTACTTCTACTTTATCGGGCTCCACAATTTAAATTTTTGCATTTAAACATAATAGCACTTTTTCCACCTTGCTACCCAGCCCTATAATGCTTTCACATGCCCTGATTTGAGTAAATTATTTTGAAATTGTTTCTTCCTCATTTCTTTCCTCTGCCTTAAAATATTTGTTCATAATATTGGTCTTAAGATGATATTTTCCTGCTCCTCTATTCACTTCATATGATGAATCAAACATTTATTTCTTGATTTACAGCATCAAACTGTTCATTTTGATCTCAGAGCTCTACATGTTTTCTGTGACACATATCACAGATCTTCTTTTATCCCACTTCCCTTCATTCTCATTATTCACATACTTATTACCTAGCTCTCTTCATGTGTTAGCTTTGTATTTTCTATTTTCAGTCTGACTACTATGTGTTATTTTTGCCTTTGAACATTGTCTGTATATAGAGTTGTTTTGTTTACAATAATTTTATTTTTCATCTCAATATAAGTTTGTGTTTTTTTAATAATGTGTGTATTAGGTTTATTAATCCTTTGCACTTGAGATGTGTGTTTGTAACCTAAGGGTCTAGGGAGAAGATTAGATTTTAGATCTCTAAAAAGATTAAATTTACCATCCTATGTTAAACCACGTATATGTTCCTTTGATGAGGATGCTTTCCAAAGTATAATGTTAATGTTTCCCCTTTATATGTCCTCTCAGGTAGTTTTGAACTTATTTGTGAGAAGAGATTATTTACAATGTTAATGCTTGCTACATAAACAGCTGCTGCCATTTTAAACTCCTTGAATTATATTTTGGTCTTTAATAACCCACAAGCCCCATCAACAGTCTTATATAGATGGATGCCATAATCTAGTATTTTACTTTTGTAATAGTTCTTAGAAACAAAAGTGTCTTTTAAATTGTATGTGGAAATGTAATTTTGTTTCAGACAGCAACATTTTTCTATTATCTGAATATACATCAAAAGGCTTTTTGCAAAAATAAAGGTGGAAAAAAATCAGTGTAAAAGGTTGCATAAAATTGGATCTTATAGTAAAAGGATTACAAAATAAAAGGAAAAATTGCTTTTAAAATTTGGGGATCCATTGTGACTGTCAGCCAAACAAAAGCACATTATGTACCATCAGTGGTAACATCAAGAGATCTTGCTGAATACAAATAGTTGGTCTTTTAACAAGAAACTTTGATGGTGCCATATTTTTAATATCTGAATGAAAAATTTATTTCTTGATAGAGTCCTGTGGATTTTAAAAACTGTTTTGATTCCAAATAGGAACAGAAATTTAAAGCCTGATTTATGTTTTGAGGAAAACTGAAAAAGAAATACTCTACGAGTGGTACATTCAAGCTAAATTATTCCTTGGAACTTAAAATACTCTCACTGCTTTCACCTTTTTGGTTCCACTTAGAGATCCCCTAAAAATCCACACTGAATTTTAGAGCCCAGGTTTTCACCTCTGTGCAGTGTTTCTGAAGTACTTTAGTATTTTTAAGATGCATATACTTGTTTTTTCTAAATTAACTGAAATTCTAGTTGAATCTCTTCCTTTCTGAGATCTTTATTTTACTCTGCATTGTGTCTGTAACATATAACATAACATCATGTAATACATATAATCAACATCAGTAAGACAAACAGCAGTCTTTACTGTAAATGAAAAAGTTTCCTCATTCTAACAGAATTGGACAAGTTTATATTTGCACATTATATATATTATATATTATATATGTACATTCACACGTTTTTATATGGAATTCTTATTTAGCTAATGCTATTTAGATATTGCATCCTCTGTATTTCTATCAGGAAATAAAAGCATCCCTCAGTACCTGGAAAAAGATTACACTAGATTTGCCATCTTGAAGCCAAAAAATCCTGCCTGTGCAATATGTTTCACTGTTATAGCAGTATGGCAAAACCACTTCCTTTGAGACCTATAGTCTGTTAGTTTTTGTCTGAATTCCTTCCCAGGACTTGTATTATACATATGGTGATAATAGAGCCTGTTAACCATTAATTCAGAGCTGGAAAAATATAATGCGTTAAAGAAAGTAGTTAGTAACCAAATCACTTCTGAAGATTAACTCTTTTTGTGGGGTCCTGGGAAATACCTGAATTTAGCAGAATGCTGATCCAAGCTGCCTGCATTTTAGTATGAAATCCAAGACCATATCATAATTGTCTTTAAAAAGATGAGAACTCTTCAACAAGGGCTTAGTTTGTAAGCACAAATATGCAAATTCAGCACTTCATCCTTCATAATACAAAATATTCCTAAAGCTTGAAAGAAAGAAAGTTTTTCCAGTTTTACCTTAAGGTCATGATTTCTGCAGGCTTATATATAAGCATACCTTCTGCTTCAGACTCAGAAGGCATAATTTTAGAAGTGGAAAGGAAAAAGATAAGATTATTAAATTCTATAAACTAGCTCTTATATATAAACTTCCTAATAGCATTTTTTAAAAAGTAAATTAATTCAATACCTTGTATGTTTTGGCAGAATCTTAAAATCTGTGACCATAACTGGTTTAGTATTTTTGTGGTTTTTTGGATGAGACACTTTGATCATAGACAGGTTTGTAGGAAGAATTTTGGATGCCATCCAGTCCCTCCTCCTGCTCAAAGCAGGGTCAGCTATGAATCACACCAGGTTGCCCAGTCTGGCACTCACTGATTGATGAAAACATAACTACTTTATGTTTTCATTGAAGTACTCTGAATCCACTTCAATAGATAGGTCTAGGTGTGACACTTGTTTAATTTGAATGATTTTATGTTGTCATGAAAATTATCTTCTCACCTAAGAAGCCATACATTGTTCCAGACCTTGCAGATTTCTGAGCTATTGATTCTTCAAAACAAATCCTGTATTCATTATGATGTTTTTGAAAAGAATTGTTCATTAGAAATTATTTTCAGCTGGTGAGCTTGGCTCACTTCTGGACATTTAAATATGACACTGTTCAATTTTTTCTGTGTTGTTTTTATGTTTTCCAGTTTCAGAAACAGCCTTACTACTTAACACTGAACTTATTGAGCTGGATTCCCAAGTGAAGATGAAAGAAATAACAACTGACAAGCATTTGAATAAAAGAATTAAGAGCTAAGGACCAGATTGTGAGAAGTGATGAAGGTGAGGATGAAGATGAGGACAAACAGGTGTTTTAATGTCAGTACTAACAAATATGTGTGTGGGAACAGGAATGAAAGAAATTATTTTAGCTACAACTTCTGTGGTTTCCTAAAGGAAGAGGGTAAAAATGGCACATGAATGTGGGACAAAAAGTATATGATGGATAAAACTGTTTAAAACCAGTTTGATATGTGAACTGTAAACGTTGAGATACCATGCACTTTGGTTAATAAGTGTCGGCATGTGAGGATAAGTAGTACTGAAAATTTAAATGGCAACCCAAGCCTGCCATACATTTTTAAGAACTTATGTATAAAAGGGGAAAAAAATCAGGTGAGGGGTTCTAGAGCAATTTAGGTTTAAATTTTCTTACATTTTATTTTATTATTTTCTTATTGACAAAAGTAACAATTTTATATTCGTAACTAGGAGGTAGGTATTAGTAAATTAAATATTTTCAAAGTTGAAATTGCTTGTGCATTTACAGAAAAGAATGAACACAGCTTTATTCCATTGCCTGGAGTAAATGGAAATTTGATGCTACATAATAAATAGTGGAAAATATTTTTTTAAATGTCTTTGGATACTTGTGCTTATTCAGTACATAAAAGGCATAACCAAAGGACTCTTTCAGACAGTTGAACTCTTGGACGTCTAAGTGTGATGTGTTTCTATACAGGCATATCTTGCATATTGGGCTTCTTCTTCGTTCTGAAAACCTCTTCTGCCACCCTAATGGGCTTGCCAAGGCTGTGGATTGATATGATCAATTAGTTATTTTATAAAGTAACTTCATAAGATATGCACTTTTTCTGTGGCAACACATCTTTTTACAGGCGTCTGTATTCAGGATCTCCTGTTTTCCACTAGGGTGTAATATTATGGTGTATGACCTAAACCACGTAACACTGTGAAAGAAAAACTAGCAAAATGAAATGTTTCTGAAAGAACAAGTAAGGAGGTATATCTTTAGCATGATTTATTTTGTCCATTAATCTTGTCAAAGGCTCCTTTGAATCCAAAGCAACCTGGGTTTTTTAACTGTTTCCCATGGTACTCTTAGTGAGACCATATTTAATGCTCTCATAAAAATTTAAATGTAATATCCTTCCATTGCTATTTATAGGAAAATGGGAAAAAAGTAGTTTCCAGCTAGCTGGGTTATCTTAGATACAAATTAAATTTGGACAGCTGACAAAATATCTTTGAAGAACTCCGACACTTGCCAATAGGATTAAAGAAAATCTGCTTTCCTCAGAAAGTTAGTGAAGGAGATAGTGGGAAGCTAAATGTCTGAAAATCAAAAACAGACTCTGTTGCGGAAAAAAAAAAAAGTCTGTTAGTTTCCATTATTTCACCCACACATTATACTAACGGTGACTTATTTCAAGAAAATCTTTAATCAAACAGTTTAACATTGTCAACGACATGAGATATTCAAAACATAATGGGTTTAAGTAAAAAAGGCTCTGACTACATTTTAGAACCTCACCATCTTCATCTAAAGACAGTTTGCTTTGAAGTCTAGATCCTGGCTACTCATGTATTGAGCTATGAAACAATGACTTATTTCCTGCTCTCTGTGATATGTGAAATCAGTGGTTGAACAGTACAATTTTTCTTTTTCTTAGAATTAATTGTTAGAATCAATCAGGAAATTATTCAACTTGAATTATACTAATTCTGAATTCTGCTACTTAAATTAGGTAGGTTAACCTTAATAATACCATTGTTTCCAGCATTACTTGAGAATCAAAAGCAGTGACATCCATCTCAGTCACATATTGTGAATAGACAGATCTGTTTGTGTGTCTGTGAAGAATATTGTCCTATGTTTTCACTTTGTTGTGTTTCTGTTAGGAATATCATATGTTTGAAAACCTGAATGAAATATCATGAGGACAAAAATCTGTTATAAAGAACCACCCTCTGTTTTCTCTACATTCATTGGATCTTCCCAAGGACAAGTGATAAATCCACTTTGTTGGTGGATGCATACACTACATGATTCAAACAACATATGAAATTGGGGAACTTGAGTACTGTAGGAGACCAGATTAATTTCTTCAGGTTTAGCATATAGCAGTGAGCATTTCAAAGAGTAGAGAGAAAAACGTGCCAATTACTCTACACAGGATGAAGAAACAGGTGAATCCTACCTTTGTCATTCTGTCCTGATGACTATGTATAAAGGGAGAGCTGCATATCTTTTCCTCCAGAAACTTGTCTATATTGACTCAGAACACACAATGCGCTTTAAATTATATTTAAGATTAAAAGTAATGCTACGTCATTAATAGGTGTAAATAGCAAATCAGTCTCTTGACATGAAATCAGGAAAAGTTACAATTTTTGTTTCATAAAGTTATAACTCTGATAACTATAATAGCTCTTTTCACATTAATTCTTGAGAGGCTGGTGGGTATTTTTTTCAGATAAACGTCTTGAAAATTACTGGTGAGCTTAAAATCAGCGTGACAGAAAGTTTAAGTACTGTTTTTAGTAACAGAGAAGAACATACGTAACAGGGAAAAGGAGTAAAAACTTGTTTGATATTTTTCCCAGTGATGTTCTAAATAAAAATTTAATTACCAAATCAAATTCTGGAACAATTTAACCCATACCAGCATCAGTCAATTTGGGGTCTTTTTGTAGAGGAAACTGATATATACAAAACTTTTTTCAAGATTTATAACTTCATTTTCTATGCAAAGTTAAAATGAATTCCTAAACTGTAAGAACATGCAGCTGTGTAAAATGAAAATGAGTCCAAAATTAGTTTCTTGTGTGTTTTATTAAGCATTTTCACAGATATTAATTTACAACCAGAAATACAAAAAGCAATATTTGGACTTGTAAATGTTATAAATAATTTTTTCACAATCATTCTGTTTAGTCAGCATTCAATGTGAGAGGAATTCTTGTCTGATTCCCTTGACCAAGGACGGTGGCAATGGCTAGGTTCATATCTTGGGTGAAAGCCACAGGGTATAGCTACAATAAACAGAAAAAACCCACCAAGTTCACTAATGAAAGGATTTGTCTGCTATAATTGCTGCTGAAAGGCAGATTATAGTGAGGGTATTGAGCAGGCTTTTTTTCCATACTGAATATGTAAGAACATGTATTCAAGGTCAGGAGACCTAATATCCTCCCTCTATAAATGTACATGGTGAAAATGTAAGATCAAGCAGATATATCTAATACTTCCTCACAGTGCCTTCCAAACTGTCAATGACAGATACTCAAGGATTTTCTAAGCAAAGTCACTTCTTGCAGAGACTTTTGCTCCAGTGCCCCAAACTTTATGAGAATGAGTTTCACAAATTAAAATATGGCAAAAAAGTATTTATACATTTGCTTTCAGACATTTCACCTCCAGATGTTACAAGTTGCACATCTAGTTCTTACATGGAAATCTTTTCCTTCTTATTTTCTGAATGCTTTGTTCTGTTTTGTAGACCAATATATTGTTCTGTGGTCATTTTTTCAAGGCTGAAGAGATTTAGTCTCTTTAAATGTTTTCTTGCAGGGATGTTCTTCCATACTTTGATCATTTTTTCTACTTTATTCTTTTTCCAAATATATTTTGTAATTTGAAAATGAGATACTGAAGACATAGCCATGTGAATCAGTGTAAATTAATTTACATAGCATTTCAGCTGTTTTTTACTGAATTGTCATGATTTTCCAAAATTCTTCCTTTATTCTTCACAACAAATCTAAATCTTCATTTATCTGATTATTATGAAGTCAGCAAAGTTTGTACGTTTACATTCTTGCCCTCTTTCCTAAATAATTTATGAATTACTCCAATACTTAGATCCATGCACAGATTTTCATGAGGTTTAGATTTTCTTTGCTACATTTTCTAAACTGTACAAAGGTTAACAACCAAGGAGGACAAATAAGAAAGAAATGTTGTTTAAAAGGAGAATGCAGACAGTCATAGGTATATTATTGCCCCAGAATACCACAAGAGTGTGTAGTGAATTTTACTGATGAATGTAAGAATCGACAAAGTAAGAGGCTTAGGCTTTTATAAAACATTTAATGTATTAAGGTAAAATATTGTGTTCATAAATATTAATATTTTACAATGTAAATGTATTCAAGCAGAAATCACTGTAAGGATCAGTGCTTTATTTTGTTTTAGTCTCATTTAGTCTCGTTCCTTATCAGTGGTCTAGGAGTGATTGTGAGTCTAAAAATATTTACAATGATGCAAACTTTGACAGAATCATAAATGTTTTACTCAATCACATAACACAGCCTATATAGCAAAAGAACAACAGAGAGAATGTCCTGGTTTCCTCTGGGATAGAGTTAATTTTCCTTTTAGTAGCAGGCATAGTGCTGTGTTTTGGGTTTAACATGAGAATAACGCTGATAACACACTGACGTTTTTGCTGTTGCTGCTGCTAAACAGTGCTTACCCATAATCAAGGACTGTTCAGTGTCTCATGCTCTGCCAGTGAGTAGGTACAAAAGAATCTGTGAGGGAACACAGCCAAGACAGCTAATCCGACCTGATCAAAGGGATATTCCACACCATAGAATGTCATACACAGTGTATAAACTGAGGGGAGTTGGCCAGGACAGGTGAATCCCTGCTAGGGCAGGGGCTGGGCACCAATCAGCAGGATGGTAAACAAGTGTATTGTTCATTGCTTGTCTTTCCTGGACTTGATCTCTTTCTCACTTTCCATTATTGCTATTACTACTAGTAGTAGTATTTCTATTATTATTACTGTTACTATTATTGATGTTAATATGAACTTCTTTCAGTTGTTAAACTGTTCTTAGCTAAACCCAAGAGTTTTAGTTTTTTTCCTTCAATTTTTTCCCCTTCCCACCAGAGATGGAGGAAGAGAACAGATGGCTGTGTGGTACTAGGTTGCCAGATGGTTCTTTGGACCTAAAAGTCCTTTTCAAGTCTGGTTAGAGATGGAGAAAACTGTAACTGTCTAGCACTATAAAAAGTACTCATCTCTTGCCCCCACTACTTAAAAAGCACACTGGAAAATTAAGGTGACTATAATGAAAAGTTGCAAAATCACTTGAAAGCTGGAAAAAATATGGCTTAAAGTAAGATGCTTGATGTTTGACTGTAGTGTGCCTCTTTTGCTGCTTTAGACAGACAGAGATTTATTTGGTTTTTCTGTATTACAAACCCAGTAGTAGCAGGTGGCCTGATAATTAGCTAAGCTAATAAGCACTGCTGAGTAAAACAAAATATAGCCTAGCTCTCAGTGTCATATTAATACAGCCATATATTTATGAGTGTTAAATTTTATTTCCCTTTTATTTACAATGCTATAAATAGCTAGCCAACCAGCAGTTTAGAAATCAGAGTTCTGAACATTTCTCAAGGTGTGCATCCTGCATTCTGCTTGCTTTCTGAAATTTTGCTGTGAAGTTTGATAGACGGCCTAGTCTACAAGTAGATAGCTGATCAGAACTTTACAGAAAATATTTTAATCTATATGTGAAGCCAATATTGGCTGAAAAATTATAAGTAACTTAGAGAGAATGAGATATATCACTTTTCTGAAGAATCCTGGTTTTTAAGATGAGGCAGTTGGTGAGGCACATGGTGACAGCAGTAGCAGTAGCAACAGCAGTGTCAACCACAGTAAATTCTGGGGGGAAACACCCAAAGGAACTAGCCAGGGAGTTTCTGGAGTCAGTGTCACCCAGGAGAGACCTAGCAGGATCCAGCAGCTCTCACGAGCAAGGCTGACATGGTGAGGGTCTTGTGAGAAGAACAGTGGGAGATAGTACTAGAAGACTTCCTGGACTGATTCAGCCCACTAATTATTGTCCATGCAGATCAGCAGCAATGAGGTTGAGGAGCCAAATTCCGAGACAATCAAAAAGAACTCAGGTCAATTGGATGACTGGTTGAAGGGACAGAAACACAGGTGGTGTTTTCCTCAGTCCCTTTGGTAGCAGGTAAGAATGGTGATAGAAACAGGACAACCCACCTGATCAACAAATGGTTTAAAGGCTGGTGCCATAGGTGGAATTTTGCCTTTTTCTGTCATGGGGTGATTTATATGGCACCAGGCCTGCTGGAAACAGATGGGGTTTGCCTGTCTAAAAGGGGAAAAGGATTCCAGCCCACCAGTAGGGAGAACTGATTGAGAGGCCTTTAAACTGGGCTAGAAGGGGCATAAGGCCAGGTTCACTAGGAGATGAGCCTGGGGGTGAGGTGCCAGAGTTGAGGGTGGAGTGGACAGCCCAGCTGAAGTGCACCTACACCAATGCATGTGGTATGGATAACAAACTGGAGGAGCTGGAAACCATTGTGCAGCAGGAAAACTGAGACATATTTGCCATCACAGAAAGGTAGTGGGAGGAATTCCATGACTGGAGTGCTGCAGTGATGGTTATAAGCTCTCAGAAGGGACAGGCAGGGAAGCAGAGGCAGTGGGGTGGGTCTGTACTTTAGGGAGGGTTTTGATTGCACAGAGCTCAAGGACAGTGATGACAAGTTAGGGTGCCTGGGGTAAGGATCAGAGGCAAGGCCAACAAAGCAGACATCCCAGGGGGAGTCTGTTATGGACCACCCAACCAGAACGAAGAGGCAGATGAATATAAAAGGTTGGCTGACTTTTCACTATGCTACTCCCTTGTTCTTGTGGGAGAGTTTAACTTGCGGGATGTCTGCTGGAAACCAAAAGGTGAAGAGGAGGCGGTCTAGAAGATTTCTGGAGTATATGGAGGAGAACTTCCTGACACAGCTCACAGGTGAGCTGTCCTGAACTGGTGCCTGACCAGACTTGCTGTTTACAAACAGAGGAGGACTGGTGGGAGATATGATGGCTGTAGGCTGTCTTGGACACAGCAACCTTGAAATTATAGTTTTCAATTCCTGGTGAAGTAAGGAAATGGATCATCCAAACCTCTATCTAGGATTTCCAGAGGGTAGACTTTGGCATGCTCAGGAGACTGATGCAAAGAGTCTGTTCGGAAACAGTCCTTAATAACAAAGGTACCCATGAAAGCTAAGAAGGAAATCTTATAGGTGGAGGAGCAGGCTGTCCCTATGTGCCAAAAGACAAGTCTTAGAAGACCGGCATGGCTGAGCAGGGAGTGTTCACGGGAAAGAAGAGGGTTTACAACCCTTGAAAGAAGAGCAGATAACTCAGGGAGAATACAAAGATGTCATTAGATCATGTACGGAAAAAAACAGGAAGACAAAAGCTCATCTAAAACTCAGTCTGGCCACTGCTATGAAAGAAAACTAAGAGTATTTTTATAACACATTAACAAGAAATGGAATTCCAAAGAAAAACCTCCGTCCACTATTGGACATGGAGGCGAACACTGTCACCAAAGATGAGGAAAAGGCTGAGGTGCTTAATGCCCTCTTTCTCTCAGTCTTCACCTGAAAGAACAGTTAGCTTTAAGGCAACCAGATCCTGAGCATGTAGACCGGGATAGGGAGAAGGGACAGGGAGAAGCACAGACCTCCTGTGATCCAGGAGGAAGTAGTTAGTGACCTGCTGTACCACTTGCGTCATACTTGACACTCATAGGTCTGTGGGTGTGAATCCGATAACATTCACCAGAGGGTACTTAGGGAGCTGGTGGAAGATCTCAAAAAGCCACTCTCCATCATTTATCATCAGTCCTGGCATATCCAGGATGACTGGGTGTAAGAGTCGGCCTGAAAATTCCTTATCTGCCTCACGATCATCGACAGAGACTGAAACCCTAAAAGAGGACTTTTGCACTAAAAAAATCCTGGCCTGGCTAAGGTGGGATGTTTGTTGCCTGCCAGGTGCGCCCGCTGGAACAGTTTCTGCCTGGGCAGAGAGGACTGCACTGAAGTGAGAAGAATGATCAGTCCTGAACACTCCTTCCTGAACACAGTTAATGGACCTCACCAACAATAGTGGCAGATTTCCTCGCCTCTTGGTCAGTTGCCCCCCGATCACAAAAAGACTATAAAAGACCTTTTCTGAATTAACCCTATGGAGATCTCCCCACGGACGACGGCGAGCCTATTGGCAGGACCACGATGGCTTTTGTCTCATCCGTTGGTAGCTATTCCCCTCTCCCCTCTCTCTCTCTTCCTCTGCTTTGTTTCTTTATTTCTCTTTCTCTCCCCCCTCTATCGCATAATTGTGTTGTTGGCACTCAATAAAGGTGCACTATTTGATTAAAGTTGATATCCCCTTTGTGCCTTTTGCATTTTGAACAAACCATCATGACCCCCGCTTGTGTTAGCAGATTGTGACACTGGGTTGTCCAATGTAGTGTCCATACCCAAGAACGATGAGAAGGGGAATCCTGGGAACTACAGGCCTGTCATTCTTACCTTGGTCCTGGGAAAGGACCTTGGTCCTTAGGGAACAGATTATCTTGAGTGAGATCACACAGCATGTACAGGACAACCAGAGGATCAGGTCCAGCCTACATGCTTTTAAGAAAAAAGTCCTGCCTGACTAACCTGATTTCCTTTTATACCAGGTGATCTACCTAGTGGATGAAGGAAGAGCTCTGGTGTTGCCCTGAGTTTTGCAGTTCTGATGTTTTCATTCTTCTGTAACTGTTTCTCACACATTCCCTGTAAACATATCCATGTTTTTGTAACAGTAGTTTATTATTTACATTCCTTTCTCNCTTACCTTGGTCCTGGGAAAGGACCTTGGTCCTTAGGGAACAGATTATCTTGAGTGAGATCACACAGCATGTACAGGACAACCAGAGGATCAGGTCCAGCCTACATGCTTTTAAGAAAAAAGTCCTGCCTGACTAACCTGATTTCCTTTTATACCAGGTGATCTACCTAGTGGATGAAGGAAGAGCTCTGGTGTTGCCCTGAGTTTTGCAGTTCTGATGTTTTCATTCTTCTGTAACTGTTTCTCACACATTCCCTGTAAACATATCCATGTTTTTGTAACAGTAGTTTATTATTTACATTCCTTTCTCCTGGGCGGTTAAGTGTGATTGATATTTCCTTTGACCAGTGTGATTGAGGGGCGGCAAGTTGTCCCTCCAATCCACTGTGGTTTCTAAGACACATATAAAATAAACTCCAGCCCATTTTGGGCTCAGTTGTATCTTTGCTTGGTTAGCAGGTGTCCGTGTCATTCTTTTCGTGTCCTTATTGCGACACTCTGGATGTTGTCTACCTGTATTTCATCAAAGCCTTTGACATCATCCCCTATGGCACAGTCCTGGAAAATCTGGCCGCCTGTGGTCTGGACAGGTGGACTCCTTGCTGGGTTAAGAACTGTCTGGATGGCCAGGCCCGGAGAGTGGTGGTGAATGGTGCTGCATCCAGCTGTGGACCGGTCACTAGTGGTGTCCCCCAGGGATCAGTGTTGGGACTGGTCCTGTTCACCATCTTTACTGGTGATGTGGACAACCTAAACAAGTGCACCATCAGTAGGTTCACACGCAACACTAAATTGGGCAGAAGTGTTGATCTGCTGGAGGGCAGAAAGGCTCTGGAGAGGGATCTGGACCAACTTGATCAATGGGCTGAGGCCAATTGTATGAATTTCAATAAAGCCAAGTGCCCTTGGGTCACAACAACCCCATGCAGAGCTATAGGCTGAGGGCAGAGTGGCTGGAAAGTGGCCAGGCAGAAAAGCACCTGGTGGTGTTGGTCAACAGTGCTTGAACATGAGCCAGGAGTGTGCCCAGGTGGCCAAGAAGGCCAATGGCATCTTGGCCAGTATCAGCAAAAGTGTGGCCAGCAGGACCAGTGGAGTGATTTTTCCCCTGTACTCAGCACTGTTGAGGCCTGACCTCTAGTCCTGTGATTAGTTTTGGGTACCTCACTGCAGGAAAGACATTTCAGTGCTGGAGTGAGTCCAGAGAAGGGCAATGGAGTTTGTGAAGAGTATAGAAAGTAACTCCTATGAGCAGAGGCTGAGGGAGCTGAGGGAGGAGACCTTATCACTCTCTACAACTCCCTGAAAGGAGGTTGTAGCCAGGTGAAGATCAGCCTCTTCTCCCAGGTGACTACTGACAGGATGAGAAGACATAGCCCCAAGTTGTGCCAGGGAGGTTCAGATTGAACATCAGGAGGAACTTCTTCACTGAAAGCGTGGTCAAGCTTTGGAATGAACTGCCCAGGGAAGTGGTGGAGTTACCATCCCTGGAGGTATTTGAGAAAAGACTGGACATGGCACTTATTGAAAATGGTTTAGTTTGACGTGGTGGTGATCAAAAGTTGTACTCCATAATTTTGGAGGACCTTTCCAACCTTCATAATTCTATGATTTTTTGATCCAGACTCAGTTCTGCCAACTTCAAATAGATTTGTTTTTAGCTCTGCTTTTTGGATTTCGTATCAGTTTTTAAATCAGTCTGTTTGTTCTAATAAGTAAATAAAACTCAGAAGAGTGTTAGCGATTAAAAGATTATGGTTTCATCATGCTAATTAATTTGATTCATAATAGATCATTGCTTCATGTACTCATTTTTTCCTTAATGGCTATGTACATTAAAAGATTTATTAATAAAAAGATTAGCTTCAATCCATGCTTTCTTTTCTAAGATTCAGATAAAGTCCCTAAAGGTATGTGGATTATAAAATCAGGGAGAGAAATTCTGAAACAAGTTGCCCATATGGCACAAATCTTCAGCTGCTCTGAGTCACTAGATGTTTCCTAAACCTCTTTACAGAAATTCTTTAACTGACAGATTAGAGTGATTATTCCAATAATTGTTTTTCAGAAGCTTTCCAAATTCTGCAGCAGACTTTCTGAGTTTTAAATTATGAATGTATTCTATAAGCTTGTATTTGTTACAAGGAAGATAAAAGCAGGGGATTATCAAGCAAGCACACCTTTCATATAGGTCTACATACTTCAGAGATATGAAAATAGGTAAAAATGTAACCCCCTATACATCTTACTGTTGAGACAATTTTTTTTTTCTCTAGTATTGCTAATATGTGCTTCTTCAAACAGCAAGTATCTGGGACTTCTTGTATTAAACTTTTCCATACTTTCCTTGAGATACAGAAGCGAGTCTTCTCAGGTAGTGCTCACTTTTATGGTGAAAAGAGGTCTACCACAGAGACTATAGAAACTTAGAGAGTCTCTGATGGGAGAGGTAAATTTTAAACTCCATTGGCTGTTCTCAAAAGCCTCTATGGGAAAGTGTTTAATAGAAATGCATCTTTACCTGACTAAATCATGACTTTTTTCTTGTCTTTTTCCATTTTTGAGACAGATGTCTGTGCACAGAATAGATACTATTGGCATTTCACTTTCATTCTCCCATTTGCCAGTGGGAAATTTTAATTGAAGAATTTTTGCTGTATCCCCAGACATCTTTCCTATCATCCCATGGTGATGAGTTAATCTCAATATATCCTCAGGATCAACAATAACACCAGGTAAGCAAATTTTTCTACCTTTCACAGAATTCTCTAACACACCCCTGTGTGGCTGTGAGGCTGTGGAAAGCAATAAAAACAAGAAGTATCCTAGCATGTGCCAGTATAGTACAGAAAGAAAGTAATGAAAAATACAGTAGCTCAGAGAGGGAGGGGATGAAATCTATATTAAGACAGTTCCCACTGAAAGATTTATTCAAATCCTAGTGTGGGACTGGATATTGAATAAAATGGCCTGATACATAATATAGTAGTACAAAGCAAAGTATCAAAAAAAGCAATGAATTTGCAGCCTCAATCTGAAAACAATTATATTAGTTGCAGAAGCATAGAAAAAACTATCTGAAGTATACAAAAAATAAAATTTACCACATATTTCTATATCTCACTACTATTATATTTCTCACTACTATCACTAATGCAAACATAGTTAATATATGTTCATTTATTTGTCTGGATCTGGACATACAGCTCTCTTCTGAGTAGTCACTGAAGTTTGTAATAAAGCTGGGAACAATAAAGGTTTCTGAGGGCTATTGTGTGTGTGCGTGTGTGTGCGTGTGTATGTGTGTGTCTTGTACAGTCATAAACTCTTATCTAGGCAGGATATGAGTTTTTGATTTCTGTACAGGTAGTCTTTGAGCAGACAGACAAAGTGTTGTTCTGTCATAGGGTTTTGCTGCAGCACACAACTTAGCAGTCACATAAATTTTAACTTCAGCATGAGTTACAAACTTAGCCAAATAATGTCTGGGGACAGTTTCAGATGTCTTTGGCTTGTAGGCATCTCAACCAGTTTGAAAACGTTTATTTTTGCACTGTTTTCTGATTTGCCAGAAAAATGACGGCTTTGTGCGGGAACAAACTACAAGGTTGGAGCAAGGAGCCAGTAGGACGTGAGGGGGATGATACATCTTTCGAAACTTTGGAGAGAAATTTGGACAAATAATTATGTCTACCAAACTGAGGCTAGTTCAGCATGTTAACTGTATATTTAATATCTGAAAAAAGAGCAAAACAGAAGACAATACCTGTTGTTAAGGCTTCAGTGGTACACAAATGGTTTAGGATTGTTTATAATGCATATGACCACCTGTCCTGGTTTGACAGGGTCCAGATTTTGGGAGCAGGGGGCCACAAAGATGGCTCCTGTGAAAAGCTGGCAGAAGCTTCCACAGCTGTTCAGCAGAGCCAGTCTCTGATGGCTCTGAAGATAGATGTGCTGCTGGTCATGGCTGGGCTAATTAGAGATGGAGGTTACACCTCTGTGACAACATATTTAAGAAGAAATCAAAACAAAGTAGGAACGTGCACAGTTGTAATTGTAGAAAGATGAAGATGAGGAGTGAGAACATACAAGAGAAAACAATTGTGAAGGCCTCAAGGTCAGCAAAGATGAAAGAGGGGGAGGAGGTGCTTTGGACACTGAGACCAAGACAGCCTGTGGTAAGGACTATGCTAATGCAGTGTTTCCCTGCACCCTGAGGGTCCATGAAGGAGCAGAGATCCACCCCCAGCCATGGGGAAGGAGTCCATGCTGAAGCAGGAGGCATGGATGCCTAGAGAAGGCACTATGGTCTGGTGGGAGGGCTGACAATGGATAATCAGGCTTTTGCTCCCGAGGCCGAGGGAGTCATCTTTGATAAAAAAGCCTTATTCTGTCCCCACCCTGAGTTTGGACCAGCCCGGCCTTGGAAGGACTGCACTTTGTTGGTGGAGAAGCTATGGCACCAGTGGTCGGGTGGACTGCTTGGTGAGGGAAAAAGTCACGTCACAAGATGCCACAGTGCTTGCAAGAAGAAAAACTGAGTGCCTCCTCCCTAAGAAGTTGCCGAGAAGTAAAACATCTTGGGAATGAGCTGATCAAAGAAATCTCTGACCCTGTCTCCTCGTGTTGTTAGTGGGGCTGAGGGAGGGGCTGGGTGGGGGAAAGAAGATATTTAAGAGTTTATTTTGCTTCTCAATATACTCCTCTGATTTTGTAAGCAATAAATTCACTTAATCACTTGTAAGTTTTGAGCTTGTTTTTGCCTGTATAGTAGCTTAATTAAAATATTTTTTTCTCAGTACTTATCTCAAATTAAGGATAAACTTCTCTCCTCTGTCCAGCTACAGAGGCAAGTGAGAAGCTTTTCGTGGGGGCCTGGCATTTGGCCAAGGCTCAAACCACGACACCACTGAGAAAACTGTGTCAAGTTTTGAGTCATCCTGGACACAATTTGTCACACATGGGAATCTCCTAGTTTATTTAATTAACTTCTATAAGATTCTGAAATTAATCAAATACATTATTAGGCAAAGTGGTACAAGGTTTTATAAATCTATCTCAGCAGCCCATCACATCCTGGAACACTGCCTGTGTTTTAAGTATTTTATGACTGCATTTTTTTTTTTTGTAGATTCTGTACCTTTGTCTTTAGTCAGATATGACAAATTTTGCCTCATTGGAAATAAATCTGTCTCCTCCACGGAAACCTTAGTCATTAGTGTGTAAAAGTTCTTACAATTGTTTAATAAAATATTATCAATTTTTATGTCATCACATTGATACTACTACTCCTTTCAGGTTTAATGGACTGGATCATATATACCTATCCTCTCCTTATAATTATTTAGGGAATTAGCCTTGCTTATTTAAAATTTATAAATTAGGAATTTACTTTCATTATGGAATATATAACTTCATTTTTTTGTATATATTGACCATAAGTGCACTTAATTTCCACACTTTGCATTTATATTTCCACACTTTGTGCTTTAGATTTTTCTGTCATAGTAGCATTGATGCTTCTTGAAACTGGTCTCTGTCTCTATTTTTTTAGGTCACAGTTTTTCCTTAGATAAATATTTTTCAGAGAGAAAATCTAAATAGAAAAAGTACAACACATATTTTGTAAGGATGATTCACTCTAAAGCCAAAGTAGGGCATTCTGAAAGCTATGAGCACTATCCCAATTAATATAAAATATTTTTTCATACACTCTTAACCTCTTATTAGAACACTGCTTTATGTGTGTATTCGCTAGACACAGACGTGCTGACACAAATGTCGTGTGCCTCAACAGTGAGAGGTGTAATAGAACACTGTGATTAAGACAGCTGAGGAAAGTACTAGAACACTTTTAGTATTTGCAGATTTGCAGTGTTTTCAAGCTTTACATATTCCAATTTGGTTGCGTACCTTGCTGCAATGCTTGAAAAAATTGGGAGTTTACAGTGCATTTACCAGTTCACCTAATTGCAGAAACATAGCCTGAAAACAATTCAAACCAAACCAAAACAACACAAAATAAAACCAACAGAAACAAAAACCTGGCTAAACGAGTGTACACAAAGTGATGTACTAGTTGCCACTCTTATCAAGCTTTTCCATAATCATTTGAGGATAGAGAGGTGGAGCAGAAAGGATAGAATTGTAGAATATCCTGAATTGGAAGGGACATTCAAGAGTCATCAAGTCTAACTCTTGGTCCTGTGTAGAACAAACCCAAGAATCACACCATGAGCCTAAGAGTGTAACGATGTTGGGGAGTAGAGAAATTTCTTTTTTGTGACACAAATTCAGTTCTGTTATAAATAAAGGTTTATCGCTATTCTGTTACATGATTGAGAATCATAGTTCTTCCTTCTAGTGCTTACAGTTATTAAAGTAATATCTATGTATATGCAATATAGCTGTAGGCCAAAAAACCACCCAAAATTCAGCATAACTGTTACTTGTAAGATGAATTTATCTTGTAAATACAAAATCACACATGTATTTCCACAAGTTCCTAGTTTAAAAAATGAGGATTTAAGTCAAGCAGTATTTCAATTAGACTTTTTAACTGTATATTTGTGATTATGAAATTAAGGTGTGCTGCAGGTAAAAAGCACGAGTAACTTGAAGCCTTCAGCAGCGGTCACATGACCTGAGAAAAGCAATCCCAACCTTTCCCAGTCTCTATATAGGGTTGTGCCTGCGTCAGAGTTTCCACGGGATGTTTGCTCAGTTCACGCACAGCGGTTTAATTTAAGTAGTGAAAGTAAAGAGACGAGGAAGGGTTCTTTTCCGTTTATTACCAGCAGGTTTTAATGCTGGAGCCGAGGGGGATGCAGACAAAAGACACAAAGAGCTGTTGGGGGTGTCTGTTATATCACAGAAGCGAGGGGAGGGCAGTCGGGTGAGAGACAATCTCTATGGAGGACCGGAACGAGTGACAGGGGTGCCGGCCAGGCACTCGGCTGTCCTCACACGGCAGAGCAACCAATGAGCTGCCCTTTTGGGTGGGGACAGCCCCTCCCGCCATGGCCGGGGAGCCCCAATGGTGGCCTGGGGCGTGCCCCCCCCGGCTGCATTGGCTGGGGTGGGGGGGTGGAGAGCCCAGCCCCTGGGGCTCCAGCACGGCAGGGCCATGCCGGGCCATCAGTTACCTCCAGATGCACTCCAACAAACATGCATAGTTTATAAATTGAAATAAAATAGTGTCTCGGTTTTAAAAGACAGGTGTCCACTAAGAGAGGTTGAACCCTCCCTTAAGACAGAGAACGTGATTTTTTCCCCTCCCTCTGAATTATTTAATTTTGAAATCAAGGGCTCTCAGGCAAAGATAAGGGAAACAGGAATTACAGTTCTTTACTAGTATTTATGAACAAGTAATAACAATAATAATAACCATAAATAGAACTAGGAATTAATAATAAATAACTTTCCCGTGAAGTGTTTTAATCACGGCAGAAAGAAAAACAAACAGCAGGAGGCGCCGCTGAACTCCCGGCTGGGCAGGGCGGTTGCGGTGACTCCCGAATGGCTGCAGGTGGCACCGTTGAACTCCCGGTTGGGCAGGGCGGCCGCGACGCCTCCCGAGTGGCCACAGATGGCACTGTGATGCAGGGTCAGGTCAGCCCCAGGCAGCTCACCGGAGAAGCAAAAGATCGGCCAGGCACCTCAGAGCGGCAACGGCAGGGCGGCAGGACAGAAGCCAGTCCTCTTCCCTCTTTTTTCCCGACCAGCTGCCAAATGGCAAGGACTTCTACAGTTACAATCGACTCTGGGATCCCAAGCGGCAGAGGCAACCGGACTCTCTAGCAAAACGCTGCAGCCTCCTGTGGCAAGGGGAGGGCGGGGGAGCAGGCGGAAAAGGGGGAGCAGGCAGCAAAGGGCAGATGAACTCTCTCAGTAACTGCTGCGAGAAAACGCAGCCCGGGGAAAACGTGCTCCCTCCCAATAGCGGAAAAAAAAATTAAATTAAAGCTCACCCCGCGCGGAGAGAAAAAACAGGACACAGCTGGATCTTCCTCCGGTTGCAGCCCAAAAAGCCAGAGAGCAGCCTCTCCTTTTTCTCTTCGCCCGACGAGAGAGAGAGTAAGCCTTCACCTCCCGGCTGGTTCGGTTCTTTCCTTCCCTGTCCCCACCCAAGCACACTCTTTTGTCTTTCACAAAAGAGCTGATAGCCTTAATTGTCCGCCTATTTGTTACTTAGTAACAGTGATGGAGAAAAAATTCCAAGGCATGCCCCAGCCTCTGACAAATAGATTTGAGTATGTTAAGGTACACAACTGAAAAATTAATTCATAACAGATTTTTTAAAACAATATTTAATTTATATTTTAGACTATGAAAAGACAAACAAAAATCTCTGACCTTTCATAGACCTTGTAAAAGTCTCTAGAGACAGTAATAGCTGTTTAAAATGTCGCACATAAGCAGTTATTATGCAAAATTATTTTCTTCTTTTTCATGATTATTAGAAGAATTTAATAGGTTTATTTATGTTCTTCAGTTATCATTATCAGGTAGTAATGAATCAAAACACTTTTGTCAGTGATATAATTTGTTTTATTTATTAAAGAATTACAGTTGTTAAGAACACCATATTTCTCTGTCCCTTTGAGTAGATAGAGCATTTTGAATACATAGAATCTTTGCATTTCTAACATTTTTCAAGAACATGAGATCTGCAAGCAGATGCAGAAAGCAATTTCTTTATTCTAGGCAGAGCTTCTAAGACCTACATATAGACTTGATAAGAACAAACCAGAGACTATGGAAACAATGTTTAGGAAGCCATAAACCCTGTTAATGGGTTTCTCATATACAAACTGTCAGAAGAATAGGGAGAAGGAGGTTTGTTTTCCTGGCTTGAGACAAAATAAAGCTTGTTTAAGCAATCTTGTTCAGTAAATGGATTTTCCTAGCTACACATTATTTTTATAAGAAAACTAAATTAAATACGTCTATTTATACAGAAATTAGCTGTATGTTCTTTCTTTTTCGAAAGATTTTTAGTAGGATTTTGAAGAAAATGTTAATCATTACTTATTAAAAATATTAAATATGCTCAGTATTCCATTCAATTGGCTTTCTGAAAAGGTCGTTGGTTTGTGTGTTTTAATTAAATAGTCCTGGATCACGGGGGGTTGTTTTATGGTGTTCCAGGTAGGAATTTACTAAAGGCAATGTTATCTTTGAAGTAGATGAGGCAAAATCAGTATTTCTTTCCAATCTGGGATATTCACAAAGTAAGTAACCAAACATGTTTACTAGCTGAAAGCAGTTGTTTCTGGCAGTATTGTTAACTCTGAGACAATGAACAAAAAAAATTCCACTTTTAAATACTAGCTGTGTGATGCTCTTTTCTCCAAATCTTTGGTTGTTATGGAATGCTAATTTAGTTTTTTTTAAACTCAGAAATTATCAAACTTGTCTTTGACTTGTGCTAACCAGTCATCTAGATTGTTAATCTAGAACAGGAAAACAAATAATAGCTTGAAATAGTAGCTGCTGCTGAAGGATCTGGCATGTAATTTAGACATTTTATTACAGTAAAAATTGGGTAAGTGCTAAAAGATGAGAAAAAATTACAAGGCTAGCTTGAGGTAAAAAACTGATTTTAAAGTATCCTTCAATGTTGCGGTGCCTCTGGGGGTGACTAACAGCTCAGCCTGGCCCTGCCATGCTGTAGCCGAGGGGGCTGTCCCCCCCCCCC
>VZRZ01002946.1:59922-91751 GCA_013398175.1 Climacteris rufus
AGCCAGCTGGGGGAAACAAGCCACGGGGGTTCCCCGGCCAGGGCGGCAGGGGCCGTCCCCACCCAAAAGGACAGCTCATTAGTTCCTCTGCCAGTGCAGACAGCCGACTGGCTGGCTGGCACCCCTGTCAAGCATTGTAATCCTCTGCAGCGATTGGCTCTCTCCCGACTGCCCTTCCCTCGCTTCTGTACTATAACAGACACCCCGACCTCCATTTTGTGTCTTTTACCGCACCTTATGTTCCAGTAATAAAACCCTGCTGGCAATAAGGGGAAAAGAACCCTTCCTCGTCTCTATTTCCCTGCTTAAATAAAACTGCTGTGTGTGAACTGAGCCAAGATTCTGCAGGAGCTCTGATGCAGGCTCGACTCTGTTCAACAGAGACTGGGTGAAGCCAAGCTGCTTGCTGCTTTTCTCAGGACACAAGATTGCTGCTAAAGGCTCTGAGTTACTCACGCTTTCTATCTGTGGCACTTCAACCACATTTTGAAGTTTTTAATTGCATTTGCATCGTATTTCTCATCCCTGTTTCATATTGGCCCAAGGGGACCACTAGAATGCAAAGAAATCTCTGATAAATCATAGATTTGTGCCCTATGTTTACTGAAGCCAAAATGTGTGTAATCTTAAAATACAATCTTATTACAAGAAACATCTTTCACTTTTGTTATCTTTCACAACTGTATTAGTTTTCAGTTAATTTCTCCATAGTAGCTATTATGGGTCTGTGTTTTGGATTTGTGCTGGAAACAAGGTATAACACAGGGATTTTTTCTTACTGCTGTGCAGTAAGAGCCAAGGCCTTTGCTGTTTGTCACCCACCCCACTAGGAAGGAGTGCACAAGGAGCTGGGAGGGAACATAGCTGAAACAGCTGACCCCAGTTGACCCAAGAGATTTCACACACAGTATGGCATCATGCTCAGCATAGAAAGTTGGTGGGGAAGAAGGAAGGGACAGATGGAGAGAGTGTTCGTCTTTCCCAAATCACCATTAGGCATGATGGATTCCTGCTTCCGGGGGATGCCTGAACACCTCCCTTCCATGTTTTGCTTTTCTTGAGTATGTAGCTTTAGTTTTACCTATTTAACTCTCCTTATCTCAACCCATGTATTTGCTCACTTTCACTCTTCTGATTCTCTCCTCCATGCCACTGGGGAAGACTGAGAGAATGGGGTGATAAGTTGTTGGCTAGAGTTAAATCATGACAAAATCTCATCTGTTCTTATTTCAGTTATATCTAAAGAATTACTGGAATATAACTTGACTATGTTATTTTAAAAAAGCAATATCTTTCTTGTTTATTATATGTAACTCCATGCAACAATCTCAAAGGTAAGATTTTACAGTGGTTCATTGAGCTGAGCTTTTGTATTCCTACAGACATGACATGTCAACAAGAACCTTATGTTAAATATGCCAGAGGGTCTTCCACTCCATACAAGCTAGCAATGGTTGGGGTTTTTTAACCTTCATAGAACAGAGGCAGATATGTCACTTTAAAATTTTGAGCGTCGAAGAAAAACTACTGAAGCTCATTAGATGCAAAGTTCGTATCTTTAGGAAAAACGATGTAATTGTGTTTTTCTTGTTAGTGATTGTAACATATTTTGAAGTGCAGCTAGTGCCAGAATCTTTCCCCTAAAGATTAGCAGGTCTCATGTGAATTACCTTATTAACGCTGTCTCCGGGGCCTGCTTGAGGCCGCTCAGCGTTATTCTGGGAGTGACCCTGGTTTGCCGGGGGCTGCAGCTTGCAGTTTCCCTAGACACAGGGCATCGTCTGGCAGCTCGTTAGTGTTGGCTTCTTTGTGATAGAGAGAGCCCCGGGCTGATGGTGCAGGCGCAGGCAGGGACAAAGCCCCCAGGGACGGGCCTTGGCGTGCTTTCCAGCTCTTTTATTTCCTGGGAGAAGCAGCAGGGAAGGTAGGAGAGGGTCCGGGGTCCAGGAGAGGCGGCGCAGGGGTCCGGAAGAGCTGAAGGTTCAGCTACCAAAGGCGAGGTTTTAGGGACAACAGGGGATTTATGGGGATACAAGCAGGGGAAAGTAACCAATGGGGTACAAGGATTAACATATAACCAATAGAGAACCGAACTGTAATGAAATTTCCAGAACACAACCTTATACAGAACATTAGGTAATGTAGTAACCAACTGAAATATGTAAACTAAGGCACAAGGGACACTGGGGATGAACCAAAAACTCTCCCTGAGCAGGGAGTATGACTCAGACTGTGGCAACCTCTGGCCGTGCCCACCAGTCTTGAGCCTGTGGGACTGTGGCTTTTGCCACATACACCGCCACACCTTATTTTTCCTGAATGATATCTAGGAAATGTGCTTATAGTACTGATCAATAAATAAATTTTACAGTCAGTAGCCCATCAGGTTTAACCTGGTTCTGCAAAATAAACTGTTGTTCTCTCCATCTTAGGTATGACTTGTGAGGAACATTCAGGATTCTAAAAAGGCAGCAATATAGTTTTATTTTAAAACAATTTATTTACTAGAGGTTAAACTTAATACATTAATTATTAGAATTCATACATTTGAAATGGGTTCCAAAATCAAAACTTGGGTTTGCTTCCACTGTGTTTCTTCCATTGCGATCTTATCAGAGAACCAAATAATGCAATGTTTTATGAGACATGGAGGTTCTCTCACTGGCAGTTTTCCAACTGCTAGATTACAGAAAATGTATCTCTGGATGTCATGGATTAGATTTATAAAGGGATTTTAGGCTCTGAAAATAATCCAAGGATAAGTAGGTTTTATCCTCGACACTTAAGGTTATTTGCAGAAAGAATTCAGTCTTGGTAAAATACATATGTGGAAGCACACGCATCCTGTTAAGACAGAGATGAGGCTTAAAAGGTCAGCATTGTGATTTATGTTTCATCTCTTGTCTTGCTAATATGCAAAGTTTTTCTCACTGAAATGGCTACTGAAAAAGGATGGATATGTCTGACAATGTAGTGCAAGGATGTATTTGCAAACAAGCTTACTGCTCTTGTAAAGAAGGATGGAAATGTGGGAGAGGAACTCCCACAAAGAGAGGAGAAGCAAGGACACAAAGGTGTTAATTTGTGCAGGGGACAGCATGAACAGAGGGGCTGTCACCTGCAAAAGCTGCACAACCTGGGACCCATCTCAAATATCTCCACACAAATATGGGGGCCCTGGGAATGAGAGGAATGCATCACAGTGAGCTGTGTCTTCAGAGGGATTACAGTGATGCAGTGATACTGCTCTCACACCTGCAGAGGTACAGTGTAGAGGCACAGGTGGTGCAGGAATAGCAAGGTTGCCAAAGACAAAGAAGGGATGATCTATGCAAAGGGGTAGCTGAGAAGCATGGAACTTATCACCTGGGAAAGGTGAGCCTGTGGGTAAGGGTCAGGGGACAGAACTGCACCGGTGATGCACAGGCAGACAAATGCAAGCAACTTGAGGACAAATTCTTGACCCAGAAGACTGACGGATCAGCCGAGGAAGATGTTCTGTTGGAACTAGTACTCACAAGGAATGCAGAATTGTTTGAACGTATGACGGTTGAGGACAGTCTTGACTATGGTGGTGTGAGTCTCTGGAGCAACGTAACCTGAGAGAAGTGACCAAGACAAACAGCAGAATTTCACAGAGGCAACCACGCTAATTTTGAGAAGGGCAGTCTTTTGACCTGCTCAAACACTTGTTTGGCATGATCTCATAGGAAACTGACCTTAGAGACAAAGGCACGGAAGAGAACTGAGCTCATGCCTGGAACAGGACAAGCTGAGGCTGATGATTGAGCCTAGTTGTTGCTTTAGGTTTTAACCCTTATGTTTTTCAAATTCTGTATTGCCTGGCATGTATGCTTTCTCTATAGACATAACAGTGCCTCTCTATGAAGAGAGAGGCTGAACTATGAAGAACATAGTTCTTCAGAAAAGTCCTGGGGAGCCGCAGACCAGCAACTTATCAGGACACACACTGCACCCAAGTAGTAAAACAGCTTGTGCACTTGGGGCTGCACCATCAAGGGGAAGGATCCTGACCCATTCTTTGGCATTGGTAAGGCTGTCCTGATAGTCCAGGTTTGGGGTCTTGGCACAGGATAGACTCTGACATAGAGGAGTGGGTCCAGTAGAGGGTTTCCATTGCAGTGTACAGGACATGCAGGGAGATGTGGAGGGCACTGGTCTGGTTCAACCTGGGGAAGCTGAGGGGAAGGTGAGACCTCAAACTTGTGGTGTGTACAGTGGTACACATGTGGGTACACATGCGGACACAGGGTACAGAGGAAATCAAACTCTTTTTGGTGATATAGAGCAATAGGACAAGAGTCAATGTGCATAAGTTTTTATGAATTTAAGAAGTTGTGAGTAGACATGGTTTGGGTTTGTTTTCTTTTTTGTTGTTTTTTTTTAGCAGAAGAGTTGTCAAGTACAGGAGTGCATCACTAGAGAAACTGGAGTGTCTCTGTGGTCTCAAGTGTTCAAGGCCTGAATGGACACAGCACTGAGTATACTTGCTTTGAGCAGAGATGTTTAGTGGTCCCTAACACACTAAATTACACAACCCTGTGGTTCTCTAGTGATGTTCAAAAAACTGGTTGTTAAGTTCAACAATTCATACAAAACTTATTGAAGGAGAGTTGTGTTTCACAGCTGCTGATTATGCCGATTTCATGTTACGCTTTGATTAATAACAGTACTGTATATTACGCCTGAGTGTCAAAGTCCTTGGAAAAAATGGCTAAATTCTACATTACAAAAATGAAGCAACACATCACCCTAAGAAGATATGTTAAGAGTATATAAAAATACCTTTTTTTCTGTTTTGTTTGATCTTTTTAACATAAATATGTCTACTGTATATGTTCAGTTAACAATCTCTCCATATTCAGTAAGAAACTGTAGGTACTATTAGTGACTAAAGGCATTTCAGAGCTGCAGTGACAATGTTAAAATAAAAAACCACAGTGAAATCCTGGAAATGTAAAAGAAGTTAGTGATAGCTGTTTGGTTTTCTTTATGAGGCATCTGAAACTGCAGTATTTCTGGATGTTCGTTAAAAGAAGGTTGCAAGACTGATTACCTTCTGCATACAGCATCACAAATCTCTGCTGGACCAGAAGGCCTTAGGTCTTTGCTTTGATATTAAATGTGTACAGTCATTAACAGTCTGATTCTCCATTATCAGTCTGATGTAAAGGATAAGCTCCAACAATTGGGAAGGATCATTTGAACAAAATGTTGAGAGGATTGTTTGGCCCTCCTCACCAGTCTCTTCTTTCATATGAAATAGAAGTTTCCTTGATTTTCCCAGCTGGCAAACTTCTGTCACAGTGCTCATCGTAAGAAATATCCTGCTCCATTTGTGTGTGCATGTTCTCTGATCCCATATTCCCATCTCTGTACTCTCAAAGCCAAGTTGGGCTGTTACAATGCCACAAATTGCCAGAGCAACTTCTGCTCATTCTGAGCTATTTGTGCAGGTACTCTGGAGGGAATAAACAGAAGACAGACTGGTTGTTCCCTGTGTTGTTAACATCATAACTTATTATACAGTTCCACTACAGTTTGCATTAACGCCTTGATAGTTTTGTAAGATTAAATCTCCATCTAGAAGAGTTGTTACAATATTCAAATGTCAGACTTAAACATGTCAGACTTAATCATGGTGTGGCAATTTCAGAGTGCCTTCTTTTAGAGTGTATTACAAGGCTGGATTCCAAAATTGCCAGGTTTGCAGCATATATGCTTCACTACAGTTCTAGCTGAGAAATTGTAAATCACATATCAAGAGAAAAATCAGAGTGCTCTCTCACTAGGAGACATTGCAGACTACAGCCTAGAGTATGCAAAACACTTCCTTACTTTGAGTTGTTGGTCTCGGGGTTTTTTTTGGGGGGAATGGGTTTTTTTATGTTGTTGTTTTTTATTGTTTAGTTGTTTTGGTTTTTTTAATTTCAGAATGTTATGATATGAAAAGATAAGCAGATCAGACAGAAAATGCTTGCATTCTGACTAATATTGAATATTATACAAATAACAGGGTGGAATGATTTCCTGTATGCTGACTGGAGTTTATAATTTCATACTTTCAGGTTGGAAAATGACAGTCTCAATCTTGTCAGTATTGCCCCAGTGTTCACTTTTACTGTCCTGGTGATCAAGGAAACTTTGGTGTAAAGTTGCATCAGGGAACTGCTGAGATGTTTCCACTGAAAAGTTAGTAGCCTAAGCAACAACTCTATATCAAAACTGTCAAGTCTGGAAGAAATCTGTTACATTCAATCAAGTCTCACAGGTTTGTATCACAACCAGAAACTGAATTTTTTTCAGTGTGATTGATAGGTTCTGATAGATTTCAGTTTGTTGTGTTTTGCTGAAAACAAAATATAATAATAGAACCTGTTTTTTGAAAATGTTGTTAGGATTTTAGCAGAAGAGATTCTGTCAATTTTTCTCCAGAAAAGATAAAAAACACAATATGCATATATGTTGCAAAGGACATGCAAAATAGAAAATATACAGTATTAAAAAAAATAGTGGGGAGTTGTATTTTTTTATTGCTTTTATTTAGAAATTTCATATAGTAACTTCAATATGACATCAAGAGCACCCTTATAAACATGACAGCATAACATTCCAGGAAATAAAATCAAACCTATCTTTCTCTTTCCTGATTTGATGCAATGCTTAGAAATTAACTACATGCTTTCCTCTTCAAGGGAAAAAGCAGAGTCATTATACGGAAGGACACATACTACTTATTTTTAAAAAACTACTTATTTTTAAGGGTATATATTTTTTCTTAATTTTTCTGATTTGTAGAATCTTTTCCTAAGCTGTTTTTACTATCTCTCCTCTGATATCTTGATTAATATTACAAGCTGGTGTTCTTACTAATAATTCTGCTAAGTATCCTAAGAATTTTCTGCAATCCACCGTCTTACTGGTAACTTTTATTTATACACACACCTTCATAGCCAGTCTTGAGAGGATTAAAACAAACTATGTGTCATTCTGGAAATAAGTAAATCAACCTTAATAAAAACATCAGAATGTTTGCAAATTCCTTTTATATTTACAATAAGGTTATAGGAAGGTCATGTGGATATATTTTGAATATTGCATTAAACTTTACTTAAGCACACCCTAAATTATTCTAGGTTCTCTCTCTCTATAGGTGACAGCTCATTTTTCGTACGGTACAAATGCATAGATATTTATACCTCTTTCCGACTGGATCAACATCAGCACTAAAATGAAATTGATAACATCAAAAATATTATCTCAAAGCCAAGTTCTCTCTCAGAAGCTTATTTTTATGCTTCTCCAGTAGTTTTTATTGGTTTACAGATTTTTTTTTTTCCCAAGGGGAGAGAAGTTTATATTTAGTATGTTTATAAAATAATTCACACACTCTTTAACAAAATATTGACTGAATTTTCAAGCCTAGTCTTATTTCTAGGAGTGTGTTTAGTTTTTGTAAATATTAAAATATATTAAAAAAGGAAATTTTATGTTCTTATTTTCCTTTTGACTTCTTATTTGAAAACAACTGTTTTTATATTTATTAATTTGAGCAAAATAATTATATCCCAAGAGTATTTACATGTCTTGTCTGGAAACTTTAAAACAGAGAACATATGTTCGCAAGCAAAATTAAAACCACATGCCCTATGTGGGTTCTTAATATAACTTTCTGAGTTTTTGCATTCTCCAAAATGTACCATAGCATAATATTATCTTTTTACAACTTTCAGTACTGAAAGATAGATGGATGTCACAGTGTCTCCTAGTCTATGAAATTTCTGTTTACAAATACTTTGTGTAAAAAGTCACAATTGTAATCTCATTCTGCTTTTATAGGCAGTTTTCAAGCAACAGTAGATGTTTAAATGACTTATGGAAAAAAAATCTTTCAGATAATTCCACTCATTGTTTCTTTTTATTTCTTTTACATTTTTACTGAGGCTTGTCATTTATATGAACTGCTTTCTTTCACGAGCAGAAGTATATCAACTACTATATAGTTATACATTACTTTTGTCCAGTGTGTTTTTCTCAGAATAAGAAGGTACTTAAGGGTAGAAAGAACATACAAACTACCTGGAAACATTTCTACTGATTTTTCTTTTCTTTTTTAGGAGAAAGGAAAGATTGAAATACTTCAGATAATAAAAACTATTTCGGATAACAAAAGACAAAAATATTGTATTGCCCTGTAACAAGGAAAGTTCCATTATCTGATCAGGTGACATCTGAACAATCCTCAAAATGCATTTTTTAATTGGGTTGTCTACTCAGGCATTTGGGGAAGTGCTGGGAAGGAAGTTCTTCCAGAAAGCTGCAGTGTAGGGAAATATCCCATTTCGTGCCTTCTGCCAAAGAGGCTGCTGATGGGCAGGGAAATGTCAGAGCTGAAAGTAGTTAAGTGAGATGAGGATATGTCTGGCTCTTGGGGCAACATGCCTGTCTCATAGGTTTCAGATAAACTGGGAGTGAGCCTCTAGTGCCCTGGGTAGCATTTTCCCATTAGCACTCTGCTCTTCTGAGATGCTTTCTTTACAAGAAGTGATTTCCAAGGGGAAATGCTTTGGCCAAGCTCAGGCAACCAGGGGTAAGTTCCTAACTTTAAGTCTCAATTTATGTCTTCTATTGTTCATTTCACTGAATTGGAGATGGCTGGTATAGACAAACTGCTGCCTCTTGACATCAACTGAAAACAAAAAAGTCACACAGTGGAAAGAACAAAATAATGTAAAACAAAGCTATGCACAGATCCTCTCCTTTTCAGGAAATAATGCCCAAGCCTGAATGGACATTAAATCTCTGAAGATGCCTAAAGTGTAAAGTCATATGCAACATCAGATCATACAGTCTGATCCTCTGCACAAATCACATGAACTTGTAAGTGGATATTTGTCAACTGAGTCTTGTGCAGAAATGAAGTGGATTTGAAAAGTTCTATCATAGAAAAGCCTACTGTTCTTCATGGTGTGTCATCTCAATGATTAGCTATTCTCAATACTAGAAGTATTGCCTTTATTTTGTTCAGTTCAGCTGAATATAAAACTTCTGGCTTTCACCCTTAAGTTTTGACTTCTAGTTTAGGTTTGGTTTTTTTTGTTTTTTGTTTGTTTTTTTTTTAATAGTAGCTTTTTCTCTGTATGACTATCTTTAAATATTTTAAATTTTCTACCAGATGGCAAAAAGTAAGGGAAAAAATAGTATTTTGTATTGAAAGTGGAGAAAGTCAAAATGCAAAAGTGAAGGAAATGGGGGAAAATATTTCTCTTCTTCTAATTTTTCACAGTTTAACACATATGTGACATCAAATGAAAATAAATAATTAATATTCTATCACTCAAACTTTAAAATTTAAATATCCTTTTACTCTTGGAAAATATGATTAATATTTTGAAGTTTGATGTTTCTCCAGCCTGTTTCTCGTTAAAGCCTTCTCTAATAAGATATTGTTTATATTTACAAGAAAAAACTGCTTGTTTATTCTCCACAACATATATTGTCTTTTGATTCGACATATATTTTTTTTTATTAGACAGAATATAAAAGCTGATGATATCTTATTTCAAAATGGCCAGATTTTGCCTTCTATGGGATATTACTTTTTTTTTAAATTTTTTTAAATAAATGAATATTGGAAAACAAGCTGTAATAGAAAATGGACTTTTATTTTCTTGTGAAATTCTAGAGAAATTTCAGTATTTGGTGTTTGAGACTATTTTTAAGGCTGATAGTCTAATGTTGTGCCACCTTGAGACTGATGGTTGTCATAAAAAGTTATGTTTTAATACACTTTTAGAAAAAATGTCATTTTGGGTATGTTTAACAAATTATTTCTACAATCTCAAATACTTATGCTGTGCAAGAAATTTTAGCTCTGTATTGTAAGAACTACCACATCAATAGAGAGTTCAATACATGGATTATATGATTCATTCAGAAAAACACTGAAATAATCACCATTGTTGCTAGTGAATGAGTGTGTAAATACTATTTATGTGTATCTGTAAAGATAGTTATGAATACTGATGTGTTTGTTCATAACATATCAGAAGACCAGATCTTAATGTGATGGGAGTGTTTGGGAGACTTACAAATCTGTCCAATTCCAAGCTTTAAAACTGATTCATTCACAAAGTAGTTTTATGCTGTCTTACAAAGTATGAATCTCCATTGATACATTCACCAACCGACTAGTCTCTGGCACTTATACCCTAAATGAGCTATGGGGATGCAATGCCAGTGGTCCAGTGCTGTGGAGTTATGACAGACAGATGGAGTTCTTGATGGTGCTTGATCATGGAGGTTGTGATGATCAGTCCTGACAGCTGTTGAACAAAATTCAGAGCCAGAGCATATTCATCCTCGCTTTCTCTATCTTTCTTCACTGAGATCTGAGGGGCCTATGCCGTTGCCTGTCCCAGAAGGAGGAGATACCTTTGTTGATATTTGTTTTGTTTCTTTAGGTCTTGCCAGTCATCCTTCTGGTGCATTCAGCAAAATGTTCCACCCATTTACAATTCCCTGTGCTTATCTTAACTCCCATTTGGAAACTTTTTCACTTGGTTGCATTTTAATTGCAATTGCACCAATTTTCACTTGCCCGTTTGGTGATCTAGTTGCACACAAGTTTATGTGAAATGTTTTCAGCTGCACTATTTAATAGCCTCGTGTTCATTTTCAAGGCAAAGTAATATCAGTCATAGGCATATATACAGTATATGCTTTACAGTTTCTAGGTGTCACAAGTCTCTGTCTTCGTTGTAATGTTCCTGAACCTGAGTTACGATTAGCAGTGAGCATTTTTTATACTTAGACATCCTCTGTGCCTATAGTGGCCCGGAGCTACTGCCTGGGGCTGCTTGTGAGAAAGTCCTTTCCCATGGAAGGTATGAAAAACAGTAAGACAAGAACCTGTTGTTTTCCACAGGTGTTGTGGGTCCGGGTATGATACGTTTTGAAGTGGGTGGTGTAGAACCCAGCCAACCATACCGGCAGGTGGTTGGACCCTAGCGAATCATCTACCTGGGTTCCTACTATGTAAAATGGGAATAGGACAATAAACGGAGCTCTCTCTCTGCTCACTATGGACCAAGCTGTGTTGCTGTGTCTTTACTGTTGCCATTGCGACATCTGGTGACCTCGCCGTGTTCAAGCTGGCTGTCTCCAAGGTACAACTTTCCCTTTCCCCCCCCTGCCCTGCCGCCCACTGCGGGTTTTTTTTTTTTTTGGAGAGAAATGAGGACAACCCGGCGCTGTCTGCCTGGAAGGCTGCCTTGGAAAAAGTGGAGGCTGAGGTGTCTGAGCACTTGCTCTGTGCACTCTTAGTATGGGCTTTTACGCACGGGTTTACAGCAGTCCATCTCCCCCCACAGCGGATGCTGCGTTATGGGCGGAGTTTGTCTAAGTTATTTGCCATGAAGTTATGTATGGTGACTTCGATGCTGTGGGTCTCTGCCACACTTGGAGACGGATTTTTGATGTTTTAACACATTTGACTGCAGACTCCGGGCAGGAGGGTATCCCGTCCACTCCAGGGTCCTCCACTGGGACTGATCAGTCTGCGCAGTCTCCATCTCCAGCCACACAAGCTGTCTCCATCCAGCCAACAAATACGTCTCTGCAGGACTACGTTCCTCCTAAGCATCCATCCCCCAGGGATCAGCTAGCTGAAATGCTGAGGAGGGAGGGGGGCCAGCCTGGCCCTGCTGCAGCCGCTGCCATGGCGCCGCTTGGCCCAGCCCCGCTGTGCACCCTGCACCTGCGCATGGTCCCAATCTCGACTGCGCATGTGCCTGTGGCATAGGCACCCATCAGTTCTGGCACGCTGCACACTCCCAACCCACTGCCCACTGTGCGTGCACCAGTGGCGCAGGCACCTGCCCCACTGCCACTGCCGCCCGGCCCTGCGGAGTGTTCCCTAGCAGATATTTTTCAGCAGCTGACTGGTATATCACAGCAGCTAATGGTGCTTGTCCAAACTACTACTTTGCAGGGCCGTGGCTCGGAGCCACTGACCCTGGCAGCTGGGGAAGAGGCTGGGTTGCCACCTCTTCCTACAAAAGCGGAAGCGCAGGGGATTCCCCTGGCATCAGTGGAAGCATAGGGGAGCTCCCCGAGGAATGTGGAAGCTCTGCACCATTCTGGGGTGGCGGAAGTGGCAGCAGCAGCGGCAGACCCTCTGCGACCAGCAGCAGAGGTTCCGTGCCCAGCAGCAGTGGCAGAAGTGGTGGCTCTGCGCCCAGCAGCAGCGGCGGTGGCGGTCGCACCTGCACCGTGCCTGGCGGTGGCTCCTGTGACAGATACAGTGCTGGAAGTGGCTCAGGCTGCCAGTGTTCCGACAAGCCCACCACGCTTACATAGCACTCCTCCAGCTTCGCTGCCCTCCATCTGCTCCACTCCAAGTCCTGTCGGCGCAATGTATTTGGGCTCGGTGCCTGCGCCAGTCCCTCCCCGAACCCCCAGTGTTCATGATGAGCTTGGCGGACAGGCTTCGCTCTGATGACACGGACAGTGACATGGTCGACTCGCTGGCTCCAGGACGGAGGGCTGTAGTCACCAAGCAGCGAAGGAAATGGCTGCTGCAGTCGTGCCCCTAGATATTTACTGACTGCAGTGTGACCGTGTGCCCCAGAAACCCCAGGCGTTTCTGGGAAACAGTGAAATGCGGGGCTTTGGAGTCAGGGAATTGGAGTCTTTTGGAGAAAGTGGGGGTTCCAGACCAGACAGGGGAGTCTGTGGAGGATCAGGTGGCTACTATGGCACCTCCAGGAGGTGTCCCAGTGGATCAGGGTGATAGCACCACCCTGCAGTGAAGTCCCCAAGCCTTTCCCATGTTCAAGGCTCTCCCGAATTCAGGTCAGCCACACAGGCATGATGCTTTTGCTTGGAAGGTCATGCAAGATTTACAAACCAAGATAGCACAGTATGGGCTTGGCTCTCCTGAGGTCGTGCAAATTATCAGTGTTATGAACACTGACCTGCTAGCTCCTTTTGACATTAAGTATTTAGGTCAGGTTCTGTTTCATCCTGTGCAATATACAGTTTTTTGAGAATAACTGGAAAAAGGTGGCTGAGAAATGCGCATCGCAGAATATGCGCTTGCCTGCTGATGACTCCAGGCATGCAGTTGGGGTAGAAGCCCTGATGGGAATTGGTTATTTTTCAAGCCCTGACCTCCAGGCCACTTGGGATCCTCTGGTCCTGGAGCAAGCCCAAAAGATTAGGATGGGAGCCATCATAAAAGCCACAGACATGTCAGCTCTGAAGGTACGGTATACAAAAAGAACCCAGGGGAAATCTGAGCATTACCTATCCTTTGTAGAGAAAATAGCAGCAGTTCTAGAGAAACAGGTGGAAGATGGTTCTATGAGGCGGACATTACGCAGACAGTTAACAAGAGACAATGCTAACAATGAGTGTAGAAAGATCATAGATGCGTTACCAGGGGAACCTTCGCTCGCAGAGATGGTAGAAGCTTGTTCTAAGGTGGGATCAGGGAACCACAAAAGATCTGCTTTGGCCGTGCTTATGCTGCCTAGTCAGGTACCCCCTGACCATGGACAGAAAAGGCCCAAGTCCAGGAACAAACAGTAAAAGGCTAAATCACAGCAAAAGGAGAACACGGGGACTTGGATTCCCCAGTGCAAGACGTGTGGTAGACCACGGCATTGTCCGGAGTACTGCAGGTCCCAGTAACATGTTGATGGTCGAACTCTGTCGGGAAACACCAGGAGGAGTGCAAAGAGGGGGAGTTGTCCTCTGACACAAGCGTTCCTCCAAAACAGGGCTCTGGCACAGGCCTACCCAGCCAATGTAGAGACAGCACCCAAGGGCCATCCCGGGTTGATGTCTACACCACAAGGACAGTTGTCCTAGATTCTGATAGCATCCATAGAATTCCTGTGAATAAATATGGGCCCCTAGGTCAGGGATTCAGTGTGCTGTTGGTAGGGAGACCCAACGTCCCATCAAGGGATTTTTGTCCACTCAGAAGTTATAGACGCAGATTTTACAGGTCAAATTCACTCCTTGGTTTCCACGCCAAAACCCCCTGTCTTGGGGTTTTTTTTTTGGCTGTCCTGTCAGACAGGAGCTGAATGAAGTCCCTGAAAATACTCACATTGCTCAATTAGTGCCTTTTGAGTCTTGTGTTCCCAGGTCAAAACAACAAGCTTGCAGAGACTGTAGCACTGGATCCCCGGAACTTCCGCAGGTCTGCTGAGCTGAAGACATTTCTAGTCAGAGAATGCAGATGACATGCACCCTAATACTGCCAAAAGACCATCTGCACCGCATTCAGCTACAGGGTTTGATTGATACGGGTGTTGATGTAACGGTTTTCTCCTCCTCCTCATGGCCTTCTACATGGCCTCTGGCCTTGGTTCAGCCATTGTGAGGCTAGGAGGGACCACACAGAGTCAAGTGAGGGAGCGACCTGTGTTGGTACGAGATCTGGAGGGACACACGGCTACAATCTGGCCCTACGTTACTCCAGCTCCAGTTAACCTCTGGGGGAGGGAAGTGTTGGCAGCCTGGAGGGGTGTGGATTGGGACAAATTTTTGGTAGGGGTCACTGTGTGCAAGGGCGCACCTTATTCTATGCTATCTCAGCAATGTTTAACCAAAACACCGATATGGGAACCACGGTGGCCCCTGCCAAAAGAGAAATTAGTTGCCCTTTGTCAGCAGGTTCAGGAGCAGTTACAACAGGAACACATTGAACCTTCTACTAGTCCCTGGAATACACCCCTTTTCGTGATTAAATAAAAATCGGGGCAATGGCGACTGTTGCAAGATCTCCGAAAGGTTAATGCAATGGTGGAAATCATGGGGACTTTTCAGCCTGGTATGCCTTTTCCCATGATGATCCCCAAAGGGTGGGAAATTCTGATCATTGATTTGAAGGACTATTTCTTCACACTTCCTTTGCACCCCAACCACAGACCAAAATTTGCCTTTACTGTGCCTGCAATTAACAATGCTGAGCCTGCAAAGATATTCAATGGAGAGTATTACCTCAGAGCATGAAGAATAGCCCCACGATCTGTCAATGGTACGTCAACCAAGCTTTATCTGGGGTCAGTGAGCAGTTTCCTAAGGCATTCTGCTACCATTATATGATGATATCCTGGTGGCAGCATCCACCCAGGACGAGCTGCAGCTGTTACAACCTCAATTGCTGTCTACCTTGCCTTAGGGTTGCAAGTGGCCGCAGAGAAAATTCAACAGCACCTTCCTTAGAAATATTTGGGAGTCAAAATTTTGGATCAAATTATGCAACACCAAGAGGTGCAATTCTCAGACTCTATTAAGACCCTGAATGATGCCTAGAAATTGCTGGGTATCATCAATTGGTTACGTCCTTATTTAGGACTGAACACCACACAGCTTTCCCCGCTCTTTAATATGTTAAATGGGGACCCTGATCTACATTCACCTCGAACATTGACTCTTGAGGCACGACGGGAGCTGAATGAAGTGCAGCAGGCTGTTTCCACTTGTCAGGTCTATCAAGTGGATCCTTCTATTGATATCACTGTTTTCATTACTGCTCCAGACCTCCATCCTACAGGTATCATTGGCCAGTGGAAAAAACAATGGGCTGACCCTCTGCATATCCTGGAATGGGTCTTTTTGTCTCATCAGCCAAAAAAGACAGCACCCACATTGTTTGAATTGATCTGATAATTAAATGCGGTCATCAGTGTTTGCAATTGATGGCAGTGGACCCTGCTACAATGGCTGTTCCGGTATTGCAGGACAACTCTGAATGGAGCCTTGCTAATAGCGCTCCTTTGCAAAGTGCACTGCAGAACTTTTCAGGGCAGATTTCTTATCACTTGCCCAGCCACAAATTACTACAGCTGCCAAGTTCAACCAGCCTCGCCTTATGGCCAAAGAATAGTGGGGTGCCAGTGCATGGACCCACCGTCTTCAGAGATGGTTCTGGGAAAACAGGCAAAGGTATTGTTACCCGGAAGGAGGGATCTCAGTGGCAGGTGCTGAAGGGCCACGAGTCAGGCTCTGCCCAGCTGGTTGAATTGAAGGCAGTTGCCATGGCTTTTCAGCAGTTCTCTCAAGTACCTTTGAATCTGGTCACTGACTCTGTTTATGTAGCAGATATAGCTAGCAGTTCTCTCAAGTACCTTTGAATCTGGTCACTGACTCTGTTTATGTAGCAGATATAGCTAAACGTTTAGATTGTTCACTTCTAAAGGAAGTCAATAATGCGACTCTGTTTTCACTATTGCAAACTTTGTGGGATGCAATTCAAGCACAAGTGCACCCATATTACATTCTGCACATTTGAAGCCACACCAAATTACCAGGTTTTATAACAGAAGGCAATGCCAGGGCTGACATGCTAACCAACCCTGCGTGGATGGCACCTCAGCCTGACAAAGTTGCACAAGCTAAGGCATCACACAATTTCTTTATCAGAGTGCACATACTCTGCAGAAGCAGTTTCAATTAATGCCAACTGAGGCTTGTGACGTCGTCAGCGCTTGTGCTGATTGTCATGGCCTCGCTGCACATCTGCCACTGGGGGTAAACGCCAGAGGCCTAAAGGCCTTGCAGTTCTGGCAGACGGATATGATGCAAATCCCTGAATTTGGCTGGTTTAAATATTTGCACGTGTCTATGGACACTTTCTTCTCAGCCATGTGGGCATCTGCTCATGTTGGAGAAAAAGGCCGCAATGTCGTTTCCCATTGGAAGTTTGCTTTCTCGGTCCTGGGCGTGCCGTCTGCTGTAAAAACCGATAATGGTCCTGCCTACGCCTCGCAGAAGACACGGCAGTTTTTGCACCTATGGGGTGTAGACCATAAGTTTGGTATTCCACATTCTCTTACTGGTCAAGCTATTGGGGAACGCACTCATGGTACTTTGAAGCATATCTTGCAAAAACAAAAAGGGGGAATGCATGGAGAAACCCCACAGAGCCGACTGGAAAAAACTTTGTATACCATTAATCACCTTACAGTACCACCAAATTCGAATAATCCTGTTATCTTGAACCATTTTCCCTCATTGCAGTCATCAGGCGAGACACATTTGTACCGGGTGAAGGTCTGGGCACAAAACCTACTTACTAACACCTGGGAAGGCCCACATGAACTTATTGCTTGGGGTCGTGGGTATTCTTGCTTTTCCACAGATACTGCGGTATGGTGGCTGCCTGCAAGATGCGTTCACCCTGACTTGCGGCTCCAGAGACAGAACCCGCAACCTCAAAATGATGACCAGAATGCAGAACATCAACCGAATGATCCTTCTGATGAGGGCCAGGATATCAACCGTCAGGCAGATGGTCTTTCCACAAGCAGAGACTGAACTTTCAGTTTCTTTTATTATGGAGTCAGAAAGCAAGGACTTTGATAGCTATGTTTAGAGTTAATTTTGATAGAACTGTGATATAGAATTGGGTTTGCCAGATATATCACCCATGGTATTGCTGTGGAGTCTCTCTGTCCACGTTAAATCAGCATCTGGTTTGGGCTCTGTTCGGTAACTGTCCACTACCGAGCAGACCCCTTATCGGTATTCAGTTTAGGCTCTGTTTGGTAACTGGCCATTACCAAGCAGACGCTTTATGCTGAGTTTGTTTTCCCTTCCACAAGGGACCCACAGAGGACTGCAGGCAATACCTTCCCTTTTGGTTTTTAAACAGAAATGGGGAATTGTAGCTGCCCGGAACTGTTGCCTGAGGCTGCTGTGCAAAAGTCCTTCTTTCCCATGGAAGGTATGAAAAACAGTAAGACAAGAACCTGTTGTTTTCCACAGGTGTTGTGGGTCAGGGCATGATATGTTTTGAATTGGGTGGTGTAGAACCCAGCCAACCATACTGGTGGGTGGTTGGACCCTAGCGAATCATCTGCCTGGGTTCCTACCATGTAAAATGGGAATAGGACAATAAACGGAGCTCTCTCTCTGCTAACTATGGACCAAGCTGTGTTGCCATGTCTTTATTGCTGCCATTGCGACACATGCCCTCAAGAGAGATTAAGCTCTAAAGCTCTGATATCTCCTAGAAATCTGAGTAAGATGATTTCCATGTGTAAGCAGTAGACAACTGCTGCACTGAGGTAGTCAGTTGCTCTTCATAGAATTATAGAAAATGCTCAAAATACTTGTTTATCAACTGCTTGCTATGTTTGTATTAGCTGCCTGTGATAAAATCAGACTCTTTGCATCACATTCATTGAGATCTTTCTTGACAAAGAGTTGTAAGCATTCAACTAGGGACTGCGTTTCTATGTCAGGATGAAAATTAAGAATTAAACATTTTGTATTATACCAGTTTGGTGTTGAAATTTCTGCTGATGAGATAGGTACTTAGGATGAGTTCAGATTGAGCAGAGACATGCCAGAGCAGGTAGGTGCCTGAGAGGAGTCGGTGACCCTGTGGGAGGCCTGTGCTGGAAGAGGTTCCTGGCAAGGACCTGTAGACCCATGGAGAGAGGTGCCCACACTGGAGCAGGTTTCCTGGTAAGACTTGTGACCCTCTGGGGGATCCACATTGGAGCAACCTTTCCTTGAAGCACTCTTAGGTTATAGGTTGGACTTGATTATCTCAACAGTCTTTTCCAACCTAGTTAATTCTATGAATTCTGTTAATTCTGTGACTGCATCCCATGGAAGAGTGATCCACGTTGCAGCAGTTTGCAGAGAACTGTAGCCCGTGAAATGGAATCATGTTGAAGTCCATGGAACACTGTCTCTCATGGGAGGAACCCCATGGTGCAACACTTGAAGGACTCTTCTCCCTGAGCAGTAGGAGAAATATCTTCAGTTAGCCATTTGTAAAGAACTGACCATAACTTCCATTCCCTGTCTTTCTGTGCCACTGGGGGAGGAGGTACAGCTGGGAAGGAGGGAGGGTGGGGACAAGGTATTTTTCAGGTCTGTTTTTAGTTCTCATTATCCTGCTCTGACTTTGTGAGCAATAAATTCAATGCATATGTCTAATTCTAGCCTGCTTTCCCTCTGGTGAACTGAGTGCTGAGTGAACTCTCAGGTCCTTAACTCATGAACCCTTGGTTGTATTTTCTCTCCCTTGTCCAGCAGTGGATGGGAGTGACAGAGAATCTTTGGTGGATGCTTGGCATCCAGCAAGGGTCAAACCATTACAATATTAAATATGTATTTGATATAGAAGTTGCACATATAGAACTTCACAGATAAAATATAAAATTATAAAACATTGTTTTCTAAAAGTGTTTCTAAAGGTTTTGTTTAACAACAAACCAAAAGATAATAAGAGGATCAAATTTTTGTACAATATACAACTATATATCATACACAAAAGATCTAGAATTCCACTTGCAAATAAAATTGAATGTCCCAGCTTCATTTACCTGTTGAGTTATTTTCTGAAAGAAGTTGCCTGCAGAATTTCTTTTTCCAAATCAGGAAATCTGTAAACATAAATATTCTTGCTATTTGCTACTGAATTCGATGTGAGGAATTAATGTGAGTTCCACTGATAGGAAATCAATTTATTTGCACCAGTAGCATACAAAAACCCTATATATGCCTGTAAAACGGAGCTAAACCAGCACAAAAACCAACACAGTAGCTCACACTATCCAGTGTTTGAAATCACGGAATTAAAGAATGGTAAAGGTTAAAAGAGCCCACTGGAGGCCATTTAGTCCAATCTCCCTAGTTAAACAGACTCCTCTAGAGAACAAGGTTGTGTCCAGATGGTTCTTGAATATCTTCAGTAAAGGAGACTCCACATCCTCTCTGGGCTGTCTATTCCCATGCTCAGTCACCACCAGCGTAAAGAAGTTCTTCCTCCTACTCAGGTGGAACTTCTTGTGCCTCAGTTTCTGCACTTTGTTTCTTGTCCTATCATTTGGCACCACCGATAAGAACCTGGTCCATCCTTCTGGCACCTCTTTACAGATACTTCCGTAGAGTAATAACGTCACCTCTCAGTTGTCTCTTCTTCAGGCTAAACAGGGTCAGTGCCCTCAGGCTTTTCTTATAAGTGAGATGTTCCGTTCCAGTCTCCTAATCATCATCATAGCCCTTCTCTGGACTTGCTCCATATCTCTCTTGTACTAAGGAGTCTGGAACTGGACATGTATTATATGCAGATCTCTCTACACAGTATTGCTTGCTTACAGCAGCTATGCCACTAGCACAGCAAGAACAGTCTTTTGGTATATTTGTTCCTTCATGATCTTTTGGGTTTTAGTTTTAGAAAACAAAAAAAATTATCCCAAACCCAAACAAACATGTTTAGGATTATGGGAAAAGACAAATTATTTCCACAAAAATATTTTTATGGCTTAATGTTATGCAATGGCTAAATTGTGCTTTTTCTAAATTTATTATAAATTAATATCTACACAGTACACTTTGGGCCTCAAAAGTTTTCCAAAGAAGAAGCACTTCAGTTCCTCATTAAACAAACAATTCACTTGGAACAATGCTATCATTTCATTGTAATTTTTTTACTCTTTCAGATAATAACTAAACACTGGATTCTGGTGCTCAGACTGTTTTCCAGATGCTGTTGTGTTGCTCTGCATAATTATGTGTTTCTTTAGGAACTGGAGACATGAAGATTATTTACATTCTTTACATTCTCCTTTACAATCTTTAGAGAAAATATTATATGAAACAAAGCCACCTACTTATTTATTTGTATGATATAGTAACTTCAGCACAAATAGCCATTTTCAGTGATTATTTTAATAAAATATGTGAAACAGAGATAGGATAATTTCAATACATTTCTTTTTATAAGTGTCTTTATTTTCTCTAGGAAGAATAACTACAAAGCAGGGCCCTGGATAAATGAAACAATTAAAGCTGCTAATTAAAGCACTTAATTTTATCAATGGTAAAAATATAATAAGAAGAATAGTGGTAGTTTAACAGCATTTAATTGAAGTCTATATATTTTCTTTCACAGACAAAGTTCCACAGTACAGGCTGGAAAACTTGTCCATTTAATGAAGTTCAGAGACATAATTCATTTACCAAATCAGTTTTATTTGCATATCATTTGACACATACTCCTTCAATAATTTATTATTGTATAGCTCTATTTATATAAAGAGAGTTTTTTATAGAGAGTTTTTTATTAACACTATTTGGTGTACAATCTTAATAAAAGCCCTCTTATTTTTCCTGTTTAGATGTGAGGGATCTTTATAACCAGCCCCATAATGGATAGAGGTCAGAAGTAGTCAAGTTTTTTCCCACCTCCTCTTCACAGTGCCCTCCACACACTACTCCCAACTGTATGGGGTGACATCTACCTTGGTGCCCTCCGGCCTCAGGTGTCTGACAGATTACTTCAGATAATATCAGTGAGGACAACAACCGGCCTCTCACCTTTCTCACATTATAGCTCAGAGCACTCTCCAACCTTTCAGATGCCTTTTGTTGACAGATTATTTCTATGTTTCAGGTGATTGCAAATTTGAAAACCACATGGAGGGTATGAGTTCAAAGATTTATTCTGCTTAAGGTGCAACTGCTATGACATCTCTCATCTTCAAACAAAATTGTGATAAAGCTCTTGTGTGGTAAAGTTGAATTTTCTTTACGTTCCTTTCACTTCAAGGGATATGGAGGAGCACACAAAGTGTTTTGACCCACTCAGGAAAGCATAATCCCTCCAAAATTCACAGGAGTTTTTACAAGAACCTTGTACTCATCTTTGCCTCTTCACCTTAAGACTTTGCCTTTGCATATGTGCTGGAGTACACCGAGAAGCAATTTGCCTACTGGAGGGCTTTCTGAGTCATTTAGTTGCAGAAAAAGATACATCATCTGGTTACACTTTATCTTCTTTAAGATGTTTTCGTCTTTTGCCATGGGTCAGGTATGAAACGGAAAAAGCAAGAAATAGGAAATTGCATAACTTTTAGCTTTGGTCATAATAGAAAAAGGCATCTATGGAAATTGTTTGAAGCTTCATACTATAGTGGTGTTGTGGAGGGCTGTGAGCCCTTGGCACAGGAGCCCTCTGCACTCTGTTGGAGGAGAGAGGCCTGAGGCCCAAAAGAATCTCCCCAGACAGAAGCAAACTTCCTCAGAGTCAGGGTGAGATCCCAATATGCCTTGTTTCTTTATGGTAATAGCCTTTACCTTGTTGGTTAATTGATTTGTATCCCACCCCCTGCCTTTCCCATAAAAAGCCTCTGCTTCTATCCCTGAGAAGGGAGCACACATCCCTGGCCTCCCCTTTGCAGGGTGGCTGGACAATAAAGGCTACCTCTGTGGAGCTGCCATACGAGGCTCCTGTCTCTCTGTGCCTGAGTTTGGGTTCGGTGATTTCACAAAGAGTTCAATCACAAGAGCTGGATCACTTGTAGCTGAGAAATTGCTACACTTGCTGAAATCACCTGTCCCCCAAGAGGTTTGCCAGTGCCCCTGGAAGGGCTGTTCCTCTGCGGGACACTCTCTCTAGGAAGGTTGTGGCACACCAGTGCTAATTAACATCGGACCCCCCAGCAACATGATGCCACGAAGAGTGGTAGCATATAAATTAGGATTTCTCATTTAGGCACGGGAGATTTCATTTTCTTTTTTGTTCAGGAAACTTGAAGCAATTAGAGGTATTTATTGTATGTGATTCCAATCAGTCTTGAGCCACAAAAAAGAAAAAATAGTTGTCACCATTAACTTCTTAGAGTTATAAAGAACATTATTTGTGGACGCCTGGTGATGTTGGACATCCCCACTTCTAAGCCTCTAATTTGAGACATCTTTTATTGTAGCAGCCCAGAGCCTGGCTGCCTGGGGCTGCTTGTGGGAAAGCCTTCTTTCCCATGTAAGTTATGAAAAACAGTAAGATAAGCAGGGCTAACACCTGCTGTTTATCCATAGCTGTTTTCCCAGGCTGAATGTTTCAGGGGTGTAGAACCCAGCCAATTATACCAGGGAGTGGTTGACTACTGACCAATCATCTAGTTGGGTTCCTACCCTATGTAAAGGGAAAAGGACAATAAACTCTCTCTCTGCTCTGCTGCGGACAAAGCTGTGTTGTTGTGTCCTCATTTCACGGAATAGCGGCACTTTTGTGTTGTCTTGTTATTGGAAATGTAGCACTTTGGATAAGTCAGACATAAAAAAGTCTTGAATTGTTCAAGTATAAGGACTACTTATCTACATTGACTTCTTATGTCATTACTAATACTAAACTTATAAATATAAGTCATGACCCAAACTAAGGACAATAGTGGGATAGAGAGAAAAAGAGACCATACAGCTCCAGAAACCTTTACGACTGCACAAGATTTTTTGACAGAACAGATCAGGACTGGTAATAGCTATATTTTCCTAATTATGATGTAGTATTGCTTTAATAATTCTAACTGCAAATTCTGACTCTGAGATCATCATTGAAATTAAATTTTGGAAAAATGAGACTAATGGAGTAAAGTGAGAACTTCATGCAAATCAAACTCTACCACCTGTTTCATTTCTGGAATTACAGTCTAGCAACAGGATTTTATGAAATTCAATTTCTTACAGGGTAGTTACAATTAAAATTCGTGAATTTATCTCATCCCTACTCTATAAAATGAATAATTAAATGCCCTGGTAAGCTACAACAACATCAGTCTTTTTATTTATGGCAATATAAAAAAAAAATGAATACACTCTGGGGTTTGAGTTTTTTTTTTTTGTTGATGGTTGTGGGTTTGGTTTTGCTTTCTTTTTATTTTCCAGTAACTGAAGGTGTCCAAGCTTTCAGTATCTGCTAATTTAACAAGGAAACTGAAAATTGCCAAATGGCTAACGGGAGATATTTTGGGTTGTAGATTACTTCAACACTGGTATAAGATGGTGAGGTGCATTGTAGGGAATTTTGTCCTGGAATTCCTGAAATTATGAGTACAAACAATTATTTATGTAGGAATTGCATACTTTTTAGGACTTTAAAGGGAAAAGTCCTTCAGGATACAAATACCTCACAATTTCAGTAATTTCAGTGCATCTAATAAGACTTTCTACATAGAACTCAAACTTGGATTCTGTGTTTCTGAGAATACGTATGGGACAGGTAACTAAATTTGAATTAATCCTCAAATAATCCCAATGTCTTTTCTCAATTTGTGGCACTTTGATGGTCTAACAGAGTAAGCTGAAACTGGTAAAGAGGTTGCCTGTAAACAACTTCTACAAACATGATAGCTTAGTGTATCTTCTCTGAGTTTACATAATAGATTAGTAGTATAGAAATGCTTAAATTCATAATCAAAGATGACAAACTTGTTGGCATTACCAGAAGCTGCAAGAATTCTCTAAATTACATTACGTGATTAGCAAATGATCTAATTTGTTGAGGTTTTGTGTTCTTCAGCAGCTTTTGTGACAAGAAAAGAGCATATGACGACTACATTTTGGAGGATGTTCTTGGATAGTGGTAATACTTTAAACACTGATGTCTGGAGCTACCAGAGTCTTCTTGCACTTGGGTACAACTGCTCTGGAGCAAAAAATACTAAACAGCTTGAAGATACTATCTAAACTTTACATATATGTATAAACAATTACAGTCCCATCTCTAAGCTGTATAGCTTCCATAACTCTGGAACTTGATATGATGACTGCTTAGATGTGTATTTGGAAGTTATTATTTGATCTTATTGAAAAAAACACCAAGAAAGACAGCAAGTCTTTCAAGTCAACCTCAAAGGCTTTCTTAGAGTTTATTTTGGTTTGGTTTGGTTTTATTTTTCTGTAGAAAAGAAACTTTCCATTGAGTTCCTTTTTTTTTATTATTTGTAGAACTTTTTTTCATTATTTTTAGGAATCTCAACTATTTTGTGTTTTTTTCCTTTTTTGTTTTTTTGATTGAGAGGCAATAATTCAATCTTTTTTATTTTGAAAGTGATGGTGAAAATAAGTTATTTATTTTTTCTCCTATTTTCACTAAAAGCAACAAGAAGTGTTGTGGATAAACATTTGTACAAAACTACTCTGCCCTAGTATTTATAAAAATCAACAATAGTTCCCTTTGGATTTAAACCAGGTTTTTGTGGTACAGATTCCAGTTTAATAATTCTAGAATCTTTCCAACTTCCCTTATGTCTAAAACTATCTACAGATTATTATTACTGTCTATTCTTTTTATATTGAAATCTTGTGTACCAACACATGTATTTCCAATTAGTGTTACAATCTAAAGCACAAGAAGACTGAATGGGAGAAAATATTTATCCAATTGAAATTAAACATCTTGGTAGCATTTTCATTACAGATCAGAAAGTTCTGAAAAGTAAGGATCTTTTTCCGTAGCTTCTTTTTTCTGAGCACCCTATCCAAATCCTTTTTTCCCCAGCTGAAACACTAAGGACAGGATTCAGAAGTATCTTCACTTACCCATGCAAGCATATATTGGCTTACATGAACATGCTATAAAAAACCCTCAGCTACAGCTTGTCAAACTGCTGTCAGCTGTAAGAATAAGATTTTCAAAGGACATAGATATTTGTTTTTCATAATTATTAATGTTCTGTTACATTTTTCCTTCACATAGAAGATAATTGTATCAGTAATGCAGTAGTTTCTGTTTTTTGTCTAACAATATCTCATCCTTAGTTGCCAAAATGCTATTTGTAATTCATAAAAATAAATAAATCCTTTTGCCATGATTTCTATTTGGCCTCTTGCAAGTGCAGTAATTGCACAATTACAGATATTCTGTTTATAAGTGTTGAACCACAGCATCCACAATTAACAACAACATCATCTCTTTGGTATGTGTTTACAAGTTTAATGTATTTGCTAATACCATCAGTACCTATTGGAGGAGACAGGCATCTTTTGCCAAGAAATGGTTTAAAAATATTTTTGTGACAATAGCCCAAAACCTGGAGATAGAGGTACTCAATTATTCTTTAAAGCAGGAACACCCACACATGAAAAATTTTTAGTCTGTAAATTATATTTCATTAGAGTAACAAAGTAATATAGTTGAATGAGGAATATCATCCAACAGAATTTGAGTCTTGAGCATGAGTCAAAGCCTGTGAACAAAACCACTCTTCACTCTCACTGCACAGAGGAAAAATAGAAAGAAAAAATACTGACCTTTCCCTATTCTGCCTTCACAGCTGAGCAGCTCTTTATAGCTCCTGAATAATCCCGTTGTGGACAGCAGAAAAGTTCACTTTTAACAAAGATCCCTGGGACGTCACTTTGAGTTTGCTCTCTGCTGCTGGCAGAATTCTAGAAGCTTCCTGCTTTTCCTCTTCATTTCAGTGAAACATGGACTTGCTTGTTCTCTGTCCTCATACACTCACTTCACACTCTGGGAGGTTCTCCAATCTGAGTATTTTGGTTAATCTGAAAGAATGAAGTAATTCTTCCTTGTAGATAGTTCAATCTGACTTTACGTTTTCTGAAAGTTAGTAATGTATACAAGTTCTTGTTTACCAAAGTACCATGAGGTACTCACACTTTAACAGAAGTGGAGTGCTCAGAAACCTTAGGATTAGAAAACCAAAGTGTTGCGGTGACCCAGCCCACCGTGGGGCTGAGTGACATTCAGTGGGTGGATTTCCCTGCCCAGGACTCCGACCCTGAGGGTGGATCCAAGGGCGAGACCAAGGTTTAAGGCTAATCCCCACTGGGTGTCCCTCTAGCAGCATCTCCTCCTCTCCTTCTAGAAACCTCTCTGTTCCCATAATGCTATTGGTTTAGATTTCTGTGTTTATTCATGTGTTTCATTGTTATGTATTGAGTTCTGGAAAGTTCTGTTCACTTCAATTCCCCATTGGGAACTGAACTCTGCCTTCACCCTCGCCTGTTGCTTAGCAACAACCTTGCTGCAGACAGCCTTACCCTGAGCTACTTGCAGGCATCACGGACAGCTGCTGACAGGACTTTGATTTGCCCGCTGCTGGGACACCAAACCTTGTCGCCTGTCCAGCCACCAGGTGGCTTGCAGTCAGCGTGACACCAAAGAGTTATTGTTTGTTAGACTGTGCAATTGTAAGACAAAGTAACATAGGATGCTAAGTTTTTACATGAAATTATTATTGCACTACTGCCACTGTAGCAGACTTTGAAAGCTTTCAGTAAAAGCAAGGAATACAAAGGAATAGAAATGTAGGCTCATATGACCTTGAAACCTGAAATTTACTAGACTGCAAATTAAAATTTTCTCATTACTTTTATTGTTTAACAGAGGGAATATTGGTTTAAAAACAGTCTTCAGTGTGCAGGCTCACTTGATCAAGTTGTCACAGTCTTTGGCACCAGTTCATGTGTGTGCAAAATAAACACTGAAGAAGAGATGTAATCTCATAATTTTAAAAACATGAACTACGAGTATCAAATACTTCAAAGTAAGACCACTTTATTTAAGCAGGAACTCTTACTTTATCTGTTGCTAAGCATTTTCTCTTTGCTCATCTGTCCAGAATCTGATGACCTAGAAGATACATCACAAGTTTTTTTTAACTTACACAGATGATTTTCAGTCTCAAAACTTGTATACTTCAAACGACAACTTTAAACTACAGATTCTGATGTTTTATGGGATTGAAGTACACCACTCCACACTGCATTTTGAAAAACGGACAGCAAATTCATCATAGACAGCCCACAGACTCAGTGATTGCTGTGCTGAAATAATTTTTACAGAACTGAACAACCAAGTTCCTGTTCATAGGATAAAGGATGGTAGTAGTTCACAGAAGAGATCATGTGTTTCACGTTTTTTCTGGAGATTTTCACTCATCACTCCAGAAATACACAATCTAAAAAGCAAGTACTCTCTCACTCTAGTGAGAAGTCCCAGGTGCAATAAAAGCAATCCAAACCACATTGCTAAGGTTCACACCAGAGCATAAATTAACAGACAGGAGCATGTTCTGGAGGTTTTAACTGTGTCATCCTTCTGCACTGTGAAGGTCAGGGCAGCCCAGCATGGGCTAAGGAAAACACTTAACCGTACTTGTTATTCAAGAGGGATTTAACTGATGGTATTTCTTACACAAAATGGACAACTAAAAGCAAGTCTTGCAAGCAAAATCACATGCAGTGCTCTGGAGATAACTTCCAAAACAGAAAGAGATTGTTTTAGGTGGCATTTAGGGATTTAGAAACACAAGGTACCAACAATTTTCTCTCCTGATTGCTTCTGACACTTCGTGTTTGCCACCACATGTAATTCAGCATATTGAGAACCGCTCAGCTGATGTCAGCAGAACTTCCTTGCAGTGTATGGAGACATCAGGTGCATAAATCTTTGCAGGGGCAGAACTTGCATTTCCCTGCACTTTCTACAACCATAAAGAGAGCTAATCAGTGGCCTGAGTGCCAAAAAGTATTACAAAAAAAAAGTGTTAGGCAATAAAAGATGGTATTTTTATACAAAGAATTCTAAAGCAAAACAATGGTAAAATAGGATACTTTAGGTCAGCCAGTTGGGTTTCTTCAGTTTACTTGAAATAAACATGCTCGGGGAAGTTCAGGATTACTAAAAAAACAGTATTAATACTGAAAACATGCACTACTTTTAATTGTGCTATTCAACATATATTTCATTATCTTTCACAAAAGTGTGGCATATTCAGAAATTTAAGCACATGTTTAATTAAGGTAGATGTCTAAATGGAATACAGCAAACTTTGCAAGGAAAAAGAAAAAAAATTATCAAATTGGTATAACTTTTTTCCCTCCTAGTTCTAGTACATTTATTTTTTTTCTCTTTAGTTGCTTTTTTCTCTCTAGCTATAGCTATTTTTAGTTTCAGCTTGAACTTTTCAGTCCAAAATAACTCATAATATCATGCTACAATTTCAGGTCGTGTCACAGAACTATTTTGGATGCCTATATCAGGGAGTAAGTATCAATAAAATATTTTTTTTGTTTTTCTTTGTTGTGGGAAAAGTGTGCAGCTAGAAATTTATGAACTGTATTTATTTACTGAACTGTTTAATAGGTGAATTTCATTTAAAGTTCTGATGGCATCATTGGCAAATACTTCTGAAAGGAAAACAGTACAGCAAATTTTTAATTGATCAACTTTGATATAAGTAATAAATCTGTCACTTTATTTATTTTCCACTGTTACAATAGGGTAATAGATTTACTGACTTGAAATTAGTTCCTGCCCACTACTGACTGCTTTTTACTCTTCAGCACTGTGAAGCAATGGTAAAATTAAATAGACCAAATATGGAATGGCAAGCTCCTCGAGTGACCTAGATGCATCAGATCTCCTTTGTTTCTCTTCCTTAACGGATTTGTGCAATCACAAGCTTGGAAATTTCCTGACCCATAGAAATGCATTTGTTTGAGCAGTCTCTGATTGTTGGCCTTCACAGACAAGGGAGAGGAAAAAGCTTAGCAGGATTTCAAGGCCAGAACAATCAAAGGCTTTTTCCTGGTTCGTTTGTTTGTTTTTTTCATGGTAGTGCAAAGGTACTTCAGCAACACTTGTGGGTTTACCTTTTTACTTTGATGAGAGTATTGCAATCTCTCTAAGTTATGGATTCTTGGTTAATTAAGTCAGAAGTCACATACTATGTGTTTCTTTCAAACTAGGATGTAAGTAATTTTATTTACTGCAGTGAAGTTCTGGTCTTGTATATTTATAGATTTGTTCTAATTTACTTCAGTAAGAACTGTAATTCATGTGGCTAAGCATCTGCATTCAAAGTCTATTTGGGTGTGCATGCACACATATACACATATTACCTTACTCATGAGGAAACACTATCTCAAATACAAGTGTACTTTGGAATGTATTTTATGTCCCAGGAACGTACAAAACTGACACAATAAGACAAACAATTTTTGCTTTGCAAGTGTGTATTGTGGAAATACTGTGATCAAGCTCAATGGAAGCAGAAGAATTGTTTGAACTTGCCTTATAGGAAAATTAGGTTTTAGCACATACTTTTGCACTGTAAGAGCAGTGCTTTTGTTATATATGAAGCTATTATTGTAAGGGCTAAATGTTCTGAATTAGAATTTTAAATTCTGACTAAAATTGCTGAATTGTTTCGAAGTATATTCTGTCTCAAGTGCAGTAACTTTTTGCACATTAAAAAATTCAGCAATGTCTGTGGTTTTGTTAATGTCTTTCGCAAATATTTTGCCACATTTGATAACATAAAGTATTTATTCCATAAAGTATTTATTTATTAGTGGATATATAAGTACTGTAATAACTTTATTTTCAGTAAGAAGACTGACATAAAGTAATGCTGCATTCTTGCTGAACTTTCTTTCTTTGTACCTAAAGATATTGAATAAAGTCTTCCTGCTGAATATATTAAACTGCAATACTACTGCACAGAATGGCACTACCAGATAAACACATAATGCATGCATTATGAGTCTATAGATACAAATCCCTGGCTTCCAAATAACAATCAGTTTTACAGGTTGCATCTCAGAAACTCTCATAACCAAGCAATGTATTTTCTTATTGTTATCATAATAACATATACACTTAGGAAACTGTTCCAATTAGAGTAATTGCTTATAAAATGCAGTGTCTTCTGTGATTAAAATCTCCATGACCACCAAAGTGCATTTTCTCTAAGATTAAACCTTACATACAGTTAAACAAAATCTGTAGGACTGTTGATAATTGCACCATCTGGTGACTGGCAAGAGATATCATTTGCCATTCATTTACTAATCCATCCAAGAGAAAGGAGTTACTCTTACTTACTCTTGCTGTCTATATTGCGTAAATGGCTAAAGGCCACAGTTAGCATAGTTAGCACAGTTATTGTGCCGATTGTATTTCTGATGCTAAATTATACTTACACATAATTAAAATAAAAAGTTTTAAAATCTTAGTCAGAAAATAGTTAAGGACAAACACAAAAAATGAGCTAACAGTTTTAATTATGATTGAATTTTTTTCTTAATAAAAAGTTCTCTTTTGTCATGCATGAGTTATTCAGTTTAAATGAGTAATACATGAGCTTCAACTTCAATATCAGATCACTTAATATCTGACTCCTTTTGCTCTGTATGTACTGCTAGTGTAGGTCAGAGTCAGCTATACTGGGAGCTGTATATGCTGTGCTGAGGCTCAGCTTTTGCCTGAAGGGATTTCCCATTTTAGTATTCAAAAGTCTTGTACAGATAGTGTGGAAAGAAATTCCAGTTTGCGTGTGTGAAACACAGAAAGAGTAAGAATTGTCCTTCTTGTGTTGGAAGCTGTCTGGCATAAATGCTATTCCCCTTAAAACTCATCCAGTATGGTAATCACAAAATAGACCTTGGCGTTTACTTTCTCTTTGACTTCTTTCAGAGACATTCAGGGCTCTCTACCCTCACTGGCTTGGTATGTCGAGGAAAAATCCTGTAACCTGCCCACTCGTAAAGATACTTCAGAGAAGCTCCAAACAGATATACCTGACTTCTAGCCAGCAACTTCCAAATTACTGTTTGGATAGAGGACAGAGTCCTGTAAGCCAAATCATACAGCTTTGGAGATTCTTCCACCACTATTACTTGTTAATTTTCGCTCAATAGCTAGAGTAATCAGGAAACAGGTTGCTGGTTTTTTTTTTCTGAAAAGTATCTGTCATAAGATATAAAATCGTGAAAAAGCCTGTTTAGATAGTAAAAAAACTGATTCAAATTTACGGCAGTCTGAACCTCTATGCACAGAATAGAAGTGTCTGCAAGTGTAGAATGATAAATAACAGAACTGTGACCATTCACTTTAGATAATTTGAATGCAAGTGTGTAGGACTTGTTCAGTCATGTGCAAAGTTATTCCCATAACTGGCAGTCCATTTTGTGATGCTGTCTCAGCTGTAAATGCATTTACTAGCTGTCAGAGGTTGGGGGGT
>VZRZ01002947.1:2850-24152 GCA_013398175.1 Climacteris rufus
CCCCACATCCCCCATCCCCTGGTCTGTCTGGACACAGCCTGGGGGAACAGACCTGCGTGGGGGGACACATCTTGCCCCATCCCACACCTCCGTGTCCCGCTCCCACGCTGTCTCACCTCCCTCGGGGTTACAAAGTGCCTGTCCCTGCTGCCAGCATCCCCGGGCCCGCTGGAAGCCAACAGAGCCCCTGGGGGCTGTGCCCGCCGCTGGCTGCTTTTCCCTGCTGCTGTTCCCGCTGCGAACGGCAGAGGCCAGGCCGTGTCCGCTCCGAGCGGGATGGAAGCTGTTCAGCAGCAGCAGGGGATGCTCAGCCCTGCCATGGCCCAGCGCTCCCTCCCCTCTCACCTCCTCCCCAGCCGTGGGTGCTGCTGCCCCGCCGGGTGTCACAGCCCCCGAGGGCACCAGGGACCCTGGGCACGCGTGGCTCTTGCTGCTTCACGGAAAGACAGGAGAAGTTTTTCCTGCCAGGCAACTCAGGTCTGGTTCTGTTAGGGCACAGCACATGGAAAATCCCCTCCAAGGCTTCCCCATCGGGATAAAAGAGTTGGTGGCAGCGGTGCCACCCGGCTGTGTGGCAAATGGAGCTTGTGGTGCCATCCTCACCTGCCCGGCCCTGCTGCTGCCCTGCCCCAGCCATCGAGGGGCTGGGACATGGGGACCAGCACCCACTGCCCACCCCAGCAGAGACAGGGATGCTCCTGCTCACCCCAGGTTCACAGCCTGGGGAACTGGGGGACCCCAACACCCATCCTCAGGGTCACTGTTACCCTCAGACCCTGACTGAGCCAGCCTAAACACACAGACCCCTCCAGACATCGATATTAGTGGGAAAAATTTGTATATTTACCCCTTACAAGCACAGTTTCCTCCTGCCCTCCTGCCCTCTCTCCCTCCTCGGCCAGCTTGCAATGGGAAAGTATTAAGAAATAAAATAATATCGAATGTAATCAAAGGCAGGATGGTGGGAGTTTGTCTTCTGGGGTTTCCTCCTCTTTTATTGCTTTCCCAAAGAATAAACATTTGGGAGGACTCTGGAGTGATTTAGTGGAGCAGGAAAGGGCAGCAGGCTGGGAGCTGCCTGCTCCCTCAACTCAGCGTATTCTGTGATTCTGTGAAATATTCTAGGGTGATGGTCCAGCCTTGGGGATTTTCCTGCCCAGGCAGATGATAAGGCTGGGAATAGCTTGGCTGGGTGGGGAGCTGCTTCACCCCCGGGGTCAGCGGGAGCTGCTGGGACAGGGCTGGGGCAGAGGATGCTGCTCTGGAGGGGAGGAGGGACCGAAGCGGGCGAGTTCACAGCAGCGCGGGGGAAGCGCTGACCTTTGAGAAGCGATCTTCCTCGCCCACTGCTATTTATCCAGCATTCCCAGGGCTCCCTGTGCCCGCTGTGGCGGGCTCGGCGGATGCACGGCTGGCTGAGCAGAGCTGCAGCGCCGCGTTTACCTGCAGTCAGCCCCACAGAGGTTCCCCTGCTGCCGAGCCGAGCTGCTCCAGCAACCGGGCTGGTGGGGAAAGCGGGGCTCCTTCAGCCCCAGCTCCTCCTGGCTGCGGGGCCAGGGAGGCTTCAGCACCCCAGGGAAGATGGGGCTTGGTAGAGAGCAAGGCTGGACTGCCAAAACAGACACTTCCCTGTGCATCATCATCATCCACATCTCTGCTGGAGCCCCGACTCTCCGCAGGCACAACAGCTCTGCAGACAGCCAGCCCTGCAGGTCACCCTCTCTGTCATCACCCCAAACCCTGTGCCAGCTTCTGACCCCAGAGTGAACCATGGCACTGGGGGGTTTTCACGAAGAGGGGGACAGTCAGTCTCACTGACTCCCTACCCAGCCATCACCACAAGGATTATTTTTAAGTCAGGTTCCCAACGCTGACAGTACCATTTTCACCCTCTTGTCACCTTCACAGCTGGTGTGGATGTCACCCAGTGCCCTGGCAGACACAGGCCAGGGACTACATTTTATGTAGGTAGATACAAAATATATAAAAATATATTAAATCCTGAGTATAATCATAATTTGCTGGCTGCAGAGCCCTGAGTGGTGCACAGCTCTTGACAGATGGGGCATGGGCTTTCCTAAGTTTAAAATAAACCAATTTACCTGCCCATGCACTGATGAGCTTTTTTGTCCAGCCAACCCTCCAGCAAGAAAACAATAAAAATAAGTGAAAGTATTTGTGGTTATTTACTGAAGTATCTAAAGAAATAAAAGAAAACCACACTATTGCTTAGAAAAGTATCCTCAGACCAAATGCCTCTGCTATATAAACATAAAGCATAGCGATGTGGCAGAGCCCCATGATTATTTTATTTCAGGATCTGTTTGGAACATCAGCCTCAAAACAACAGCGTCGGCAGGGCAGTTTTCTAAAGCTTTCCCTTAAAGCAAATATACTCCTCAATTAACCACAAGGATTTGTAACAAACAGCCAAAGCAGTCCCACCTGTTTGGGGCTGGGAATCCTCCCAGCAGCAAAGTCCTTGGGCGATCTCTTGTGTCTAGTGTGAATATGGGGATATTCAAGGGGAATGTGGTTTTGTTGGTGGTTTTTTCCCCGAGAAGAAGGCGGTGGGTGCTCTCCCCCCCCAGGCCAACGGGGAGCAGAGGGCTCCTGCCCCAGCACGGTGCCGGCTCTCGGGGCTCCGGTGCCCGGGACACCGCGGTGCCTCCGGCGCTGCTCCCGCCACCGGCATCGGGGGGTTCTGCCAGAGCAGGGGGCATCGGGCTGGGCTGGGGGCTGCTGCCCATGGCCCCCACCCCTCCCTGGCCCCGGCACCCTGCGATCAGCTCCAGCACACGGGCAAAGCGCGGCTTCACCATCATCCCCCCTCCCTGGCATCCCAGCCTCCTCCTCCTCCTGGTCCTCTCCCCATCCTCCGTCTGCCCCCGGCTTTGCTCTCTCTCCCTCGTGCCTGCGAGAAGAGAAACCTGGCTGTAAATTAAGCGGGAGGATTTTTCAGTCTGAGATGTGCTCTTCCCCCCTTCCCTCCCCCCCGCAGCGCTGTTATTTCATCTCGGCTGCCAAACTCCCGGGAATTAATCCCGGCCGGCGCTGACAGCGTTTACATTCAGCGCTGCTCGGATAAACCATATCAGCCGGCGCAGCTGAAGAGGAGCCGGGCGTGGAAGGAAGGGCTGGCTCCTGCTCAGTGTCAGCCCCACTGGGCTGCGGGGATGTTTTCCTGCCTTTTTTCTCCTCCCTGGGGGCTTTGCTCTGAGCAGGGAGTCACCAAAACCCCCGCGCTGTTGAGGGTGGCCGTGGCGGGGTTCATACAGCAAAGCCTGGAGCTGCTGGCTCTTATCCTGGCGCAGATAATGGAGAGGAGGAAGGGATGTGTCCTTCAGGCTGGTGGGAGTCTGCAAGCTCTGTGTCTCAAGGCTTCTCCCCCTGTGCTGCCCAGCACCCATGGGAGAGCTTCTCCTTACTGCCAGCTCCCGTGGGATGGGGTTTAACAGGAATTTCAACAGCCATATTAAAAACTGCAGTGCAGTTACCGCATGTTCTCTTTTTCAGTCTCCCCCTTGCAGCTGTATTTCTGTTTGTCCCTTGCAGTGCCCTCCTGGCTCCCCCTCAGCTGTCACCAGCAGGATATGGACACCCGGTGCAGATGTGCCACCTCTGATCCCACACCAGTGGCATGGTTGGAGCCATCCTTCCCCCAGCTTGCGGCAGGCACTGGGCAGGAGCACCGGACCCTGTGGCCAGTGGTGTGGATGGAGAGGCTTTCCTGGGGCTGGAGCATGGAAAGTGGAGTAGGAACACACCCTGTACTGTGCCTTAGCCTTCCAATTCCCCTTTCCCTCCATTCCCATCTCACTGGGGTCACCAAGGTGGTATCTCAGGGCTGGATCTCCACCATCTCCCTTGGGTGAAGGGTGTCTCCTGGAGAGCAGCATCCCCAGGCTGGGACATTTGGGAACAAGGTGGATTTAGTACTCCTTGAGCACAGGGCAGCTCGAGGGTGTGAGCCCAGCATCCCAGCCCCTGGGCTGATTTTCCAGCGTGGTTTGCAGCTCAGCCTCCCACCCTGTCTCCTTCTCCACCAGCACTTGCAGAGCACTGGCCTGGCCACAGGGTCGGGGTCACGGCGTGATCGTCACAGCCACCCTGCCGTGACAGGATCTGGGGGTAAATATTAGTGTGAAGTGCAGGGCTGTGTACATATTTTCTCCCTGCAAGGTAATGCTGAAATTCCCTGCTGCTTTTCAACAAGCTGTTGGAAAAAACAGCCCTATTTTAGCACCCTCTGGCCACTGCTGGTCCTGGCCAGTCTCAGCTCAGTGTGCAAAGGTCTGAGAGCTTCAGGTCCCCACTGCAGCCTCCCCACTCCGGAGCTGTCAGTCCTTTTGCTCGTGGGTTCCCAGCTGATGTTTCCCATTTGGACCAGAGCAGTGTGCAAGCTTTGCTGACTGCTCACTTCCGCCTGGAAGTGTATTCAGGATGTGGCAGAGACTCCCAGGATGGCTTATTAATCACATCAACAACACCAAGTGGCTTTTTCCCCACAAGAAAAGACACAAGGGGGAAGACAGATTGAACCAGGCAGTGGATGAACCCCATGTGGGTTGGCCTCTGTCTCCCTTCTCTAGGTTGGGCCTAGTTTGATGAAGCTGTAGGGTCAGAAATAGGTTCCCCTTGAATGGCCACTCTTGTCACTGTGGTTTGGGGACTCTGGAGTAACTCAAGTGGCTGCCCATGCAAAAACCACACCACTCAACTACTGTTTTTTCCCACATGCAGGGCTGCAGAACATTATTTTGCCCCCAGCCCAACAGGAGACAAGTCAACACCAGGCTCCCCAAGAGCTGGGCAGCCTCCAAGGCACTGATCTCTGCCCTTCTCCCTCTCAGAACCCACTGTATCCCCCCCCCCACCTCAGTCCTAAACTGGGAATGCTCCTCTTAGAATTGCTTGTGGCCAGGTTCTGGTATTTTCTGCCACCCTGGTGGGATGGGATCCCCCATCCTTGACAGACCATTCTGTACTTGGAGTGAAGGGGAGCACAATAAACAGGATTGCTTGAATTTGTTTTCCAAGCCTTGTATCCCATGGAAATGGGGCTTATGGGACCATTGTATTAGTCTGTCTGTCCATCTGCTGCCAACAACTCTGGGAAGGTTGGCCAGTGCCAACTGAATTTGAGAGGGCTTGTTTTGCAAAGAGGGAGCTGAAAAGACCCATGGGGGGAAACCAAATGTGACCCAACCCTGCTGGGACCCATCCCACTGCAATGTGATCCAGCCTCAGCAAGAGGCGCAGGAGGAGCTGCAAGGGATGGAGACGTGGAAAACTGGGCTTCTGCTGCTCAGGGAGCTGTTTGTTGTTTTTACAGGCTGGGAATCGTCTCACAGTGCTCAGTGGTCGTGGTCTCTGCATCCTGTGGTCACCAGCATGCATTTTGGTCTGGCAGAGGCACAGGAACAGCTCCTGGTCCAGGGAGAGCCCCCAGAGATTTTCACAGCGTACCTGGGAGCCAAGTGAAGAGCCCAGAGGAGGGGCAAACCTTCCCCTGCCCACATGAGTGCACTGCTAAGATGCCTCTCAGCCACCTCTACCACCCTTGGTGGGCACATCCCGTCTTTGCTGCGGCTTTCCAGCAAAAAAAACCCCTCAGAGTGAGCAGGAGCCCCCAGACCCCTGTGGCCACGGGGCAGCCCCCCAACACCCCCTCACCTTGCAGCCAACGCCCCCAGAAAGAAACCAAGCAGAGCTGGAGGGGGTTTGATTGATTTATCCACTGAAGATACAAGTTTCAGTTTAATAACACCATTTTGTCCGGTTACAAACATACTAAAAACCTACAAAAAAAGAAAAACAAGTTACACCCATGTACACGGAACGCAGGTATAAAACCAGCACGGAAGCGCCGAGGAACACGAACATGAACAGGATCTGCAGCAGGGACAGGGAAGACACGGGGTTACATCAGACCACGCCAGCTCATGTCTGTGGGTCACGCTGGGACTGGTTCAGACACACTGACAATTAGAGACAGCTTCAGCTATGGAGAGTAATTAGCGCCGTGGCCCATTGAAGAGGTCAGAGCCGGGCGGGTGGTTTGGCCCTCCCTTTCCCTAAGCTGGTCCAGGGTCAGGGCATGGGCTTCCCTTTCCTCCCTCTGTCTGGCATTGATGGTGCTGGCCCCGAGCAGCCCCTGCTCGACATCCCCACACCAGGGCAGCTTCCCGATGGGAGGGGCAGGCAAGGCTGAGCTCTGGCTCCAGAGTGCAGCCAGATGGGATCTGGTCCCCACTGAAGTCGCTGGACACCCCCCAGAGAGCAGGAGACACTGTGATCCCCTTTCCTGGGACAAAGGGACAGGGATACAATAAGACTCCCCCGGGAAAGCTCACAGCTCGGCTGCCTTGGGGATTTGTCACCCCCTAAGAGAAGATGAGGGTGGTGGCACAAGGCCTTTAAAGGTTCTGGTGGTGTTGGGGGGGTCTCTTGAGCTAAACCTGCCATAAATGTTGGCCACAGAGAGAGGAGACAGGGTGGATGGGATCTGTGCCCTATCCCAACCCAGTGCTTCCTCTTCCTCCCATCGCTCTGCTCCCTCTGAGCAAATGTTGAACTTCAGGGGAGGGGACAAGAGTTGGTTGATGTGAGTGGGTGTTGCCAAAGAGAGCCAGGACGAGGTGCTCATGGGGGGGACCCTGCCCCAGGGAAACTGAACTCCCCCTCACTCAGCATTTATCTGCCTCTGGCAGGGGCACAAAGGCTTTCCCTGGGTCACAGGTCCAAGCCCAGCCCTGATGATAATGCTGAGGTGCTGGCTGAGCCAGGGGCTGGATGAGGTGGGGACACTGGGGTCCTCCCCAGGGCAGGAGAGAAACCAGCCAGCCCCCAGCTTTTGCTGAGCCCCAGCTTCTCACCTGTGAATTTCGGGCAAAAGTCTTCGCAGGTTAGTCCCTACCTGCACCACCAGGGAGAGCAAAGCTCAGCCCAAAGTGCCCTTAGCTCAGCCTAAGCGTGCCAGGAGGTAAAACATCGAGCCAGAGAGCTCGATGGGGGATAAGGGGGATAAGGGGGAAAAGGGGGAAGGGACCTGTAAGAGTGAGCTGTGGTGGGATCGGGGGGCGCAGTGGGCTGGCAGGAGCAGGGAATGGCTGTGCATGGATGTGCGTGCCCTGGAGCCACACACAGAGCCAGGACACGGCCCCCCTCTGCTCTTCCACAGGGCATTTATCAGCCCTGTCCCTCTGAAATGGCACTTTCTGCCTTTTTCTGTTGATTTTCCTCTCTCCCCAGATGAGAATGTTCCTGGATTTGAGCAGTGCCTCCTCTGCTGCGGGCGGCAAGGAGGGGGCGTTCACTTTATCTCCATCTCCCCCCTCCCGAGCTTTGCCCTGGCCACCCTCCTGCTTCATGCTCTTCCTACGAAGCCGATAAAAATAAACATGTTTTTGTTTGCATCTATTGGACTGGCCTGCAATTGGCTGATGGGGGGGCTCCTTGAGGGACAGCAGCTGCACACATCTGGATTTGCTTTAGGAAAACGTGCCTGGAAAAAACCCCAAGCCCAGCACAGGCACGCGTGGGCGCACGAGGCCCTGGGTCAGGTTTTTTCCTAGGAATGTTAAAAAAAGAAAGGAGAAACCAAGTGCCCTTTCAAGGTGAGGTGGGGGGACCTCACTGCTGCTCCCCAAAAGCCAAGGCACACAGGTAGGTCGGGTATGGACACAGGAAATTTCCAGACACTCCAAAGTGGCTTCTCTGCGGACTGGGAGCCCAGTTTTGGCTGTGGGAAGGGAGGGGAAGGGTTTGCACTGCAACAATAAAATTCCCACCTGGAGAATATTAACCTCAGAGGTTAATGTGCAAATTTTGTCAAAAGATGAGACATCCCTGTACGGAAACACCCCTGGCCCAGCATCCGCAGAGCACAGGGAGTACATGAACTCATCAGAAATATGTGCTGCTGGCCTCGGGGTTTTGGCAGGAGTCAGCAAAGCTGTGCTCGTGAGAGCCCCGTGATGTGCACACACACAAATACAATCTCACAGTTTCCATCCAAGCCACCCCTCTCCAGTCCTGCACTGGGGGGAAGTCAATGCCTGAACAGGCTTTTCCCACCTATCCCTGCCCCAGGCAGCAGCGGCCGTGTGAGGGATGCCTGCGCTGACACACGAGGGGTGAGCAGCTGCTGTGACACCCCAGTGTGAGCTGAGGCAGCAGCAGCTGGCACCTTCGCCAGTGCAGGCTGAATTTTGGGAGTGCTGACTCTAAATAGCCCACCCCATGAGCAAAGCAGCATCACTTGTCACCCTGTGCCTGTCCCTTCCTGTTACAACCCCCTGGACCTCGCACGCTGCCATGCCAAGGACAGCCCTGCCCTGAGCTGCTGTTTCCACCCAGCTCCCCATGGATGCTCAGGATGTGCCATTGCTCCAGGCTCCTGTGCTCTTCTCCATCAGTTTTACTGTGGGATGCAAAGGAAGGAACTGCAAGGCCAGAGCGGCTGTAGAGACATTAGTGGAGTCCTCGGGCTATTTTAGGAGAAACCCTTGGCCTGGGGCTGTGCAGGAAGGTGAGGGAGTGCTGGGAAATGCAGACAAGAGGTTTAGAGCCCTCTCCAAATCCCTCTTTGCCCAGAGCCAGGGCACTGGGTGACGGCACAAACTCCTGGCTGCATCCAATGGAACCCTCCAAGCAGGGGCACTTTCACCCAGACCTTTCACCCGCCTTGGTGCTTTGAGAGGCAGTCCTGGGGTTGCTTCCCAGCCATGGGCTGTGCCAACCTTTGGCATGATGGAAGGGGCAGGACTGGGGGCTGCCCCTCTGGATGGGGTCCCACAGCTCCTGAGCAGAAACCTGCTGTTACAAGGGAAAGGGGGAAAATCCTACTGAGAGTTTTCCTGGGAGCAGGAACCTGGTGCTGGCTGTCACCCCCTCAGCAGCGTCACGGGTTTGGATCAAAAGAAGCCCCTTGACATGGAAGCAAAACACCAGCAGCAAGAATAAACCCTGTTCCTGGGGATGCTTAGAAGCACAGGTCAGCAAAGCAGGAGTTCCTGTCTGTCTGCTCAGGAGGGGGGAGGTCAGCCTGGGCGAGTGACCGCTGCCCCCCAGCAGTGTCCCCACAGTGGGGGGATGTCCCCAGGGTGGCCGTGGGGATCCCAGTTGGAACCGTGGCCTTGTTGCCTGTCCAGCTGGCATCCAGGAGAGGAGCTGGTCTCTCTCAGGAAGCTGCCAGCTCTCCAGGACAGCAGTGGAGCGAGGCCAGAGGAAATCTCAGAAGGGAACCCTCCTCCCACTTCAACAGATAACATTGCCCTTAATGCTAGAGCTCTAAAAATAGCAGAGGCCTTTAGGGAAATATTGGGTGGCGAGGATTCCAAAGCTTCCCAGCACATCTGACATTTCATCCTCAATCCTTTGCCAATCAGTTCCCAGAAATCCTATAAATCCAACCACATGTGGGCAGGAGGCAACGGGGCTGCTCCTCCTCCCTTTTTTGTAACTGCGGGGGGAAACTGAGGCACAAACCAAGCAGACTCACCCCGAGGTTCAGGAGGAGTCGGTGTTGGAGGCAGGATGAGTGCTCCAAGCCCTGCAGCCACGTTTTGGGGGCCGTGGGAGAAGCCTTTGTCAGGCACAGGCAGGAGCTCTGCTGTCCCCGGGGAGGGACACAGCTCCTGCGTGGGCTGATTTCTACCAGGCACTTTATTTGGAGGAACCCAGTTTCACCAAGAGGGCAGGAATATGCTCTATACAAGGTATTTATTAATTTTAACAGAGAAGGGACCTTTTCTCACACCCAGAAATCCCTCCTGATGTGTCCAAGCCATCTTTCTCCCACCTGATCACAGCCTGAACCCTCCTTGCCACTGAGAGTGCAGAGCTGGACAGACAAACCTACGGCCAGCAGCTCCCAGGGCAGTGGCACCTCATGTGCCACCCAAGCCCATCCTCAGGCAGCTGAAGGGCAGTGGGTGGACTCACCAGCTCCCTACATATGGCACAGGGATCCCACCCACACACCATGCTCTGAGCCACGAGGGGAGGCAGCCCCAAGGCATCCCCCTCCTTCCCACTCTCTGTGCTGTGGGAGCGCCTCTCCCACCCCAGGAGGGTTTGCAGCAGCCAGCCAAGGACAGGGACTGCGGGTGACAGGACAGGTGAGGGCTGCTGCCCACCTGGAGCACAGGGTGAGGGTCACCCAGAGCGACACTGGCCACCAGCCCTGCCAGCCTGCCAGGACATACAGAAAGTGCAAAGCAAAGCGTTTCAGTGCCAGCTGGAGGTCTCCATGTGTGCCCCCCAAGCCAGGCTTGCCCAGGGGCTCAGTGTGGGAAATGGGGGTCGTGGTGCTCGCCAGTGAACGGGGCAGCAGCACTCGTGCAAGGGACTTTGAGATGGTGCAAGTGAGGTGCAGGATTTGGGAGGTGGTGATGGACAGGCCAGGACAATAAGATGGAGCCAACAACCAACGCTCTCCCCTCGCCCTCTGCATCCCCTTCCAGCGTCCCCTGCAACTGCTTCACCCCAACCCACCCACACCCTGCGTGCTTCTGTGGTTTTTTGGCTTATTTAGTTTGTTTTTAAACCCCATGGAGATCAAATTGTGACTTGGCAGCTGACAGAGCTGGCCCTACCGGGCTCCCCAGACTGAGCAAAGATCTTGAGAAGAGACCAGAGTGAAGTCCTGGGGTGGGTGAAACCCCGCCTGCCCCTCTCGTGGCCCCCTGGGCGCTCACAGGGTGGCAGTGGGGTACTGAGCCCAGCCCACCTCCTTGTAGGCCGCTGTCACATGAGTGTAGATGAGGGTCTTCATCTTGGTCCAGGCTCCGTGTGCCTCTGGGGTGAATTCACTGGGATACTCCTCAGCAATGACCTCCAGCATGACACCAGTGAGTTTCTGAGGGGAGGCAGACAGCAAGGGCTTAGTAACTCTCCAGGGAGCTGCTCACAGCAAATTTAGCTTTTTCCTACCAAAACAATTAGATCCTGATGCTGTGGGACAAACAGGTATCCTGGAGGTCTGTTGACACCCCTGGGAACAGACAGGACAGGTCACCAGCCTGCCCAGGCAGCAGGACAGAGACCCAGGCACGACAGGGAGCTGCTGGCAGGTTCAAGCATCTCCCCAGTCTGGGCACCTCAAATTATTTACACAGAATATTCTGAGTTGGAAGGGACCTGTAAGGATCATAAGCCCACTCTTAAGTGAATGGCACACGGGGATCAAAGCTGTGACCTTGGTGTTTTTAGCTCTAACCAGCTAATTAGCCAACTAATTTAGTCCCTGCTCTCATGCTTAATGTCAGAAAGAAGGGACACAGCCACAAACATGCTGGAGGGGCTGCAAGGACACAGCCAGGTGGGTTTCCCTGGGCAGGGGGAGGGTCTGGGTGCTCTGGCATTGGCTCTGTGTGGGAATGGTGGTCTCTGTGGGACACAATCCCAGTGGGACACTCCAGCCTCATGAGGAGGAGCTCCCACATCCAGCCAAACTCCTCCAGGCAAGGACAGGCAGCACCAGCTCACCACAGTTCCCTCTCTCCTCTCTTCCTAAAGCATCCCAAAGATTATTTTGCTCTTATTCTTTACCTTAAAGTAGATGGGCTCCACTTTGTGCTTGAGGGCGTGGGCCTTGCCCACCAGGGCCAGGACAGAGGAGACCTTCTCGGAGTCGTTGAGGTTCTCCACCACAGTGTTGATGGCACCCATGACCCTCCGAGCGTGCTTGCGCAGCTGCAAGCTCCTCTCCATCTCCAGCGGGTCCTCCATGTGCTTGAACTGGCTGAAGTACTGCTTGGCCGAGGGGAAGTTCACAAAAAACCTTCCGGGAAGAGCAGACAGGAAACACCATCAGGAGGGGGAGAGCAGGCTGAGGGGGTTAAAGCAAAGCAGGGAGTGATGGAGAGGCTGGAATGCCCCTGCATCTCACACAGCCAGGGCTGGTTTTTCTGTCGAATTCCCCAGGAGCTGCAGCATTCAGCTGGCTGAAAACCTGCAGGTTGATGCCTTTCCTCCCAAACCCCATCTGCTGCAAGGGCATCACAGCTGGATAGTCATCTCTACAGCAGAGAGCAGACTGAGTTCTTGATGCCCAGAGATGCCACCCAGGCGTGCCAGATGCTGGATGTGTGCCCACACACATCGAAACATCACGTCCTGCCTCAGAGAGCTGGAGACGAGCATGCAAACCTCTCTTTATCCCATCCAGCCTCTCCCTGCCCCTCTTCCTCAGTCCCACAGCCTTTATTCCTGCATTGCCACCCCTTGTCCAGGTTGCCCCCACCTTTCATGGATCAGCCCCACCAGAGTCTCCAGCAGGATCTCAGCCCTGAGCTCATGTCACCGCTCATGTGTGACATTTCCCCCAGCACAAGGATGCCCCAAACCCCCACCCAGCCCCTCTAGGGGGACCTGGGGACCCTCTTTTCTACAGGATTAAACCAACCACAGTGAAATGCAGCTGACAGAAGCGAAGCTGTGGTTGCAGCTGATGTGCTGGGCTCCCTGGGGAGGTGGAGGGCTGGAGGGAGCAGGGGGTTGAAGGGCACAAGGTGACAGGTGCAGGGCTGGAGCCACCAATGCCAATGCCACCCCTGCCACCATTGTCACCTGGGTCTGACACTTGAGTCATGATAACCATCCCCTTCCACCCAATTTCTGCAGGAGAGAACCACGTCAGTATTTGCTCCCCTCTTTCACCCAGTTCCCTCCCTCCTACGGGGCTCTCCCTGCCTCCTGCATTAGCAAAGGATGCTCAGGAGGCAGCAGAGTGCTCCCAGGCTGTCCCACATCCTTCCTGGCTCCAGACAGACTGACTCCTCCCCTCCTTCACCCCCTTCCCCAGCACCACCCCAAACCATGTGAACCTGAACCCATCCCACCTCTCTTTCCAACCATTGCTACTTCCCTCCAGAACCCAGTGGGATCCTCTTCCCCACTCACCACGCCATGAATAATCGCAATATTGAGCACCAGGCTCCTTTACCATTTTGTTATCCTCCTTTTCCCCCCCTCCCTTCCTTCCCCCGCTCCCTTGGCTTGTGAAAGCTTGGGGGCATTGCCAAGGAAGCGGCATGAAGCAGCGCCTGGAGTGCACCACCGCTTCTGTCGCTTCCCCAAGGCATCTGGGATTCATCAGATGGCCCAAAATAGGTTTTGGAGGTGTGAAGAGTGTGCAGCAGAAAGGGTGGGGGAGGAAGGAAGGTGGAAGGGGGGGACAAGGTGTTGCTTTTAAAACCCAGAGGGGACCCATGACAAAACTCCTCTTGTTGTTGTGCAGCCTCCTCCCTCCGGCACAGCTCCTTCTGACACATCTGGTCCCTGTCGGGAGAAATCCTTCCCAGGCCCGGCTGTCTCCAGCTCCTGCCGCCACAGAGATGCTCAGACCGAGCCCTTCAGCTCAGAGCTGTCACAGAGGTGGCTGGGGATGGAGCCAGGGCTGCTGGATAACATCATTCCCAGGATTTGAGATTTCTGCCCTGGGCATTTCCCCACAGAAGGGCAAATGTTCCACTCTGCTTTAATGGGACTGGTTTTTCCCACTGGTCCCACAGCATCCCCTTTCCCTCACCTCATCCCTCCCCACCTCTATTCAAGCTGTTTCAGCTCCAGCCAGCACAGCCCTCCAGCTACCAACAGGGCTCATCCTGCTGGGGTCAGAGCCAAGGGTTTTGCCATCCCTGTGTGTGGATCCTTCCCCCAAACAGGCATCCCCCAGGCACTGGAAGCAAAGGATGGCACTGGAAGTGGGATCGGCTGCCCCAGCCAGGGGTGGAGGCTGCCAGCTGCTTGCTGCGTGCCTCAGCCTCTGAACCACAGACCACTGGAAGCTCCCTAGACAGCCCTATTTGATCTCAGCTGAAGGGCAGGATGTTGTGAAGACACAGGGAATGAGTTGAAAAAAATTCCTGGTCTGAGCCAGGCTCTTTCAGCAGAAGGGGAACAGCAAGGGGGGACTGAGCCCTGGATCACCAGGAATTGCAGCATGTCCCTGCCAAGAGATCAAAAGGAGACCCTGGGACCATCACTTCCACCTCTCCCCACTTTCAGCCAGATATGCCAGGAGCAAAGTCTGATTAAACCCCCAAAAGTCTCCAGCCTGGGTGAGACCAGCCCAAGAAAGGATCTGAACACCTGGTTTCCAACCTTTCCCTACTTTGCAGACCCTCAGGCTGGTGTCCCCATGGGAGCTGAGCCCAGCAGCTTTCCCAAGGGCTCTGCCATCAGGACAGCAGTGGTGCTGGGGGATGCAAAACCAGAAAACCCTCAGCTCATGTGCTCAATTCTGGGTCTGCAGGATTTCTTTGGTGGAGAACTGAAACAGAGGAGCCCAGACCACCTTTACTTCATGGAAATCCATGGCTGGACAGAGACCTGCAGCCACCTCTCCTTGGAGAGCAGCAGGCGCCTGAGGCAAGAACTTCTGCCTCGAGCAAATATTTGAGCTGTCAAACCACAAAGAAGAGGGAAGGAGGCTCACTCAGTGGTAGTTGTTAATAAACAGAGAAGATTAATTTAACACAAAGGTTAAATATAACCAGAGGAAAGGGGAAAGGAGAAAGAAAAAAACAAAAGAAGAAATAAAATAACTCAAACAATAGTCAGTTAGAAGAGGTGTCAGTTGGGGTTTTTCCATCTACAGAAAATTTTGAGAGTTCAAACCTCTCAGGCTCTGGAATTTTTTTGGATCATTATGCATGTGTGTGTGGTTTGGGCTTTTTTTCTCCAGTGGAGTCATTAAAAGATGATATTTACCATTGCATATCACACAAAATGATGATTGATAGGAACCAGATGCCTGCATACCGATCTCATTAAATTCCTTTTTAAGCGATTCCATTCTGCACCCGCTAATTTGTACTCTGCCAGCTACATCTGGACCCAGTGGACAGGATGTCAGGATTGCTTTTCTCTCTCTTTTGCCCTTTTAACAACTTTAAGGACACAACCATTCCCAGTAGCAGAACCAAAGGAAATAATTAAGGTGCAAACCCACTGCAGTTACTGGAATCCTGTTTTCTGTTAGGGAGAAGTGGCGTCTCCTCCATCTCTCCCATCTTCCTCCCTCTCCCCAGAGCACGCAGAGCAAACCCTGCAGAGAGGAAATCTCCAAGTCCAGCCACCTCAAGAGGTGGAAAGAAGATATCTGAGTGCTGCTTGGACCCCCTGAGCACCTAAACCCTCGATGCTTCACTTACCCTGTTTGCAAACTGTGGGGTGAAAATGCTGGTGAGCCCTTGGAGCTGCTGGGAGGCTCCAGCTGAACCCCCACCAAGCACTCCGAGACTGGTTGGTTTTTCTTTTCATGGAATCACTTAGGTTGGAAGAGGCCTTTAAGATCATCAAGCCCAACTCTTAACCCAGCACCAAAACCTGTCCCCAAGTGCCACATCCACACATCTCTTGGATCTCTCCAGGGTTGGTGACTCAACCTACCGATGCTTTCATGTTTTCTCTTGCCTCATCCCTCTACGTGGGAGAAACTCTAAGGCAGCCTGGAGCCTCTCTGTGTCCCTTTTCAAACCTCTCCTTCCAACTCCTCTGTGCCTGGGTGCCTACAAAGCAGCTGATAATGGGTAGGCAGGTGCTGTGTGCTGCTGCTATTTATTATGCCGAGGGCTGTCTCACCGCTTCGCCTGCACGTTCCCCCTGCTCCTCCCAGCCACCTGTAGCCCCTCAGCCCATTTTTAGGCTGGGGAAAGGCTGCTGGGTGCTGCCTGTGAGCTCCCAGCCCAAGGTGAGGAAGGTCTCAGTGCTGCCTGTGAGCTCCCAGCCCAAGGTGAGGAAGGTCTCAGCCAGGTCAATGCCACAGCTCAGCAAGACAGGACAAGGCACATCTAATAGGAGGAAGAAGAGGATGGTGCCTGCTTGCTCCTGTGTCCTCTCTGAAAGCTCATGGACAGGTGGAGGTGGTGGTGGGCAACATTTCCAGCCCTGGCAGGGAGGGCTGGAGGGAAAAGGGCCAAGGCCCCATCCACACACTGATGTTAAATTCAATGTCTTCTCCAGCTGAGGGAGATGTGTAGCTGGCCTTCCTCCAGGTGAAGCCCACATCCCACTGCAAAGCCTTGGGAGCAGAATCCAGCACAACACTGAGCCGTGCTTGGAGGCTGTAATGCCCCAGGGCAGCGGGACCAGGACACCCCAGTGAGGCTGAGAGTGGACTCAGCAGCAAAGATGCCACCAAATCCATTTGGACACGAGCTAGAAACCCCCAGGCACCTGTTCTGCTCACTTCTGTGTGCACAACTCACACCTCCAAGTCCTCACTGCTGTTGTCTTCCCTTACCACACATATGGATTCAGCCCAAAGCCTCTTGGCTGCATGGATGAACCTTCAGGGTAAGGGTAAGTGCAGTGCCAGGCGGCTTTCCCACATGCCTCCAGCTTCCCATCTCCCCTGGAGATGGAAGAACACCCCTGGCTGGGCAGAGAGGTGGGTAACACACATTCACAAGGATGTAGTCCACGTTCAGGTCCATCCAGCAGAAGCACGAACCTGTGCTGTGCTGGTGTCCACCACCACCCCTCCCAGGGCGATTCCCCGCAGTGCTCGGGCAGCATCCCCAGCCGGCCGGCTCTCCACGTTCCCCTCAGCGCCTGCCAGCCTGCCCGGGGCTCTCCTGGCTTTTCCTGGCCTCTAATGAGCCCTGAAACTCGGCAGGCAGGCACAGCCCCGCTCGGCTGCAGCAGCCTCATGACCGGGGCAGGCTGGTCCAGCCGGGACCTGGCCCTCGCCGCCTGCTCCAGGGGAGGATGGCACTGCTGGGCACAACACACCCTCAGCCACCGCCAGGAAAACCCTCCGGGGCAAACTCTCACCCTCTGTGCCTTTGCTCCCCTTGGCCAGGGATGTCCTTGTAGCTCTCAGGGTGTCCAGTGGGATTTTTCTACCCCGATGTGCTTTGCAAGCGATGCAAGGGCAGCCCTGGGCCAGGGGGCACGAGGAAGGCTCTGCTTGGGACATCCCAGGTGCTGCTGGTGTGGGATGTGCCACAGGGATCCCCACACAGCTGCCTTGGCTGGGAAGCGGCCAGCAGAGCTGGTGCTGGGGGCTGTGAGCAGAGAGACAACGCAGCCATAGGAAAAGGGGTTTATTACACCCACATGCATCCCTTCGCTGCTCATGGAGGGGCTGCTGGGTTGAGAAATGCCCCTCATACGGGTCTGTGTCAGCAAAGCAGAGTCCTGCTGCTCCCTGGCTCTCCTTGTCCCCAGAAAATCATCTCCCCAGCCTGACCACACTGATTTGTGAGCATGGGACAAGCCACAGGACAGGGATGTTGCTGCAGGTCTGTTCACTGGGCCCTTTTCAAAGAGAGATATAGCATCTCTCTGAGCTGCTTTGCCCTGAAACCTGTCCTTCAGCAGCCAGGAACGGAGCCTTTCCCTATGGACGCCTCCGCAAAACCGTTTGGCTTTGGGGGTAGCTGCAAAATCACTTCTTTAAATGCCATTTTTGGGTAGATTCAACCCATACGTTTTCCATTCAGCTGGGAAAAAAAAGGTTTTCTGCATTGCCAGACTCATTACTCAGATTTTTTGCTATTTTAACCTAGAACTCACAATAACGTCTGGCATGCAAGGAGTGCTCTCAGATTTTAAAGCTCTTTGCAAACTGTCTGAATCCAGGTGTGTTTGCTCAGACCAAGCAACTGTCAAAACCCCGGGCCCTGATCCTGCACTGGCAAACCTTTCACTTCCCCTCCTACACCTCTTGAGGGGGAAAGAGCACATCAGGAGTGATGGAGAAAGCTGGAAATTTGGAAATCTGATGGGTCTGAAGCAGAGGGAACAGCGATGGAGAAGCCCTGTGGAGGTGGCACAGCCTGTGCTGGTTGTGGCAGGTTGCATGGCCTGTACTTGGCACAGCATTAACTCTGGTTTGCTACAGATTTTTCCTGGGATCTAACAGAAACTCTCCCTGCGTTTTATCCCCTGATGGGACCCATAAAGTTTTGTGGTCCCACATGTGACTGCAGGACGTGTGTGTGGGTGTGGGAGCGAGCGTGTCAGGGTCAGGACAGGCTGCACTTTTAGCCCTGGAGCCCTGGGCTTAGTCCGGGTCTGCAAAGGGTCCCAAGCCCCCTGTGATGCTCAGCCCTGGGTGCTCTCAGCCCCTGTGTGCCATGCAGGGTGGGTGGTGGGAAGGCTGAGCCACCCCTGGGTGCTTGCATCCCCCAGCCCAGCCTCAGGGTATTGCCAATAAACCACTGGAAAGGAAAAAGGGAAACACTGGGGAGGGATGGCCACGCGCTCGAGGGGCTCCTGCGCTGCACAGCGAGGGCTGATGGAGATTCCAGAGGGGCTGAAGGCTGCCCTGCTGCCCTGGCATGCCTGGGGTTCCCACTGTGACCTCTGCAGTGAGGGAGGGTTCAAAAAGGACCGATTCCTAAATTGCAGATGGGGAAACTGAGGTGCTGCAAGGAGCCTGGGGGCATGGGGAGGCTATGGGAGAGCTGCAGCCCGGGGCTCCCGGCTGTGCCAGCCAGCTTGCCCACTTGGGAGCCACCCAGCCAGCAGGGACTGTCCCCAGGGAGCAGCTCCGGGCTCCAGCCCCGGCCGCAGCCGCAGCAAGGGTTAAGGCAGCAGTGAGATGGAGCCTGCAGAGGCCCCTGAGCTCCCGAGGAGGAAGATGAGCGTGGCGAGGAGACTCTGCTTCCTCCGGGGCGAGGCTCCCCGCCGAGGAAATTGTCAATTAGCGGCAGAGTTTTAACCACGGAGCGCAGATTCCCAGGAGCCCCTGGCTGCTCAGCCGTAGTCCCCATTATCCGTGTTTGTGTCCCCCGGGGTCCAGAGCCCTGCCAGATCAGGGACCCACCGTGCTGGGGCAGGACCCCGGGGGTTTTGCTGGGGGTTCAAGCACCAGCGACAGCCGCGAGGGATGGGAATGTGATGCCCAGCTCTGTGCCTCAGTTTCCCCATGTGCAAAGCATGGAAAGGCTGGGGGTGGAGGGGTGGGATGCTGGTCAGGGGCAGAGGGAGCCGCGCTGGGTTCCTGCAGGAGCCCAGCACTGCAGAGCCCCCATCGCTGCCTTTTGGGGGGACATTGCTGCCTCTCTGCCTCCACCCTCGGGGCACAGGATCAGGCCCCAGATTCATTTCCACCCTTGGTGTCCAGAAGTGCTGCAATCCACAGGGGAAAAAGTAACTCCCTGCCCTCAGCAGCTCCGAAGGGCTGGAGAGGGGAGCAGGGAGAGACCCTCTGCCACCAGACCCGGCCAACTCCCTGCTCACAGCCCTGACAACAGAGGCGCTGCCAGCTTCACCTGCTTCCACCACTGCCCGTGGGGGTTGCACCAAGGGGATCCACAGCCGGCACCCCCTTTCCCTTTCCCTGGCCACACCAGTGCCAACCCCGCCGTGCCTCAGTTTCCCCAGCACGGTGAGCAGGGACACCAGCCCGGCACTGGTGAGGCAGAGGCTGCCCGGGGCAGCTCCCAGCCCCCGGCACGGTGTGTGGGTGCCCACCCAAAAGGTCACCTCGCACCCACCCCACCGGCGGCCCCCGCTGCCCCCTGCCCAGCCCGACCCCCGGAGCTGCTGAATCACGGCCCGGGCTGCCGGCGGCCTCCACGCGTGACCCACTTGTGCCGCGGGGATGGCAGCTGGAACCGCGGCTGCGAGACCCGCGGCAGCCGCCCTGCTCCCAGCCCCGGCCGGGGCTGCCCCGCTGTGGCCCGGACTGTGCTTCCCCAGGGAGCTCAGTGGAGCTCCCAGCTCCCAGCGGGGCTCGGGGCAGCAGCACGAAGCCCTCCGTGGGGACGGGGTTTGTGACCAGCTGTGCCATGGGGATGTGCACCTCCAGCAGGTGCTGCTGGAGGGGATGGTACCTCTCCCAAATGACATCACTGTCCCCAGGGACATGCACTGAAAGGCCAGACCTCGCTTTAACCATCCCAGGGAGGCCCTGGATAGCTGGGATATGCTGGGGTACATGCCATGACTAAGGATGTAAAGGCTCCCAAGGAGCCAAGGTTCACCCCAGGAGGCAGCTCTGTCCTGCCCTGTTATCTCAGCAGGGGAAAACCTTCACCACAGTCCCACCGCTCTGCCTGGATTAAAAAAAAACAAACTGGATGAAAAACTTCCACTGGGAAAGTTTGAGTTAGGACCAGAGCTCAGGCACAGAGTCCCTGCTGCCACACCTTGATGCTCCTCGTGCCCAACCCTACTAAAAGTCCCATGGGGGCTCCAAAACCACTGAACTCCCCACAGCACTGCCATGAGTCCCTCAGGGCCAGCCTTGGGCACACAGCCACTCTCCCTGTGTCCGTGGGCAGTGGGCACTTGGCAGTGCTGGCAGGTGGGCCATGGCATCACCCAGGTGCTGGGCAAGGGGCTGGCCCCGAGCTGAACCTCATGGGATGGGGCTAGGGGGAATTTTGTACCCCCCAGATCTCTGCCATGTGTGCTTCAAACCCAGCCCAGGCAGGTTTGGTGTCCCCAGCCATGGGGATGTCACACCTCCTGACTGCCCTGGCTGCCTACATGGACTGGGGGGCATGGGAGAACAGGCTCAGCCATCAGCTGGCTCTGAGAGGAGGAAATGCTCGAGGAGGAGGTGGAGAGGGGACTCAAATGTCATTCTGGAATCTGCAAAGGGGTCTTGGTAAGAAAATCCCATTGCAGTGCTGGCAGCGAGCCTGGAGGGGAACTGGCCCTGCTCATTGCCGTGTCCAGGGAGGCTCTGCTCCCTGCAGACCCCGTGGGCTCAGGGCATCAGCCCAGTCCATTGGAAAACTTTCAGATGATTATTGGGAAACAGCACATCCATCCAAGGGGTTCCCTGAGCGCCCACAGTCCCCTGCTGCAGGAGCAAAAGGGGAAGGACACAACCCAGGCTCCAGTCTCCTACCTGGGCTGCCTGGTGTTGGGTCCTGGTGGGAGTCTGACCAGGGACATCCCAGCATTACTGCTCCCTGGGGTGAGTGGTTTAACTCTCTGGACAGAATCTTTGCTGTTTGCCAATAGGTCACTGTGGGCATCTCGCCTGCCCCTCTCCTTGCCCTGCCCGTCCTCCCATCCCCTCTTCAATAAGGGAAAGGGCCTGTTGGTGCTGCACCCCACTGACACCCCAAACTCCCAGTGCCAGTGGGATTTCCACTTGGCACTTTCCCGGGGGACCAGGACACGGTCACACTCCCAGACAACACCAGAGCCCCTCCTGCCTCTGCTCCCCACCTCAAGAGCATCTCCCCTGCTCTGGTTTCAGGTGCAGCCCTGGGGCTTCGAGCTGCCATCTGTGCCCCGCTGCCATCGGGTGATGCTCTGCACCCCTCTCCCAGGGCTGCTGGGCCCCTGTCCCCCACTGCCCCCTCTCCCACCCGTGCCCC
>VZRZ01002947.1:24703-70584 GCA_013398175.1 Climacteris rufus
TTTTAAATACCTGATGAGTATGGAGACCCCAACGTCCTCGCAGTTTGCATATACTCTGCTCCATATCTCTTGAATAACCTTTTTTTCTGCGTCTGAAATCTCTTCACTTCTTTCCCATCTCTCAATCTCCATTTCTCCCTGGACTTTCTCCATGAAAAACAGCCGGCAGGATCCTCCGGGAAGCCAGGAGGAGATAAAGAGAGATGTGTGTGAGCGGGTATATCCTGCGAGAGGAGACAAGGTGTTTGCTCGGCGGCTCTGCGACGTGTGGATGTGGATGTGGATGTATATGTGTGTGTGTGTGTGTGTGTGTGTGTGTGAGTGCAGCTGCCTGGCGGCGTGGTTAGATATGGAATTTAAAAAATATCCCGGAGGAATGATGCGTGCGATTAGATTTGAGATCTCCTAGTGCTGTCCATGGCTGTAGTTAGCTTCAGCTCGCCTCGGATGTGTGTGGCTGACTGATGAGGAACTGCCTAAAAGTAAAATATTCAAAGGCATTGCAAGACCAGCCTCTTCACCAATGTGTGAACGTGAGCTCACTTTCTCCCTCTCTCCTCCTCTCTCCCACTCCTCCCTCCTTTCCTTTTTTTTTTTTTCCTCCCCGAAAGGGAGGGATGAGAGAGATGTTCTGGGCAACATCAGGACGGTGCTGGCGGGGGGAGGTAGGGCTGGAAGTTTTTTTTCCAGCCCTTTGTAAACAGCTCAGGGGAAATTCAGAATCCAAAGTGCTGAGTTAAAGTTAGCCCACAACTGTGCCGAGTTCTGCCTTGGTTGTCCTCTTTGCACTCCCCAATTTTGCAGGAGATGGTGTTTGAAGGGACAGACCCTTGCTCACCTCAAATTCTTGGGCTGCACAGAGAGTTGGGGCAAGAGGGGGGCAAGAGGGACCCCCACTGTGAGCATCTCTCTGCTCCCCAAAAGAGATCATGGTCTGTCCCACAGGGACTTTTTCAATGCCGAGAATCTGCTCTCCCTTCTTGTGGCAGGACCCAGCTGAAAGGGGTCCAGAGTTAAGGCACTTGTGAAACGAAGGCATCGTTGTCATTCGGCGATGGCATCGCTCCTGAGGGCAGGGAACACCTCCCCTCCCCGCCGCCGCCGCGGCTGTGCTTTTGGGGCTGGTTTATACCCAAATGCCATTTCCAGCTCCCTGACAAGCCGGCATATTAAACCTACAGCGTAGTCCATTTGCACAGAGAGCAGGAAAATCCTACGGAGACTTGTAATAACCGCGAGTCCCCCAGAGGGGGATCGGAGACAAGCGAAGCGGCGGCTGAGCCCCGCCGCCTCCCGCAGCCGCTGCGCACCCGGCAGGGCAGCCGGACAGACAGCCGGACAGACAGCCGGACAGACAGACAGCCGGACAGCCGGACAGACAGCCGGACAGACAGCCGGACAGACAGCCGGACAGCCGGACAGACAGTCGGACAGACAACCGGACAGACAGCCGGACAGACAGTCGGACAGACAGCCGGACAGACAGCCGGACAGCCGGACAGCCGGACAGACAGCCGGACAGACAGCCGGACAGCCGGACAGCTGGACAGCCGGACAGCTGGGCTGTGGGTGCCGCTCTGACACCCGAGCAGGCGGCTTGGGGGCTGGAGCTTTGTTATCACAGAGCTGTCGAGGCTTTTTGCTGTATTTCTCCTCCAAAGCAGCCTCGGCCACCTCCCCGTTCGCAGCCGCCAGACTGGTGGTGTCAGCAAATTTGTTCTTGCAGAGCTAATGAGAGCTGGTGGGGAAGGTGCTGCCCACAGATCCCCCCCTGCGGGTCCCCCAGTGAATTTGTGCTGGGACACACCGGGAGCCCCACACAGCCGTGAACCGCTCAGCTCCGGTACCAAGCTCAGCTGCCGAACCCACCAGTGTGAAAACACAGCAGTGTGGCCAACCCAGAGGTCAGGGATTGTTCAATAACCCCACCACCAGCTGCTGAATCATCAGATTTTCACCAAGTTTGGATTTGCCTTCTGCCTATCAGCCCCTGGCATTAGCAGCCATGAGCCCCAGCTCAAACATTAACTACAATGTCCCCAGGTGGTCACCACGCAGCAGAGAAACCCCTCTGAAGCCAGGATGGCACAGCCAAAATTATCACCTTCCCTTGAGGTGCAGCGAAGAGGTGCTTTAGACTTGGCTTAGAACCAGAGAGACCCAGCTTAAAACCAGAGCAAGATTACAATGCAGTTCAAGCACTTTCAAAATGGGGGAAAAAATCAAATTCTGACCAGTACGAATACAGGGGCGATATTCTGGGTGGAGCATTGTTTATTACTTGCTGTGTGTTTAAAGAAAAGGACCCTTTGAAGTTTTTGTACCTGGTGTCCTAGTCCACACTGGGCTCACAGCCTGGCACTTGGTTTCATGGTGAGCCTGGGTGCAGAGGGTGCCTTTCCTTGCTCCCCGGCACCAGGAGTCACAGGGTCTGGGCTCAAAAGTCTTCACCTAAAAATGCTAAAATATTAGAAAATATTAGAAAAGTAAGTGAGAAATCCCTCAACCTTTTCCAGGTTTCTGCCTCCCTCTCTGGGCTCATCACATCTGGCCCTGGCAGGAGCCCATCCCCATTCCCGTGTGCCATCCTGCCCCACAAAGAGGAGCTGGAGAGAAAAGCGGTGGTGATTCTCTGCCGCCTCAAAATCCCAAACGATCCCCACAGCCCTGCATTTCTGCGTCTCGTCCCAGACATGGGACATAAATCAAGGGCAGGAGTGCAGGCACACGCTGTCACGTGCCTGCCACCCGTTTCCATGGTTTCCCATGACTGTTGCTCTCAAGGGCTTGGGGTTAGGAGGAGACTTGTTCCAGAAGGAGAAAGATGCTGCGTTGACACCACTGCTGCCTGCTGTCCCAGAGGGAAGCTCAGCACCACGCCTGCTGCCAAAACAGGGTATTCCAGGGCCATGGGGCTCAGGGAGGGGGACAGAGAACTTGGTCCCCATGGCCAGTGGGGAGACTGAGATGGGGCCAGCCTGCAGAAATCACTCTGTCTCTCTCACACCCTGATCCCTCTCCCCTCAGCAGCTGAGCACCACAGCTCTCCTGCTTTCCACCTCCTTCCCATGGACCTGCCCCGTGACAGGGTGACACTGTGGTGCCCTGTCCCTGCTGAGCCTGAGCCTGCTTCTCCAGATTCTGCACAGCAGGAAGAGATCAAGTGCTTGCTCAAGCCGTTGTCCATCCCGGCTGCAGAAGGTGAGGATGGGTTTCCAGGCCCTCCATGCCTCTGTTTGTGGCATCTCATGTTCCTGAGGGGTCTGTACCCACCTGCTGGTGGCTTCTCCCACTCCCCTGTGCCCTCCCACGTTGTCTCTCCTCCTCCCGTGCGCTGGGTGCAATGAGAAATGTACTTGGCTCCTAATCTTTGAGTGGGAGGTGAAGGCAAAAAAACCCAAGACTTCAGTTCCACAGCATGTGGGATGTGGATGATGGCAGATCCCCACCCTTGACTTCTCCAATGCCTCTGGGGTGAAGGCAGACACCCCAAATCCAGACCTTTGGGGCTCAGTCCACCCTTCCTGGTGGATTGGGAACACCTTGTTATCTGGTTCCTGGAGAAAAGCAGGCCACTTCTTGTGTTCCCTGCAATGTCAGGTCTCTGAGACCTTCTGACAAACACCGTTACTTGTGGTGGCCCCAGGAAGACACCACGTGAGCTCCATCAGGGAGTGCTTTGGGAAGAAGCTGCAGGAGCTGCCCCAAGGCTTTGGTGCTGCTGGGATGCCAGGGGTGCAGTGAGGATCCCTTCTCCAGACCCTCAAGACACCAACCTGGCTGGAACAGGAGCAGCCCTGGGATCCTGAGGCTGAAGGCATCAGTGTGGTGCATGCCACGTTGGGTGTTCCTCCTTCATCCTCCTCCCACAGCTACTCGAGGCTGCTGCTACCTCTGACCTGGAGATATCAGACTTGTCACCCTGAACTTTGCTGGAGCAAAGCCTTTGGTTGACAGCCTGGCTCACCCAGCAGTGCCCTCAGCATGCCAGGCCTCTCTCTCCCCCTTCCTAATCCAGCCCTGCTGCCAAATGCAAAGTCCTGGCCTGAAAAGGAATAACAAGACTTTAGGAAATGGCTTTGCAGTGCTGCTACCCAGGGAGGGAAGGATTTAGCCTAAAGCCTGTATAAATGCTCCGTGCTCATTGCAGGTTTCCTTCCCCCAGCTTCTCTGATCCCAGGAGACCTGCGCGCAATCCTGATGCTCCAGCTCTGCACTGCCAGTGATCTCTGAGCCATCTCTGCTGGATCACAGTGGAGGACAACATTCCAGGGGATTCAAAGGGGCTGCAGCCAGCAGGACCCCCTCAAATCAATCTGGGGTTGTGTTGCTGCCTCAATCTCCAACCCAAGGTGGGGGTGATCCCAGTTTAATCACGCAGTCACTGCCCACATTGCTGGAACTCTTGGTCACCAGTTTTCTTGGAAAGACCTGAAGTACTGAGGAACTGGGATTTCCCCAGTTCCATGTCTTCAGCTTGGCTGGGAAGAGCTGGGCCAGGGAAGTGACAATGTGGGGAGCTGCTGTTCCCTCCCAGCTCTGGGCAGCTCTGGGAAGTGATACCAGGGCTGTGGTGCGGGGTCAGACATTCCTTGGCTGATGGAATCCAGACTGCAGGCGGTGCTGCCGGGGCTGTGGGGAATGTGCTTCAACCAAACCAGCCCAGATGCTCCTTCTTACATGGGAACAGGGTTCCTCTGCTCTGGGGTCCAAGTGCAACAGATTTGTGCAGAGACTGAGGTGCCACCAGAGCAAATCTTCCACTGGGACCCTGACCTGAGCCCCCAACGCCCAGAGAGGACCCCAAACCCTGTGGCCACTGACTTTCAGCTCACCACTCCCACGTGCGGGAGCGGGATGGTGTGGGATGCTGGGGACACCAGCTTGGGAACTGGGACAGAAGCAGCTCTGGGCTGATGCCTGCAAAGGGAGCATGGGATGGAGACCCTTGGCAGGGGCAAGCAGAGGGGAGGCAGTGGGTGTGATGGGGACAGCACAACCTCCCCATGACCTTAAAACTTACGTCAGCTTCCCAGCTTCCTCCCCCAAAAATCCCTACCAACCCACACAATCTAAAAACCCCCTAGGATTAGGAAATCCAGGGGAATAGGAAGAGAGGAGCCCTGGGATTGTGGCTGGTGCTGCCCAGGGCTCTTAGGCAGGGCAGGGCAGGGCAGGGCGAGAAGCTACCAAGGCAGCCATGGAGAACACTTCCAATCCAGACTAACCTGCTCCTGGACTGGGAATGTTGCAAAAACTTCCAGTCCCACACTGGGATTTGAGGAAACTGAAGTCTTGTGATGCAACTGGGAAAGATGAAGCAAGAGACACTCAGGAAGCAGATGACAAATCCAGCACCACAGAGCTTCATGGACAAGGCATTAGCCAGCTGCTAAACTTCCTTTGGCCCTGAACAGCCTCCGGTGTCACCACCTTTCCCTTCACCCCCTGTGCCCAGCTCTTCCGCCCTGGAGCACAGCCCCTGTCACAGCCAGACCCTTCAGTGGTAAGCAAGGGTGACAGGGCTATTGGGAAACAAGTTGACACTTCCAAACTCATTCTCTTTGCTGCTCTTCTCCTTCCTGAAGCTGGTCTGAGCATGGCAGGGGTTGCTCAGGAAAGCCAGTAAGATAATGTATTCATGTCATCTCACATTTGGTGCCAGGACGTGAAGTAAACACCGTCAGGGACTTCGCTCCCGTTCAAAGACAAGCCCTGATTCTTATTCTGATCACATTATCCATGCTCCTTGTACAGCTTCATCGATTCATATCTTAAAAAGAAAAGCCTTCAAAACCCATTAAGTCTGCCCTGTCATTGCAGCCCCACTTTCAAGAGCCAGGGCAAGAAGCATTAACTAATCTGCTCACATTACCTTGCCTTTGAACGGAGCAGCTCTCAGCATCAATCAAGAGTGTTTGGAAGTGATACGCTCCCCCGAGGGGCAAGTTTTGGCTGCCAAGGTCACCCAATGACCCCAATGCCAAAGTCAATCGATCCCAGAAGATGTGTTTTGCATTGTAGAGGTCACCCAAGTGAGTGGAGGGACCAGCACTGAGGCACTGCCCCCTGCACTGGGCTCCCTTTTGCACTCAGGGGGCACCCAGGGCTCGTGCCCACAGAGGGATGGTGGAGCAGCCCGAGTGATGCTGCCCTGTCTGCTTAGGGAGGGCTCTGTGGTTATAAACAAGTCCCTGACAGAGAGAGCTCAGGGCATCAGGCAGCATCTGGGGTGCAAGAATGTGGACTTTGCTGGTGTCAGCCTGGCTGGGTCTCGGCGAGGGGAGCAGAGTTTACGAGCAGCAACGTCCTCCCAAGGATTACGAAAGCCAGGCTGCCGCTTGCCAGGGAAAAGAAGGTCCTTCCAGCCTCTTGGGCTTCAGCTCAGCCAGAAGCCGCTGTTTGTTTGGCTCCAGTGACTTCCCAGCATCCCGGCCCTTGCTCCTGGGGGCTCAGCGTGCTCCGGGGCGGCTGGCTGGGCCACCGGGCTGGGCCACCCCCCGCGCTCCCCGGTGCCTTGCGCAAGGCAGCTCTGCACCCTCCGTCCGGCCCGACTTACACTCAGGAAGGAATTATTCACTCTTGTCTCCTTCTGGCTGCAGGACACGCTTGGGATGTTTCTTCCACCACTCTCACAAAGGCTTCCCATCCTGCTGGTGCCAGTAACGAGGCCAGAGCCGTCCCCTTTGCTCCCGGCCGAGCCCCGCGTTCAGGAACGGGGACTGTTTACTGCATAGCCTTAGAGGAGTTTGGGTTTACTGACATTTCAAGTACTGCTTGAGAATGTTGTTTTCAGGGCTTGGGGTACTTTGAGAGGACATGTCCACCAGGAGGGGATTAACTGCAGCTGTCCCAGTCCCCTGCCATGGGGGGCTTAGGGGGCATCTCTGGCCCTGGCTGGATGGGGATGGAAAGCCAGGCTTCCTGGAAAGCTCAGTTTTGCTTCCTTCCAGACCAAACCACTCATTGAACCTGGACCTATCTAGGTTGCTTGGATTCCATTCTGGTTTCACAACCCTTTTGCAAGAGGAAGCCATTTTCTATCTGAATTATGGGAATGCCCAGCTTGGGGCTTTTCTCAGCTGTCCTGCTGTGTCCAATGTCCATCCCATGTCAGCCCCCATCTCGTGCCCTGGGGCCCAAATGGAGTCAGGGCATGAGGAGAACCCTTGGGGTTGTGTGCACAGCCCCAAAGGAAGACACATCCCAGCTTTGGTGAGCAGCAGTGTTAGACCCCTGAGGGTGTCCATGGATCAGAGCCCACTGCCACCGTGTCCACGTGGGGCAGGCAGTGCTGGGGGTGTGGGCACAGAGCATTCACTGGAGGAACCACATGGTGAAACCCCACCTGGGGGCAAAACCCCACAGCCAGTGCCTGCAGCTCCCTGCCTGCTCCAGGGCTCTTCCCCAGGTCAGCACCATCACCACCATTAAGCCCCTATGTGTGTACCCACAGATGTGCATGTGCACACCAGGCTGTTTTCCCCTCTCCCCCTCTTGCAGAGGTGCTTTTCCAGTTGTTCTCTGTTAACTAAACCCACAAAGTCACTCCAGAACACATGTTCTGCTTCGCAAAGGGCTGGGCTGGGACAAGGTGTCTGAAGGCAATGCCCTGCCCATGGAGCTTAGAGTGGAGGGCAAGGCTTCCCTGGCAAGAAAATGGAACGAGCAAGGAGATCTGGGGGAGGCCGTAGGGCCAGAGCAGCTCTGTGAAGAAAGGTGTGTGCTGCTGAGCCATGGTAAAGCAGGGAGGAGGAGGCAAACCCAGCCCGGGTGAGGGAAGGATGCAGACAAGGTCTTGGGATCAGCTGGCTGAGATGCATCCACAGGGAATTACAGGCAGGTCTGAGCCTGTCAGATTACTGGAGCCAGGAAGGGGGGGAGGGGGTTGAAGCAGGTCTGGCAGGAGGAGGGATAGAGGAGCTGGAGGGAAAGTGGAGCAGGGGAAGGTGGGCAAAGAGGGGAGGGAGGCACACAGAAAAGAGGGGAGCACAGAGGAGCACCCATCCCTGGTGGTGTGGGGCTGGTGGGGGCAGGAGGACAGACTGGGGGTGCCATGGGGTGGATGAGGTGGGAACTGCTTTGGTCCCTGACATGGCACCCCCAACACTCACCTGACCAAGGTGCAGGGCTGGGACCAGCCCAGGCAGGAGCACCACACACCAAAACCAATTAAATGCTCAAGGGGTCACAGACCAGCTCCTGGGCTCCCTCCTGTCCGAAGGTCAGAGGAGCACGTCCTTATTTGTTACCTCCTAATTACATCTGATCCTGCCTTAATTCCTCCTAAAGCCTTCCCTGAGAGCTTTCAGGTGGCTGCTGGGGAGAGGAGCCCATGAGGCGGGGTGGCAGGCCAGCCAGGCACGGGTGACAGCCCTGGGCTGAGTGGTGCCTCCGGGAGGGATGTGAGGGGCTGTTGGACTGGTGGTGATGGAGGAAGCGCCATGTGCACAACCATCCTGATCCTGGGTCCGCTGGTGCTCCTGCTGCGGCGCCGCTTCTGCAACAAAGTCGAACCGTACGTGCTCTGCTGTCCCCCTCCTGTCCCCTCGGGGCCCTGGGCTGGGGATGGATGGTGAGGGGTGGCCCTGGGATGGAGGATCTCTCTATTCAATTCTCTATTCTTGGAGGTATTTAGGTTCCTTCTGGTTTTGGTTCTCCGGGTGACATTCCCTTGAGCTGGGCAGTGGGGAGCCTTCTGTTGTCAATTCCTCTCTGGTGCACCAGTGTGAGCAAGGAGGAAATGCAGGATTGGTCCTCCTGTCCGTCTGGTTCAAAGGGAAGGGCTGAAAGCCTGAGATGCTTTCACAGCACCTGTCAAGGTGTTTCCCAAATGGAGCAGTCCAGCACCTGCAGCCTGGCTGTCCGACTGTCTTCATGCCTTGGCCTGGGAGGAGACTGAGCTGTGATCTCAGCTGTGGGGACATCCCCAGGCTGCCAATGACACCCACCTGGTGTAAACCAGCCCTGGGGAGGTCCCGCTCCATCCCTGGGGTGCTGGGAGGTTGGATGAATGTCTGGGAACGTGGAGTGCTTGAGAGCACCAGCTACATGTTGGCTCTGAGAAGAGCCAGCAGCCACCACCCTGCACCCTGTTGCGCTGTGCTCCGTGTTCACACACACGCTCACGCTCATCCTGGCTCCGAGGCAATGGCAGGGAGCAGATGGGAAGGGACTTGCTGCAGTCCCACACCAAGGCAGTGACAAAGCTGCGACAGGAGGGCAGGGTCACCTCCTGCTCGGTGCGTCCCCGCTGCGCCACGGGCACGGTGCCGGCGGCTGCGGCTTCCACTACCTGCAGCTCCCCGCGCCTTTTGGGAGGGAGTTTTGTTCCCGTTCAGCCCTCGCTTGGCTGCAGCTCAGTGGCAGCGGGGCCGTGCTCACGGCGAGGCCGAGCATGGCCCTCGCTTGCTGTGCAGCCGCCTGCTCCAACACCAGGCTCGGCTCGCGGAGGCTTCCGCTGGAGACGCACAAATCTATTTACCCGTGGAGACTGGAGACATCTGAAAGTGGGGAGGTCAAATTGGCACTTAACGAGCTGATTAAGTCAGGGAGGGAGAAACAAGACTCAAAGCAGGGGATGCATCTCCTGGCCTCTGTGCCCCTCTGCTACCTGCAGCACTGGAGGAATTAAACATTCCTTAAGTGTCTGAGCAAATGTGTTGCAGAGGTGGGGGCTGTCTCTGGGCAGAGGGTACAGGGGTGACTGGCAAGGCTGGCAGCCCTCAGGTCCATCCCTTGGGAAGCTGCAGGACAAACAGGCAGCTACATGGCCGTGGGACAAGTCACCTGGAATGATGGCACCAGCGCTGGCAGTGTGTGCCCCCGCCCTGGGCAGGCAGATCCAGCTGCAGCACAAGGCCTGCCCATGGGACCAGTGTGCAGGGTCAGCTTATTAGAACCAAGCAGTGAATAAAACATAAATCTGTGCATGAGGAGACAGGAAGGAGCCCGGAGCTGAAAAAGCAGGGGTTGGTAGGGAACGTGGTGCTGCCCTGGCTCTCTCCACTCAAGGCAGGATCAACACTCCTTCCATCATATCTAAACTGGGGCCTGGTTAGCCTGGTTAGTCCTCGACTGGCATCATCATCATCATCATCATCCTCATCATCATCGTGTGGCCAGCAAGACAGCAACACAGCCCAGGGTGGGAATGTGGCTGGTGCCAGCACCAGCAGCTCAAGGCTGGAATCAGCACAAGGGCTCCCCAGCACAGGGACACGGGAGCAGGAGGGAGGCTCAGAGCTGGATGGCCAAGAAAAGCTTCCTCCAAGCCCTGCTACAGCCTTCAGACCGGCACCTGCTCTGGGTGCAGACACCAGCCCATAGAGAAGCCATCCACTCCTAGATTAGTTCTTTTGGTCATTAATTGCTCTCACCATTAAAGACCAGTGGCTATTAACAGCTTTTCTACTTGATCTATTTTGGACATTCATGCTCTTGCCTTGCTCTGTGCTGGCATAAATCAGAGCTGTTCCACTGACAGCTTTATACCAGCAGAGATTCTGTCTCCAGCCTTTCGTATCCTGGAAAAGAGAAGCAGCAGAAGCAAGAGAAAAATGTGCTGCCAGCCAAGGACTGGGGAGAAGTGGTACAGGAGACCAAGCTACAGTGGACTGTGGCTTCAGATGGGTCTGGTGAAAAGCAGGCAGCATCCTCAAGACCAGGAACACCAGAGCCCCAGTACTGTGTTGATCCAACTGGATTTTGGCAAACTAGAGGACCAGGCTTAAGCTGGTCAGGCACCAGGACCCCATACAGCAACAAAGACCAGGATTTTCCTTATGTGCACTGCTCTGGATGACTGCTGGATTAAAGACATCCCTGAGAAACAGCACATATGAAGAAAAAGTCAGGAGCCCACATGTTCCACGGGATAAACCTGGCTCGGTGCAGGATCAACCCTTTGCCTCTGACGTCCCCGTGTGCGAGGCAGGGCGTGCATCCTGGGCAAAGGACACAAATGAACAGCACAGGCAAGATCAGATTATGTGAAATCCCCTGCTCACTTGACCTCTTTCACGTCCCTGTCTTCTATTTATATACCTTGGGGCTGCCAGGAATGGCACAGGTTGTCCTTGGCCCACTCTCGCAGAGCTGGGGGGCTCAGCCATGGGGTTAATGTTGGCCCCTGGAGCTGCCACCATCTCAAACAGAGAGGCTTGAGGAGGTTCCTCCCAACATCCCAACTGTGCAGTCTGCTATGCCCCCACCTCGCTGGAGCTGAAAACCAAACTGGAACACTACCCTGGACTAACCTGCTGTCAAGAGACAGGAAGGTCAAGAGGGACTCCTTGGGTTCCAGTGCTTGGATTTCCTCAACGAGCGGTGATTTATTCTTTGTTTTATGTGATATTTAACGAGGTCCTGGCCAGGGGCCAGGGCTGGTTATGGATGTCTGCTCTGTTTGCCTTTCTCGTGTTCTTCCCCTCCAGTCTCTTGCTGGCAGGACCTGCTCACCGCCTGCTCCTGGGTTTGGGGAGGTAGGGATGCTGCTGGCATGGAACCCAGGGCTTGGTCTTGCTGCCAGTCCAGCATGGGGGCATGCCGGGCACTGAGCACCCACGGGAGTACAGGAGTACAGAAAGGAGCCTGCTGGGAAGAGCCAGGTCTGTGAGATGTGCTCCATGGAGAGCTGCTGAAGGAGGATCAGGCTTGGCAGGGCAGTGCTGGACTATGGCAAAGCAAAGGAGGCGCTTTGGGAAGTGAAACATGGGTTGACTTTGCTGCTGTTTCCTCAGTCCCCTCACAACAGGCTGGACATGAATCCCCTGGCCCCAGAGGGGTTGTTTTCTTGGCACTGGGAACAGGGCCGTGGAGACTGTTCAGTGCCTGTGCCAATCTTTCCCCCCATGAGAACACCCTCATCATACCCCACACACTGAGCAAGGCAAGAACAGACCCACTGCACCTCAGGGGAAAGCTTGGCATCATCCAGATTAACCTTCCAGCTTGTTTCCCTCTGGGAACAGGACGTGACCTCCTCATTCCCACTGCCCAGGCAGGGCTGGCAGCCGGCAGTGGTGGCACAGGGCTCTGCTTCTCGGGGCTGGAGCAATCAGCGCGCAGCAGGCAGGCACAGACAAGTGTCAGCTGAATTTCTGTACCACTTTAAATACATTAGCAGGGCCACAAACACAGCTCCAAAGTGCTGCAGGCACAGCCAGGCTGATAAATAACCCCCAGACCCACCAGCAAGAAAACACACCCCTCCTCTTTCCACAGGAGAGAGGGCTCAGCATCACTTTCCCGCATATCTGCACAGCAACCGAGCACATCCACTCTCTCCCTTGCTGTTTCCAATCCAGTACCAGAAGGGTCAATTCTGTGCCACTTCTGCGGAGTCATTATCCTGTCGGTTATATAAATGTCTGGGCATGCACAAAAGGCAGTGCTGATACAGTGGCTCTGACACCAACTCTCTCCAACACCTGCTTTTCAGCTGGAGAGAGAGCTGAGCACAAGCACATCTCGAGAGCTGTCACACAGAAGGCTGCTGTCTTTCAAGCTGAATGGAGGTCTAAATAGCTCTCACTTCTCCTTTAGAATCTCATTTCTAAATGCAATTAATACTGGCACATGCATAATGAGAGACTGACGAGTGAATACAGACTCTGGCAATAAAGAAGCCAGCCCCAAGTGCTATGTAAATATTACAAATCCTCACTAGGAGCTGACCCGGGGAAGACAGCTTTCTGATGATTAAACCCCAGTGACAATACGACTGCATTCCTACATCTGTCACAATACTACCTGCTGATACATAATGAGCCACGCTAAAAGAACTTGCTCTTGCTGCTCTTCAATGCAGATAAAATGTCTATTTGTAGAATGTAATTAATCTCTTCTTCAAAATCAGGAACCTTAGTGTCCTTGGTAACAACATGCCAGTGACTCAGAGAACATCTCTGGCTTTTCCTTCTGATTTTGGAGCGAGTTATGGAAAGTGACCCCAAATTCTAGCACTGCAAAGGAGCACAAGCGGAAAAGCCAGCTGGGTATCTGGAGGTAGGGACAGGTTTTACCCTCTCTGCAGGGCTCCTTTACCAGCTTAAGGAGGTCCCTGGGCTTCTTTCAGCCACATTCCCTATGATGAGACAAGCTCTGTCCCAAGATCTGGTCCCCAACCCATCAATCACAAATTCCCTTTTACCACGGGGTGTAACCAGACAGAGAATAAACTGTCAGAAGAGCAAGGGCACAGTCACAGGATGAAGCTGCTCCTTCTTTTGCGTGGTTTCCCCAGCAGTAAATGCTGTGTGATCGCTCTGTGTGTGTGTCCATGCCCGCTCCCCCAGATGGCTTTCAAGCCTGCTGGTTTATTTCAGCCAGTTTTGGCGGGGGATGGAGGTTCAAAGACATCCAGTCCCTACCAGGTAGCAAAAATGCAAAGCCTTGAGCACCAATGTGGCACAGGAATGCAGGGAAGTGCTGCTGGCAGATCCCATGGTCCCTCAGAGGGTTGTGCTTGGGCATGGCCTCCTTTTCCAGCCTCTCCAGGCTGGCTGAGATTTGTGCTGGAAAGGCAAAGTCACTGCAAAGCACCCAGGGGCCATATCTGCTTTCTATGAATTTCAGTGGGAAGCAACCACTGCTGATGTTGCTCACTGACCCAGTTCCAAAGCCCAGGGGAAGGATGGGCCGTGATACAGGGACAGCTGGTTGGAGAGTGTGTGATGGAAGACTTGCATGATTTATTTATTTCCCAGGGAAAAAAAATAAAGAAGAAGAGAATTGTTGGATAAAATCAGCATACTCCAGGCTAAACTGTGCTGCAGCAATTCCTTGTGGGACTGGAGCTGAGCTGCTTGGTCCCCTGGAAGGGACATTCACCCCTGGTGCTGCACAATGCTCTGCAGAGCCGGGGGGACATGGGGAAAGGGAGGGCTCTGCTCTTCAGTGCAAAGGTGCCCTTTCCTGGAGCAAATCATCACTTCCCTGAGGACAGGGGCTGCAGTTGGCACTGATGCCCACAGCTCACCCCATCTCCTCTGTCCCCAGGCACTCCGAGGGAGAGGAAGAGACCAGGAGAGAGGCTGGCTCTGACCCTCACGCCACGTAACAGCGCTGCGGAGTAAAGGCCAGGTGGGATGCAGCAGTTCTTTGGGATGATGCAGATTTCAGGAAAGTGTGGGAAGGAAGTGCTAGTTTGGGGTAAAAAGCCTGGTTTTCACCTGCAGGCATTTTAATGATTTTTTTTTTTTGTGTTTCACCCCAGGATTTATAGGTGTTCCTGCCTACTGTGAAGGCGAGGAAGTCTCAAGGCGAGGCTGTGAGGCTGTGAAGTCTCAAGGTGAGGCTGTGAAGTCTCAAGAAAAGTGTCTTGTTCTGGAGAACCTGGAAAGGCCAGACTGGAAGGGAAACCCCCGTATTTTCATTATTTTCAATAGCATCTCCATTCCCAGGTGAGGGCACACCCAGCCCTTTCTTTGTGCTCTGAATGCCAGGAGCATCTTGCAGGGACAGAAAAGGCAGCAGAGCCAGTGGTGATCCAGCTGGGATGGGGTGCAGGGGGTGCACATTGCCCAGAGGTGTGAATGCCACCCCCTGGAAGTGTTGATGGATGGGTTGGGTGGGGCTTTGAGCAACCTGGTCTAGTGGAAGGTGTCCTTGCCCATGGCAGGGAGTTGGAATCTTAAGATGGTCTTTAAGGTCCCTTCCCACCCAAGCTATTCTGGGATTTTGTGTGGGATTGGGGTTGATGTGGCTTTGTGTCCTGCTCAGTGACCCCAGGGAGTGAGAGGTGGCTCTGGGGGGTCCATCTAGGGTCATTCATACACCAGGAATTGGCCCTGGGAGGGAATCTTTGGCATCAGGAGTGAGGGGACCCTGGACTGGGCTGTGGGGGGAAATTGAAGCCTGAGCTGTCTTTCCTAATCCCTTCCTGGGCACTGCTGAATGCCCAGGGCAGCTCAGGGACTCACCATGCCCTGCCTTCCCTTTGGCAGATCCCCCAAGGCTTCTAACCTCATCTGTCCCAGCTCTCAGCAAACAACTAACCACAATTAACCAATTAACCACGACTCCTTCTCCTCCTGCAGCCGGCACCGAGCACATCCCGGCCCTGGCACCTGCTGAAACCCTTGGCAAGACAACCATGACAGCAACAATCCCACATCACCCAGATGTCCTCCTGCAGCTCAGGGAGGACCAGGCTCTGGGTTAAACGCTGGGGCAGGAAGGAAATTTGCCTGTCCAAGGCTGAGCCCTGTGTTGTGGCCACCAGCCCCAGCTCATTGGTGGTCCTGCTCCCAGCTATGGGGTCCACACGTGCTCTGCATCTTTCCCATGGATATAAATACATTAATAAAAGATCAGTTTGCAGACACAGCTCGCTGTAGATGACAGCATTAGAGGCACACTGGTTTCTCCTAAGCACCAGTCTCGTGCTGGGTTTATTTGGTCCATTTGTGGCAGGGGAAAAGTTGCTTTCGGCATTCAGAGATGTCTCGTGTCTGGGAGAAGTAGTGGGGTGAGATATATTTTTGGCTCTATTTAGCCACAAAAATTTGGGTTTAGAATAAAGAAAAATATTCCTGTTTGCTGCCAAACTGAGGCAGACGATTTCTTGTGCAAGCCTTCATTTGTTTGAGGACTCGGTGTCCTGCTGTAAAAATAAATGCTCTGATGGGAAAAGTCAATCGGGGTGTGCTGATCAGTCACTGGAGCCGGGGGCTTACAAACATCAGCTTCCACTGAACTGCAAAAGCAGTTCCCAAAGCTGTTGCAAGCAGATATTAGACAGAAGGAGACAGGTCTTTGATTTTTTTGGTGAGAGAAGCAGTCACAAGCTGAATCCTGTCTGTGGGCACAGTTGCACTGGCTTCACCATGCCTGACATGAATTTTCGGTGCCAAATACACCCTGTTTGCACTCAAAACAGGCTGTTTGCTCCTTCTGAGAACCAACCAGCTCTGACAGGCACAGGGATTGGGGAAGGAGAGAGGCTGAGCAGTGATGGTGAGGAAAAAGCCCAGGATGTTCCCGGCTCATGTCAGCACCCTCTCCCCATCCTGGGGCTGCAGGGTCACCTCCCTGCCTCAGAGCTAAGGCCAGACATATGGACAAGAGCAGCAGCTTGGTTCTCCACAGTGAGAATTTCACAAATGTCTACAGAGTTTTCCTAACAGATTTTTTCCCCAGAAGTTTTTAAATTAAGCCTTTTCAACCTCAACTCATGTCAAACAATTTTTTTCCTTCTTTTTGGCAAAAGAAATATTATGTTCAGAGGAACAAAACTGGTTTTACCTGGAGTTGCCTTCATTCGATAGCAGATTAAAAGCAAGCAAATAATGCCAGGAAGGGGGGTCAGGGGATGAATACAAAGCTGTGCTGAAGGCAGCACAGAAGAAACTGGAAGCTGAAAAGACAAAAGCTTACCAGGATTGAGACTCAAAAGCAGAGTCAGCTCCTCAGATGATATGAATCACCTGGATTCCCCTGACATGCTGGTATTGCTTTAGAATGGCTTTTATGTATTGATTTAAGGGAAAATAAAGGTTAAGGGCTTAGCTGCAGAGGTGCTGTTCCATCTGGGTGGGCAGACATGAGCAACAAGGAGGATCTGCAAGGTCAGAAATGGGAAGGAGAGGAGCCCCAAGAACAATGGGGGTATGCTGGGGCTATGAAAACCCCAAAAACCAGGAGCAGAGCCTCACTGAGGGGACCCCACTGGAGCCCTGATCTGCAGGGTGAGCCCAGGCACAGTCATCCTGGGCTTAGTGAAAATCCAGATTTCAGTCTGGACCTTTCCATCCTTAACTCCGACCTTTCTCCCCATCTGGACTAGCACTTAAAAACTCCCAGAAAGGGCAACACGGGGCCAGATGGAAATGGTGCCTGCAAATGTCACGGTGCTGCTGGGAACGGGGTCACTGCCCTGCAAACCTGGGCGTGCAAACAGCCCTTGCTAAATCAGCTGCAGGGGAGTGCTGTAGATTTGGGGGATAAAGGTTTCCTGAGCCATGGAAAGGCCAGCTCTCTGCCTGGGGACCTCTGAGAGAGGGGAATTCATGAGAAATGTTCTTTATTTACTCAGCCAGCCGCAGCCAGAGCTGAGCTCAGAGCGGGTGGGTGCCTGCAGCCAGCGGCTGCGCAAGGGTTGCTGTCCATGACGAGGTGTTTGCTGTTTGCACGGAGATTTGGGATGGTCCCGGAAGGCCCTGGCTGGGTGGGAGTGGGAATTGGCTTAATTCGTTCATTGTGTCCTGTCTGCTGGCCAAAACCACCCTCCCCTTTGTGAGAAACACAGAAGGAGTAGGGACAGCCCTCAGGGTCAGGCATGGTGTCACCGGCGGTTCTCTGAGGGACACGGTCCCACCAGCGTGGTCACGCTGTGCTGACCCCACTGAGGAGACGCCGTTTGTTTGAGGAGGAAGGAAGGATTGTGACATCTGTGCTCTTCTTCTTTCCATCTGTGTCCCCACTAAAATACAGTTTGGGAGAAGCCAAAAAGGGAAATGAAAGGTTGAGTGGGCTACCCCCAGCTGGGGGTGGAGGTGTGGGCCCAGCGGTCCCACGCAGCCTGGAGGAGGGGGTGAAGCTGTGGGGCCTTGCTGGGCCCAGCTCCCCGGGGTTTATCTGCCTGTCTGTTTCCATCATTTCTCTCTGAGAAGGGAATTGGACCACACAGCAGCAGAAAGTCCTGGAAATCTGCGAGGGAGGCCGTTCCCAGCACCCTTCCCTCTGCTGTCAGCCCTGCATACAGTTGGCTATGGAGGATGTATGGCTCTGTGTTGCTCCAACTCAGTGAGATAATGCCTCAGAATTAAATTCCTTCACAATTAAATTCCTGATCACAGCCAGCGTGTGCACTTTCCCAGCTCTGGCCCTCCTGCCTCAGTTGCACACGTGGTCTCTGTGACAAACCAAGTGCACCAGGGCTGGGGTCACCTCATCTCGACTGGCCTGCCTGCTCCATCCCCTCCACATCAGACCCTGCTGTCTCTGCTCTGCTCCCACTTCTGAGGCATCCTAAAGGCTGTGTGTGGCCTATAACTTCCCTCCCCCCAAAAAGAAAAATCAACCAAAAAGCTACAGTAGAAGCAAGGAGAGGAAATTGCTTCAAGTTTCTTAACTATCTCATGGAACAAAAATGTTTCATAAGGCTGTTCAGGGAAAGAGAGGGTCAAATGTCCCTCATTAATGCTGATTTACTGAGAAGGCTGGGAAGTGGCAGGGGGAGACAGTCCAGCTGCCTGTCTCAGTGCACAGGGGTCCTGGCCTGGGATCCAGGCTGGGATGTGAAGGCTGGACCCCCAGTATGAGGTCGGGGTGGAGGGTTTAGCAGCAGAAGGTACAGTGGGGTGCAGGCTGCTGTGCACCCACACCGGGCTGCCTGCACCCTAGGGCAGACCTGGCTCACACTAGCACGGCAGAGAGGCAGGCACAGCTCCCCTGGCTCATGTAGCAGTTTGGAAATTTCATGGCTTTGTGAAGAAAAGAGCAGAAGTTGAGTCCATTCAACCCAATTAAAACTCCAGAGGAAGTGCAGAGAGGCAGGATGTAATTACCCGTGCTGGAATCCCAGTTCGGAACAGGAGGCAGAGCTCTCCGGATCAAATTAATCCCTGGTGTAACTCTGCTGAAGTTACACCAGGGCTATAATTGGCCTGAAACATTTTAACTATCTCATTTAATGTTATTCATGCTCTGCTGGAGATGAGAATGTTTATCCTAAATGAGAGACTCTAATGCTCTGTAGCAATAATAGCGAGTGAGGCTTATGTGGTTCCTCATTTACAAGGATGCTGGGGAGGCCAGATTGCCACAGAAGATGCAGCAAATCTGGATTCCCCAAATCTTTAGCGGTTTCCATGGCTCCTGGGGTGGCTGGTTGTCCCACTGTCCTTCCTGCTGTGTGCTCACCCTCCCCATGCCCAGGCTGCTTTTCCATCTCTTGGAGATGCTGGGGGCTCGTACCCCACGCCCAGCCAGGGAGCAGGAATAGCAGGAGCTGCAAAGTGGTACAAGAGAGAATGGAAAGCACTGAGGGAGGCCTTCCAAGATTAAAGCTTCCATAATTCAACAGCAGTGAGATTTCCCAGAGACAGGCTTTTCTTTGCTGTGATGCTAAAAGAGGGGATTTCCATTAATGCAGGCTGGCTCCCTGAATCACTGCAGGCAAGCAGCCCCCAGGCTCCTGCAGGGCCAGTGCTGCAGGTAGCTCAGCATGTGAGCATGTGAGCAAGCATGGGGAGCACCACAGTCCCTGCTGCCAGCTGGACACCCCCTGGACAGTGTTTCCAGCTGCCAGCCCTGGGTTATCCACCAGGATGACCCCAGGATCATTTGAGCTTCGATGCCAGAAGAGACCTGAGCCTGTTCCCTGCAGTGAGAGACAGCAAAGCACTGTCACCCTCCATGAGGAACATCCCCAAGGAATCATGACCTATGGTGGTGGTGCCATCAGTCAGCCCAAGCACACATCCTGCCACTTGGAAAGCAAAGCCTGCAGGTGACATTCCTCCTTTACCCAGCCATACTCTGCCAGCGATGCCATTGTGCCCCAAATCTCTGCTGTGTGCCCTGTGTTCCCCCTGAGCCAGCCCTGGCAGGTACTGCTCGCTGTGGGCTCTGCATCACCATTACCAGCTTTTTGGAGATTGTGATTATCTGTCTTTAAATCACATTTCCAATCCCCAGGCTGCTTTTAATGCAGACCCTGGTCTTTCTTTCTGCTCTCCTGCCAGTGGAAACCACAGGAAAGGCAGATCAGTTTGTTCCAAAGCAATTTTTAATGCCCTGTAGCTTAGAGGCTCAAACATTACAATTCATTCCGGCTCCTCTCTGCTCCTCAGAGGATATGAGATCCTTCTTTTGATACTTCCTCACTCTTTGTAGATGTTACCCTAGTTTTAATTTTCAGGGCTTCCAGACTGTTTTTAACAGTGCTGAGCTTTCAAGTTGCTTCCTTCAAACTTTCTCCAGCCATGCTTTCTCAGAGCCTAAATAGCTTTGATTAGTCCCAGATGTTTTTGGTTTGTTAACCCCAGAATAGTATTGTGTAACAGCTTGGAAAGAAGACTGGCAGCAGGCATCCTGGCTTCTCTTTCCTGGTTCACCAAATCACTGCCCAAGCAGAACATCCATGGGATTTCACCTACAGAAGGAATGCCATTAGCAGCAACAGGACTTAAGGTGGCTGAAATCCTCTTGCTGGCAAAGATAACCCTCTGAAGGCAAGGCTCATTTTCTTTACCCAATCCCTCCTTATCCTCTGTGCTGAGATTTCCAAGCAGGATGACACATTGGGCAACAGACCTGCAGGGAAGCCTTTGGGCAGGCATTCCCGAGGCTGCCAGGCTGCACCGACTGGAAAAGACCTTGTTCTGCTCCAGGCCAGGCTGGACTCAGGCTGTGGCCATCCCTACCCTGTGGCCATCCCTACCCTGTGGCCATCCCTAGCCTCCAGCCACCCAGCCCTGCTCTGCTGCGGCCAAGTTTTCCTTGGCCCGGGCGGTTGCGTGCGTATGTCCTGACAGGCCAAAGAGTGGGGAGCGGGGAGTTTTACACAACTGGCTGAGCTCCTAACAACCCTCTGCAGCCCTCCCGACTCCAGCAACCCTGCCACTCCCATGTTGAAGCCATTGCATTGCTAAACACTCATTAAAAACATCCCCGTTCCCACTAGAAGAGAGCCAGGGTGTATCCGATCTGGCAGGAGATGTGGTTCTTCTCAACCATGCATAAATCTTCCCAAGATCACCCCAAACGCCCCATAGTTCTTGGTGCCTCCACCCACTGTGCTGGATCCTTGCACTGACCTTTCTCAGCCCTGTGCTCAGCTCTGCAGAGCCCAAGGTTACTGGGATGGATGTGAACACATCCCATGGCATCCGCCTCCCATATGCCAAGGACCACACCTAGGCAGGGCAAGGAACAACAAAGAAAGAGGAAAACAGGAAGGAAAAAAGAATAAAAGCATCAAGAGAGAATATTTTTTTAGCAGAGGGAAAAGCTGAGGGACAAACCAACCTGCCCTACATCCCCATGACAGTGGCATGGTACCCAGCCTTGCCACACTGTACCAACCACAGCTGGGAAAGCAGCTGAGAGAATCCAGCACCACTCAGCCCTTGGACAGCCAAAGTGACCTGCTGCAGGAAGACCCTGCCCCGAGGAACACATCCATGCCTCTGGCTGGGACACAGAGTGTCTCAGAAACCCAGCGTGGTGCTGAGCAGATGTGGCTCAGGCCAGCCCTGGGGGAGCTGCTTGGACCAGGGCTGCACCCAGAGATGCTCAGAAGAGCAGGGAGGAGGCAGAGGAAGGAGGATCAGCAAGACAAGCTGTGAGTGAAGAGTGTCAGTGCTTGGAAAGCGCAACCAATTTGCTTTTAGTACAGTTCATGCCTCTCCAACAGTGCCTAGAATAACAAATTCCTTCCACCCTCCAAGGCTGAATGCTGGAGGAAGCTGCTGAGAAACTTAATTGATTAGCTGGATGCGTGCACAGAAAAAAATTGCTCAGCATCAAGGAAATCACTGTGTTGACAGTTAATGCAGACACTGGTAGGAGATTAGAAAGACCAGCTGCAGCTTTTTACCACAAAACCCCTTCTTTTAGTCTGGGAACAAGGCGAGATCTGTTTTGGTGGGACGGCCCATTCTGCAGTGGCGCCGAGGGGCTGCAGCAATGGGGCTGTGCCCACGCTGTGCTCAGCACCCACCCAGAGCTCGCTGGCCCCATCACCAGTCCTGGTATCCCAGAGGGCAAGGAGACAAGTTTTGGGCTCCTGCACCTCTCACCCCCACTCTCCAGCCCCAGAGGTTCCTATCAACCCTGGCAGCCTCTGAGCAGCAGGAAGAGATGCCCTGAGAGCAATTTCAGCATCCAGGGTGCAGTGGACAGAGCTGAGCATACTGGAGAAGCTGTTTCCAGATGCCTCACAGCATCTTCTCTAGCCCTTGCAGAACATCTGCCCCTGTTCCTGCCCCTGCCTAGGCTTTCTGCTTTGCTCTCAGCATCTCCAGCTCTGCCCTGCCTGCCACAAGGTCACCACCTGCGATTCCGTCACCACACAGGATTGCTTTCCCTGTTTGGCAAAAGAAAACAGGAAGCCAAAGGCCTGCAGGGGCTGTGAACTTGCCTGTCATGTTCTCTGACAGTATCAAAACCTTTTACTGCTTGTGTTTTTCCCAAACTGTCGTGGCTTGTCACACCCCTTGTTTAAACCTTTGATCCTGAAAGCTTTCCTGAGCCTTCTGCAAAACAAATGGAGAGAGCACGGTCTGTTCTCCACAGGGATCAGACACCACCTCAAAAGCAACGAGACTGACAGTGTCAAAGCTTCCCAGAGCAGGAACAGGCAGAGCCAAGCGTGCATGCCTGCGCTCTGGGGCTGCCAGAGGTGGGAGGAAGCAGCCTGCTGACCCCCAGCTTCCTCCTCTCCCTCAGACTACTCAGCTCCTGAGCTGTTTGGCTCAGGGAAGGATGGAAGGGGAATGAAAGGGCTCGGCCCTACTGTTTGCTCTGTGCTGAGCAGAACTGCTCTCCTGTCCCTTGTTTCCCCTATTGCTGTTATTTGACCTGAGCAGCCCAGAGGAATTTCAGTCACGGTGCATTCCTAGCACAGCATCGGTTTTCTAGAGCAAAACGGGAACAGCTGCCAAGAAACAAATCTTTCCCTGACTCCTGGCACTTCTCATGGGTGGAACAAAACTTCCTGAAACCCCAGGGGAAAAACCACCCGATCTCAGCAGCAGCAATCCCCATCCCACTCCAGCCCATCGCCTCCAGAGATTTTGCAGCATGAGGGGGCTCAGGCAGAGACTAATGAACATCGTGATCACATCCATACGGCACCACTTTGAGGGCTTGGAGTCCAAGGGAGGCAAAGGGAGAGCTGATCTTTAGCTGGAGGCAGTGCTGTGGGGAGCAGTGCACTCTGGCTGAACCCCCCAGCACACAAGTCCAGCTGTGCCCGGTGTTATCCTACCTGTCCGAGCCTGTTGTCCCTGTTGTAACCAAGCAGGGTAGAGGCAGGCAGATGGTGCTGATATGGAATATGTTCAGTTCACACATGGCTTGCTGTGAAAGAGATTTTGAGGCTTGTCAGGCCTCAGCAAGTGTTGTCCCCAAGTCCTGTGAGAAAGTCTGGTGCTATTGGAGTCAGCTTGGTGAGGAGGGAAGTGCACAAGGGGTTGAACAAGGATTTCAGGTGGAGGTGCCTGTGTCCATGGGATTGCTGGGATGTGTGCTGGGATGGCAGAGCTCACAGATGTACATAACCCCTTTCCCCATGAAGGTTAATATCTCTCCCAGGTATGTGGGAGAGAGCCTGCAAGAGTCTCCCTGCCACACTCACCAATTTCTTCACAGATTGCTGTGCTTTTGGCAGGGTTGGGAGCAGGGAGATAGTGAGAGATAGCCAGAAGAAAATTGAGGAAAGAATTTCTGGAAGCCTGGGACCTGCTGAGACACACAAGCAGCCTCAGAGCACATGGCTTCTTGGCCCTTTCAGCTCTGTGTTCACTCACATCTTGAATGTGATAGATAGAATAAGGACAGAAATATTGGTAAGCCACTTTCTTGGAGGGCTTATGCCAGCTGACACCTGGTTCTTGCTGATAACAGGGTTCCACCCTCAGTCATGGTGCAGAAGGCAGCCTTCAGATAACTTGAAAGCCATATGCTTTTTCTTGTTCACCCTGATTGAGACTGAGCTTTATCTTGCAAGCACTCACTGCAGTTAGTGCTCAGCAGTCTCAGTCTGACAGAAATGGGCCTGATGGGGTTCAGCTTCACCTTCTCAGTGATCATTTTAGCAGAACAGGCTCAGTCTGCAGCATCTCTGCCTCACTCAGGTCAGGGCAATTTCTCTGACCACAGGATTTTTAGGCACGAATACCACAGAGTTCAGAACTAGGACAGGTGCAGCACTGATCTACTAAAGCCTAAGGCAGCAACACCAGGTTACCCCCAGTTAAGATGCATTTAGGTTTCCTGTGAAGGTAGCATGAAGTTCACATTGCAGCACGCATCACCTCCCTGCTCGCTGGGATTCCCGGGAGACTGCCGGGAGTGCTGCAGAATCACTGGAGCTACACACTGCAGGCAAGTCATGGCAGAGCTGTAGCTTGTAAGCTGGAGGTGACAGAACAGCCCAATCCTTGAAAAATCAAGAATTCCTTTGTGATCCAGGCTTTCAGGCCAGGTTTACACAGCAAGCCAGTTCCAGCAAGCCTAGGCTGCAGCTTCTCCTTCTGTTTCTTGGCTAGCCCAGGCCGTTCTGCTACAACAACGCAAGCAAAGTCCACTGTCACAAACACCATCTGCTGAAGAGGAGGAAGGTTTCACACTGTGTCAGTCTCTTTTATCTCAGTGTAGGCTCTGCACAGGAGCTGGCTGAACTTAGAAAAGCAAAGGAGACCCCAGCAACAGCTTTTCCTGGTGCTGTCTGTGGGCAGTTACTGATTTGAGCAGAACAGGACTCCAGAGAGGCAGGACAGCACACAGGCAGCTGGTCTGTGTGCTCTCACATCACTCTTCAGGCTTTGGTCGAAAATAGTATCAGAGTTTCCCCCCACTCTAAACTACATGAAGTCCCAGGCAACAGGAACAGCCCTGCTCAAGAGCTAAGCCAGCCCAGCTGAGCTCAGTCCTTCTGTTTTGGATCAGGCCACCCCAGAAACAGAAGCAGCGAGAGCCAGGCTGGGACTGGCTGTGTGAGGAACCATCTTCCACCCAGATCTGCCCAGAGAAACAGCCACACCATCTCAGCAGCACCAAGGTCAGCTTCTTTAACCACCCAAAAGGTATTTGAGCTTCTCTGGAAACAGCATCTTCAGCTCACAGCTCAGCACCATTGTCAGGCTGAATAGCTGAGGCAGGAGCGTCATTCTGGAGGCTGTAGAGCAAATACAGCAGATCAGAGCACATTTCTGTAGCACTACAGGCTGCACACACTGGCCAAGCAATGCACAGCAGAGAGCAGCCACCCAGCCCTGGGTGCTGAGGTGATCTATACCCCATGGCTTGGCGTGGGGCTGAGCAAGACTGGGCCAGAAGGAGACAAGGGCAAACATGACTGAGCAGGAGCAAACTCCTTCCCTGGTTGGGCAGGAGCAGAGCAGGTGGGTCTGGGCAGAAACAAGCCCTGACTGAGGTCTGGGGACAAGCTGAGACCTTGTAGGTTGGTGGGGAGTACAGTCCTCCTCTGTTCCCCATGGTTCTCATGTCTTCCTCATGGATGAACCTTCTTTTTCCCAGCCCACAGTCTCCCTCATGCTGAGCAGGATGCCCTCCTTCCCCTGAGAGCCCACACAGATGATGGTCCTGCTCCAGGACCGATGTTCCAGGGTTTGGGATCAGATCCTGATGGAGGCTGGAGAGCAGCCCCTGATCTCCAGCAGCCTCCACTGCCCAGTGCTTCAGCGCAATTTCCTCTCAGCCTGGAGCCAAACCAGGATGCAGCTCCAGCTCTTCAACAGCAAAAAGCTGAATTAGTTGAAGTCATGGTGCCAGCTGTGTATTTAAACAGGAATTACACAGAGTTTCTGCTGTGGTAATGCAGCAGGTGCTGGCAGTGCTACTGAGACAGATGAGGAAGGAAGGGCAGCGGGCTGGGAACTGGGAGAGTTGCTCAGGGAAGAGAGGGGCTCCTGATTCCTGCCCTGCTCATGTGTAGGAAAGTACCCCAGCAGTCAGCCAGCCCACTGCACCTTGCTCCTTTGAGCTCTCTGGCTCCTGCTGAGCTTTGACCACCATAAATCTTAAGTCTGGGAAAGAAAAACACCATGGGGAGCGAGCACTCACAGCCACTGACTCCTAGCAGAGGTGCCCTGGCCATGAGCTGGGATCCTAGGGCATGAGGCACTGACCAAACACAGACAGCAAAGGTGGTGCCCATGCCAAACTGCAGCTTCTTAGAAGAAGATATTTGGAAGGGATTATGAATTTGGAGCCTCCCAAAGCGTGCTAGCAGCTGGATCCTCTGGATGAATAAAACCCTGCCAAAAATTAAGATCTGTTTCTGCAAAGCTGAAACAGCAAACTTGTTTGTCTTTCCTCCTTCCCCTCACAACCACATTGTTTTAAACATTTACAGAGACCTTTATACTGTTTAAATAACGACTGGGGAGGAGGGGGGTTGTTTCCAGTTTTTTTGCCAGCTGCTCCAAGTCAGCCGCGCTTCACATGCAACTTCTGGAAAACCAGGTGCTGTGTTTGTGCCAGTACCACCCACACCGTCCTGGTTCCCCCTGCCTCACCTTGCCTGCCCCAGCAGCACCCAGGACCCCCTAAGCCTCAGTCATGCCCCCTCCAGAAGAAGGGGTCACCCTGAGACCTGCTGCAGCTCCGTCCCTCTGCAGTGTGCGGGGTTTGGCAGATAAAGGGGTGCATGTCCAGCTCCCCACACCCCCCAAGCCCCCAGCAGCGCTCCCTAAACCACAGAGCTCACACGCTGGTGGGGCTTTTTCCCCCTGACCTTGAGAGGAGAGGTGGAGGAGGCTGCCCGAGCAGCTGAGCCATCCATCCCCGAGCCCAGGCGCTGGGGATGCTCAGCCACCTCCTGCCGTGTGTGTTCTCCCGCCCACCTCCTTCAGCAGCGAGGAGATGACAGCTGAGGGAAGAGAGGAGAGCACTGGGGATGTGCAGGGGGAGAGATGGCTGCAGACAGGCCGACCTTGCTGCAGCAGCAGCAGCACTGTGGTGTAGCTCCATCGGAAGGAAAGGCGGCTGAGCCTCGCTGTTGTAGGCAGGGCTCCAGGAATCTGCGGCTTGTGTTGGGCTGGCTGAGTTTTATTTGCAACCTGTGGGGAAAGGGAGCGAGGAAAGCTGTCCAGGAGAGCTTTCTGCAGGATGTTTGGACTGAGTGAAAGGACGGAGAAGTACGAGATGCTGTGGAAGCAGGATGTGGGACAGGGAAAATGTTTATACAGTCGAACTCAGGCTAATCCATGGGAGGCTTTAGAGACCATAAAAGCCATCTGCAAGTGGATGGATCACATTCTGGAGGAGAACAATGGTTTAAATCAACACGACCCTCTTTGATCTACTCTGAAGAGATCACTTGTGAGCCTGAGGAGAAGGGTAGGATAACAATAAGATCCGTAAGTTCTGCCCACACAGTGAGTGTGGGTAGGAAAGGCCATTTATGGTCTCTTCCTGTACAAGAACTTGGGGCCACCAAACAAAACTATCAGGAGCCAGACACAGCAAACAAAGGAATCTGGTCCCTCTCCTCCCCACAGGAGGGAAGGACTTTAGAGATTCACAGGGGTCTAGGCTGGGCAAGTTCATGGAAAACAAAGTATTGAAATCTCCATTTTAGAGAAAACCCATTAGCAGAGGCAGTGAACTACCTCCAGCTCTCAAAATTCACCCCCCTCAAATGCTTGGTGGCTGGGAAGGTGCTGGGAGATGTACCATGTGTAATCACCCCTCTCCTGCACTCCCTAGGCATTCATTTTGGACATCTCTTGGAAAAATGACATTAGTCTGGGTGGCCCTTGGTCTGATGCCCTGCAGCAGGGCTCCTTCAAGCAGATGTCTCTGGCAGAATGTCTTCAGCAAACCCTTTTACAGGCAGCAGGAGGAATAACCACTGGCCTTTAACCAGCTGCCCTCTGTCATCTTGCAAGGCCTCAGTTTTCCTTCAGACTTGGTCAAATTAGGCATTGGGCCTGCTTTCCCTGCACCAGGGCGAGAAAAATGATCCAAAAGGCCCTGAAATAATGTGACCTTTCCTCATTTAAACATGCTCTTTCCCATTAAGCAATGAAAGCAGCACAGATGCTATTCTCAAAAGCACCTCGAAACAATTATCTCCTTCCTCTGGAATAAACGATGGGAAGCAAGAGGTGAGCTGGAGATATGGCATTTGCAATTCTCCATTTTCCATCTGCAGCAGGAAGAATGTTGATTTGCATTGTGCTCTGACACAACTGCTTGACCTCAGTGCAGCTTATGCTAATTGCTTGCAAGAATATGCTTGTTGGCCCCGTGCATGCCCAGCATATTTCTGGTATCTGAGCCTGATAGATGAAATATTGCTTATAGGACAGTGCAGATTGGGATGGCCGAGTAATCCAGGCAAACAGAAACACTGTTTATGATAAAATAGGGCCTGAGAAGTTTCCCATTAATATCACCTGGATATTTTTATACCAACTCACTCCCTTTCTGCTTACCATGCTGTAATCACTCAGGCTGACACAGAAAATAGAAAGGTTCCATCTCTTTTCCCAAAGCAAGGACAACTCTCCTTTCCTTGCTCATCTAACTTGGCCTAAAAGGCAATCTTTCTCCTGATCTCAGGAGTTTTACAGTCAGTGTTAAGGTTTTCCTGCTACCTTTGGGTGCACTTGTGTAGCTGTACATATCTCCCCTCTCCAGGTATCCTCTGGGGGTACATATTTTAATTAAACATACTCATCCATGAAGAAGCTGGATTCCTGCTGCTCCTGCTCAACTAATCATGAGTCTGGCCCCAGGATTTATCTGTGCATGCACTGCCATTGGAACATTTTGTGTGTGCTTTCTGTTCCAGTCGCTTCTGCAAGGAACAGAGCTGGGAATGCAATCTGGCTCGGTCACTTTGCCTGGCTGGGACACAGAGCTGAAGGGATCGAGTCAGTTCATCAGCTTGTCTCCATCCCACTGCCATGAGCTCCTCAAGATTCTGTGCTGCAATAGAGGACAGTACCTTGAGGTTGGCTTTGTTGCACTGTGCCCAAAATTCAGCTGAGGAAAGGGGGAAGAAGCAGGAGGAACAGCTGAGGGGCTGGAGCTGCCATTTCTTCTGCACCATCAGGAGAAAGACGAATATTTTCTGTTCTCCACCTGCAGAATCCATCCCAGAAAATCCATCCCTTCATTGCACAGATCCTCTGTGAGCATAAAGCTCTTGTTATTCAGTGCACGGGCTTCCAGTTACAGCAGAGCATTCCTGAGCCTGCTGAAGTTCTACATAAGCACACAAGACATGCTGAGGAGGAATGGGTTTAGGTTTAAACGTGTATTTAATATTAAATGAAGGCTTAAGAGCTTTGCTGCCAGGAGCAGGGAAGGATGTTTTGTTTGCAGGGTGCCTTGTCCTGTGAGGGAAGATGTTGCTTGTCTGCTGCTGAGCTCCAAAGAGCCTTTTTGCTATTTCATGGGACTGATCTGAAACAGCAGAGCCCAGGATCTGGGATCTCGTGGCAGGCTTTTTTAAACAGCACAGGTCTTTTCTCTCAGTCAGGCACCTGAAATGCCATCAAGTAATGTCCAAACTTACCCCAAGGGACTGTTGTTTGTGCACCCAGCATTTCTGACAGGGACAAGCACGGATCCAGCTGCCCCCTGCACCTCAGCATCTCCTCCTGCTCTGTGCACTGCAGCCTGGCAGGGGGCTGGGGTCTGCCACATGCAGTGAGCAAGGGGGGACCTGGCTTTTTAATGGGTTCCAATACCCTGGCTGCTTCCCCCTGGCCATATGGTGAAGATAACCACAGCAGGGCATCTCTGAATACCCAGATGTTTTGTTTCTCCAGGCTTTGTGGAGCCCTGTCTGCAGGGTGGGACCAGGACAGGCAGAGGGGGAAATCAGGGGGAAATCAAATTACTGTCAATAAGCATGGAGAATTTCTCCCTCAAGGGATTTACAGGCAGCTAAGAGAAGAAATGGGTGGAAAACAGAAAGAAGATCTTGTCCTTCAATCTGAGTGTGGGATCAAAGCCCAGCTGAAGGCGCAGTGGTTCTGCCATTGATTTCCATTTGTTTTTCCATCCCTCCCTCCTCTGTCACATATTCTGCCTGTTCTCCTGTTAGCTGCTCTAGGGATAATCAAACAGCTTCCAGCCGAGCCCAGACTTCTCTGGAGAGGGTAATGCTGTGGCTTTGCAGGACAGATACTGATCTTTCATATGATTTATGGGAGGAAGCAATTCCTTCCAAACCTTCTGCAGGGAAGTTGAGAGCAGCCCCCCAAAAGTTCACGTGTAGAACATCTACATGCCCTTTTCACAGCTTTCCTTACTTGCTCAACCTTTCAAAGAGAGGAGCAAGAAAATACCGTAACTGATGGAGATCGGCCACAGGAAATCTATGCGGATTATGTCCAAATTGCCCTTGGGAGCAGCGCTGCAGCTGCCGAAGGAAGGAGAATATGTTCAGTGGGAACCATCCAGACCAGGCTGTGGCTTCCTTCCCATCTCGGAAGGGTCACAGACCCTCAGAAGAGCCACCACCTCCTGCTGACCTCGGCTCTTGCGGCTCCTGGTGAAGGTTCCAGGCCGGAGATCTGCGGGACATGGTCGCCCTCTAAAGGGAAGAGCTGAGAAATCTCGATTAATTCCCACACAGGCGAAGTTACAGGGAATTGGGAAAGCGTGGGCATGGGCGAGGCGATGACTATCCCTCTTCACCCAGAGTCTTTGTTCTGACTCCAAGATATCCTTGGAAACATTGTCCATGCACTGCAATGAATAATTACGGCCAATCGGCTTAGCTCATGCTCTTCTCCCGAGCTTTTAATTGTTGAGTCCATTCATTACTTGGTACCTGGCAGAGCTTATCCTTTTATAGGCACACACGGACTCGGAGGGCTGAGCAGCCAGAAATCACCCCAAAATCAAGAAGGTGGCGAATCCCTCAGCACACCCAAGTTACATCTTCTCTCCTTCCAGGATGTGAACTCTGCTTAAAGGGGATTTTAGTTGTTTTATTTTTTAAAACTCGCATCCCATGGGGACTTAAAGGGCTAATTCTAGTTGAATTAGATGGGTTATATTTGCTTATTTAGGAAGCTGAAAGCAGCCGGGCAGATTGCCAGCTGAATCTTCGCGGAGCAAAGGCCGCTGCAATGAGGGCTGTGTTAATTGCTGCTGCTCTGTACCATCATCTGCCTTCCTGCCAGGCCAAGCTCTCATTGCACAGCTCCTGGGGCAGGAAGGCTCTCGTGTCCCCCTGTCAGAGCCCAGGGCTCTCTGCAGGCTGCTCTTCCCAGGCTCCTGCCTATCCTGCATCTGGCGGGGGCACAGAGGGCTGGGAACACCTTACACTCGGCTGCTTGTGTTGGAAGCAGCTTCTTTTGAACATCATTTGGCATTTCTCTACAGCCTTCTTGCAGTTTTTAATTTATTTTTTTTTTATAAAAGCCTCTTGCAGCCTGTTGACTTTTTAAGACAGACTTTAGGAAACAACGTGGGCCGTTCTGGAGTGCAAAGGATATTGTTGTGGGGAACCCGGCAACTTTCCACGAGGACGTCTTTGATCCAAACATCCCAAGGGACTGCGAATCCCCCACTTCCCAGACATTTCAAGGCTGACACAGAGGTCGACATCTGTACCCAGATTTTTCTGCTTTCAGACTCTGGTTTGTCACCTTTCCATTCCCATTCACTGGAGATTTTCAACACAAGGCTGGATAAACCTTCAGGGCAAGAAGGTGGATATTAGCAGTTCTTCTTTTTCCTCTCCTCGGTTATGTTTACACTTTGTTATTGTTCATACAGACTTCATGTATAAGCCAAATAGGATCATATATGTTTATATATGTTATAGTTTCATATTAAGCTAAATAGGATCCTATGGATTTCACATCAGGTTTTAACAGCAAAGGACAAACACAGCACATCCTGGAAGCATCGCATATTCAAAGAGCAGCACGTACATTTATTAACTAATCTCTGACTAATCCCCAATTTCCAGTTAATTAGCCCCTTCCTTCATGAGTTAATGCTTGTTCAGCCTTTTGAAGCACATGGCGTGCTAAACACAATCACACGCATCTCCCTAGTGAACAGGGGACGTGAAGAATTAATAAATAATTAATAAATGACATTAATCGGCTGGTTGGGGGGCCATGAGTGTTTCTTTTATCCCTGAGGGAACGAGACTACATTTCCCGTCAGCCCCCGCGCCCCTGAGGGCTGGACTGCACTTCCCATGAGCCCTCGCGAGTCGGGACTACAGTTCCCATGAGGCCCCGCGAGTCGGGACTACAGTTCCCATGAGCCCCGCCGGCGCGCCTCTCCCTCCCTGGTCTCCGGGACAGCATGGCGGCGGAGCTGCGTGTGGTGAGCGGGCCCGGCCGCCATCGGCCGCCATCCGCGGGCACGGCGGCTCTGAGGGGCGCGGGGACGGCGGGAGGGTGTGCGAGGAACTCCGGTGTGCGGCCGGGACCGCCTGTAGGGCTGCGGCGAGGGCTTGAGGGCTGCATGGATGGGCGTGATGGTGGCCCGCCCCTCCGCCATGGTGGATGGAGGGAGCAGGGCCGGGGGCGCTTGTGGCGATTCTTCCCCGGCAGCGCCTGGGGCAGAGGCTTTCCTGGGCAGGCGGTGCGGCTCAGCCGGGGCGCTGCTGTCGGGGCTGTCTGCGAGCACCCCGAGCGGTGGGTTCCGCTGGCAGAGCCGGTCTGGGGAGCCGCGGGTTCCTGCAGGTGGCGGTGCCACCCGGCTGAGGAGCGGGACAGCCACCAGGGCAAGGACGGGCTGGAGACTCGGGCTGGCCCTGCACGCTTTAGCTGCTCTGGAAGCTGAGCTAGTGATGATTAATGTTATCCCTGTCTGAACTGGATCTTTCCTCTGTGGAAGCGTAACTCTGAGGCTCAGTGTTGCAGACGCAAAGGTAAAGGAAAGGTTTGTTACGTGAACTAACTTGTCCCCTTCCTCACTTTCAGAGCATGACACCTTGTCAAGAAAGGGTAAAAACACCGCCCTGGCTGGGGAGCTGATTTACCCACTGGACTGACAGTGCACCTGCACAATGGTGAGAAACAGCAGCTCTGCCTGGGCATAGTCTGTTTGTTTTCTCCTCTTGGTGGGTTGTGGAAGAAAGATTCACTCTCCTGTGTCAGATGATACCCTCCTCCATCCCTGGGGCTCCTGGGAGGGGATATAAAAGCCCGGTGGCTTGATTAATGTAATTAAGCCAGTCAAGGCCGTAGCTTTGTGGCAGCTGCCACAGAGCACGAGCTGAAAGGCAGCACGGAATGAATGGGAATTTTACTGGTGTTGGTGTCCAACACAGCACCTGCTTGTCAGCGTGGTCAGAGGTGAGCCAGAGTAGAAGGATTAGAGGTAGGAGGGATTGGGTGACAGCCCATTATGGAGACACTTGACACAGCTCATCTCATAACTGCATCTGCCACAGAAATAGACCCAGTGACAGAGTAATTGCTCTGTGTGCCTCCCTGCAGGTGCTCTGGGACAGTTTCAAACTTGCATCAGGTTGCTGGGGGTGGGGAGGTGCAGCTCACCTGCCCCAAAGGGTCATCCTGTAAGGGACACACCCTGAAGAATCCTTCACCAGAGGGGATGTGTCTGTCCAAGGTCTGATGAATGCATAAAAAATGACACCCTGGATGGATGGATGATTTCTGTGTGCAAGGAGGGAGTTGGATTGGGATGGTTCTGGAGGATGATGAGGAGAATGTCAGGTTGGAACAGCTTAAAAGGGTCCAAACCACCAAGATCTCAGAACTGGTGGGGTTTTTTTCTAAGCAAGGATTTAAATAGCATCCACCTGCCAAAGTTTCTTGTCTCTGAATGAGGCAGCTCACTGGCAAACAGACTCCTCTGTGTTTTGAGGGAGAGAATTCTGCTCTGCTAAGCTGGTGAGACAAGAATTCCCTGTCTCTGGTTGGAGAGTTTGTGTCTTTAATTCTTGCACTGTGACCCAGTGCTGGGCTTTTTTTTTTCTGAAGGGGTGAGGAAATGAGGACAAACTTTACTTAAAGTACTTTTCTAACAGTGTTCATTGCAGTTTGTGCTTAGGAGGAAATGCTCCTGCAGAACCCTGGGGCTGCTGTTGCCCAAAGAGCTTCGGCAAGAGGGGAGCTGCTGTGTTGGGCTTCAAGCTGGTAAGAGAATCCTTGAATTGTGCACTATTGTGGGTTGTTTGGTTTTAATTCATTAATTACATGCCAGGTCTGTAGGCAGATTGAGTCACCTGCTGAGCCTTACCAGGAAGAACACTGGGCAGCAGCTGGGTGTCTGTGCTGTGCTTTGTTTTGGGGAACTTCAGGGCTTTGTGTAGCCAAGGGCAGGAGAGCAGCCGAGCCTGTGATGTGCTGTTATCCCTGTCTGACACTCAGCTTGAAGAATCTGTTCACTGAGGCTCAGGTACTTCCCTTAGTGGGTCTCCTGCCCCCTGCAAAGAGTCCCCAGGCACGAGTGGCACCAGTGTGACAAGCACAGCATCTGTCCCCTGTCCCCCCAGCCTGTGGCAGCAGCCAAGTGCTGTCCCAGGCCCAGCTCCCCCAGCCCAGACACGGCTCCAGAGCTGAGCAGGAGCTGCTGTTGTCATAGCACAGTTTAGAGCTGCAAAAAGCTTTTAAGTTCCTTATGCAAACAGTGACAGGCTGAAGGGCAGATAAGAAATGCATTTTTTATCTTGCCTGATGTACAGTCACTGAACACACAGGCTGGAACAGCACTTTGTCTCGGGCAGCTGACAGCTGCCTTCTGCTAAATGATTTTACGCTTTATTGAGCAGAATTTGGCTTTGTTTGCAGAAGGTCAATACCAACTTGTGACAGGCCTCCTGGCAGAGCTGCTGACAGGGAATGGCGTCAGGAGTGAGGGCTGGGGTGTGAGAGGGGAGGGAATGGCACCACACACCAGCCACTGGGTGCTCTGGCAGCACAGCAGTCCCCAGGCAGGGTCAGGCCCTGGGGAAAGCACTTGGTGCTGTTACAGGGAGCAGAAAGTGGAGAGGCAGCCTGGTGATAAATGGGAGGAGTCAAAGCTGCTCAGTGTTTGAGACCAGAGACAGGAATTCTTTTAAAACAGATTTTTTTAGGAAAACAGTTACAGCCTTGCTTTGTGGTGTCTCCCAGCTTTAGGAGGAAGATTGTTGTGGACTGAGTGTCACAAGTGACCCCTGAGATGGCATTTGAACGATGTGAAATGGCCCCGTGTGTAGCCACAGGCTCCTCCCTGCTGCTGCAGTCACACCGTGGGTAAGTAACCACAGAAACCAAAAAGGATTTGGGTGCTGGTGCCAGTGGCTTGGGTGGGAACAAGTTTTTGTCCCCTAAGACCTGTACTGCAGATGAAATAATGCAAATCAGGAACTTCCCAGCTGAGAGTTGCTTTGCTCTGACACTGTCTTTCTTTTTTTTTTCACCAGGACCTGATCTACAGGTGGCTGGAAGAAAGAGTTCCTGCTTTCTTGTGTTCCAGAATAAAATAAATTATGGAAAATCTGACTTGAAGTTGGTTTTTATTTGGTTATTTTTGTAAAAGTTGGAGTCCAGGCTCCTAGAGGTCTTTTCCAACCTCAACAGTTCTGCAATTCTACTTGGGCAGAAATGGTTTTGTGCAGGTAGAAAGGATTTTGGATTAAAACACTTCCTGAAATAGCAATTGTGAGCTTATCCTTCATTGAAAACATGCTACCCAAAGACTTCAGTGTCTGCACACACTGAAAGTTGAAGTAATGCATGGAACAGTGTGACAAAACTTATGGCTAAGCCAGGTCTGGTGACAGACACTGTTCCTGTGCTCTCCTTGGAGTAGAGCCTTGGTAATTCCTTCAAATGGAGTTAACCCCAGCACCAGGCTCCACCCTTGGTGGGGATCCTCCTTTCTGAGAGGGGAGAGGAAGGTGCACGGTGTCATTTCCCCGTGAGCTGGGTGATTGTGGGCAGGATCAGCATGGTCACAGCCCTGCCCTGCTCCTGCCCCGAGTGTCAGGGTGCTGCTGCTGTCACCTGGGGCTCGGCCAGAGCTGCTTTGAGGAGGTTTGGGAGCGCCTTGGCCAGGGGATGTGAGGATCAGGCTCACTGCTGCCACCAAAGAGGTTTTGCTGAGTGTTTGGGAACACCAAACAGGCCTGACAGGCTGCTGTGGTACCAGTGCAAGGTGGCTCTGATGGGAACAAAGGTTAATTTGAGACGTGGGAACACAAGATGGGCCCCAAGCTAGAGATTACATCTGGAACAGGCTTGGAGCCTGAGCAGCCGGCTGGGAGCAGCCTGCTGGGAGCTTCAGGGGGTTTGGAGGTTCCCTGGCTCAGGGCCAGGGTATCTTTTGCCATCTCTGTACAGCAGCCTCGTACGTGGAAAAGGGCCATGCTCAGAGCTACCAGATCTCCCAGTCTGAGTCTGCATGAGTTAAACCTGTTCCTGTCCCCAGCTGCCCCTGGAGGCATTCCCTGGCTGAACACTGCTCTGTTACTGCCCCTCTGCTGTGGGAGGGAGAGGGGGTCTCACTTCACCCAGGTCATCAAAACAACAGGAACAGGCATTAAGGAAAACAGTCATTCAACATTTATGTAATTACACAAAGTGGGAAAGGATCTTGGATTACACTGCTCTGTCTCCACCCTGCAGCCCCCACCAGCTGGAGGAGCCTCCCCAGTGGGTCTCCCTGAGTAGTGCTGGTGTTATCTGGATGGCTGAGGGGTTCAGGACCCTCCCTCCCTTGGGGTTCCTTCCCTTGGGGAAGGAAATGAAAAGTGATGATCACATTGACCCACCTGGTGTGGGGCTGCCTCTCAGAGGGCACCCCAGGGTCCCTGTGCAAGCAAAGCCCAACAAACCCAGTGCCACACACACACGGCTGAGCTCAGCAGCATCTCCGAGCTGCTCAGAGCCTGGATGCAATCCTGGTGTCCCTGCTGAGCTGCCATGACCCTCCTTGGAGCTGATGGCTTTTAAGACCCTTCCTTGTCTCCAAACACCTTGAGAAGTGGACAGTGAGAGGGCACACTGTGTGTCTGTCCTGCTGTCCGTGCCACTGACCATGGAGGCACACAGATCCTTCTGGAACGTGGCACACATCCACACCAGCTGCCTGGAGCTGGGCCTTTCTGCATGCTGGGAGGGAGGTGTTCTCCAAACCTGCCACCTTCCCCTCCCCTGGTTTCCAGTCCAGGGGTTTATCCTGCCCGTTGTGGTCCCACCATGGTGATGAGCATTTAAGGTGAAGGGCGTTTTCCAGCATATCCAGCATAGTCTTTCAACATCACCCTGCCCCTTCTGTGCTCCACAGGGGCCACTGCTGCCCCACAGCCACGTTTGTGGGGCTGGCAGGGCACAGCCACACGCTGTGGTGCTCCTGGGTGCCCCAGAAGCCACGTTCAATCACACAGATCCCTGAGGAAATGCAACATTTCTCCACCAGCTTCAGCTTCCCTGTTACCCTCACACCACTGCTGGCTGGGGTGCAGCAGGTCTGATCCATGGGCTGGCCGGCCAGCTGGGAACAGCCCTCAGGAGGGAGAAGGTGACCCTCGGGAAAAAGAAGAGCCACAGGAGTCCTTGGCCTTGTCCCTGGGGGCGACCTCCCGCCCTCACCGCTGGTAGAGGGTGATGATCCCCGCTCGGTGCAGGCTCCTCCACAGCGCTGCCTCCAGCATCATGTCGTGGTTGGCATAAAACACCAGGGGCTTCTTCTCCACCTCGTAGTAGTGGTCTGAGAACTGCTCGTAGTTGTCCGTGATGAACCCGTAGGCACTGACCTGCGGGGAGGGAGGGGGGCACACAGGGGATGGGGTCAGCACTCCACCTTGGGTGGTGCATTCACCACCACCAGAGGGGACAGGGGACAAGCAGGACGGCCACCAGGCCATGCTGAACCCCAGGAGCCTCACAGCAGCCAAGGGGGAGGTGTCTCCAGCAGGATGGTGGCCCCGCGCTCCCGTACCTGGTCGCAGGCGTGCAGCGCGGTGAGCAGCATGAGGGCCCCGGTGCTGGGCATGTACAGGGAGCTGTACTGGGTGTTCAGCAGCTCCGACCGCAGGAACCTGAGGGGACACGGCAGCTCTGGGGGCTCAGGGCTGGCACAGCCCCCACACCCAGCCAGCTCCCTCCCCCAGGGATGCCTGCCCGGTAAGGCAGGAGCACGGAGTGACACACAGGGCTCGGGTGGGGTCTCTGGTGGCTGCTCTAAGGTTGAGCTCAGTTGCACAGAGATCAGTAAAAGGCTCTGCTGCTTGGAACCACCCCAACCCGGGCACCTGCTTTCATGAAAGGCAGGAAAATACCATCCTGTTGGGCCCTACCTTTGCTCCTGTTAGACTGGGACAAAACTTAATTTGTTGTGGGAAATGGGAGCAAGGTGAGCATAGGGAGGTGTAGGAGGGGATGTCACTGCAGGATGTGAGTGGGAATGGCAGGGGACAGATGCCTCTGCTGTGTGTGCAGACAGCAGGGCAGGGGTGGTTGCAGTGCCTGGGGAGGACTGGGACTGCACTTTGATGCTGGGCAGCCACTGGTCTGTACTGGAGCGAGCAGAGGCAGGCGGTCTGAGCCCAGCCCAGAGCAGAGCCAGACAACAGCCACAGTGCTCATCACCCTCACCTCGTTGTCAGGTACTGCAAGAAATCAGGATGCAGCAGCTTGAACTTCTCTGCAGATGCCTCTGGTCCAAAATACTTCTGTGGCCTGGAGCAGGGCAAGGAGAAGGGCAGAACTGTGTCACAGGAGTCCTGGAGGTTTATCCCAATAGGGACAGACGTGGGGTGAGGACAGGCAAGTCATGCCTGCATCACCAGGGGGTGATCTCGGGGAGTTACTCACTTGTCCCCCTTGTCGGAGCCCTCGGGCACTGGGCTGCCCTGGATGGCCGATCTCAGCATGACGTAGTCCCGGATGTCCGAGGGGATGAAGATGTACTTCAGGTCCTGCAGCAGGGACACAGACGTGGCACTGGGAGGGGGCTTGAAGGACACTGCCCATTCCAGCAGGTGAGGACTGAGGGCTCCTGAGACGGGGAGAAGGTCTGGGGGGCAAGCCCAGCCTGAAGGGACGATTTGGGACCACCTCCCCAACCAGGCCTCGGGGTCTCACCTTGCCCTGGGGGGTCTGGGTGAAGCCATACTCCTCGTAGGCAATGAGGGAGTTCTTCATGGTGTTCACCGTGAAGCCATAGAAGGAGACCTTGGTGCCAACATCCTCCTCAAAGCCTTTGATCACGGCACCGTTCAGCCTGTGGGCAAACAGGGGACACATGTCCCGGGCTGGCACGGCCCCAGCACCCACAGCCCCATCCTGCAGGGACTGCTGTGTACCTGAAGACCAGGTGGTGGCTGTCGATGGCCCTGCCCTGCCGGGAGCCGTTCAGGATGCCGCCGTTGCCCACCACGGCGCAGCGCACGCAGCCCCCGGGCAGGGCGGCCCTGTCGAAGAGGCGCCGGTTGGCCGAGGTGTTGAGGAGCTGCAGGGTGCTGCCCACCGCTGGAACGGAGCAGGAGAGGCCAGTCAGTGGGGAAAAGGTGTGGGTGAACCCACATGAGCACCTGAGTGTGCAACAACATGCACAGAGCACAGCCAGGAGCAGCACACAAGAAAACTCACAGCATCCCTGTGCCGGGAGCGCTCTGCAGGTGGGATGTGGGGACACCAGGCAGTTTCTCCTCTCCCAGTTTGGTATCACCCCCTCACATCACCCTGTGTTCCCAACCCTGCTCCAAACAGCAGCCACCCAAGGCCGTGCAAGGCACGGGGATGCATCCAGACATCTCCAGCCCCAGCCCTGCAGATGCTGCTGCCTGCACTGGCCACGTCTCCTCCTGACAATGTCTCTTTGCCTCTGGCTCACTCCCCCTCGCCGTTCCCAGCACTTCCCAGCCCAGGGACTGAAGGCGGCGGCTGCCGGGGAGAACAGAGAGTGGGTTTGGTGTGGGAAGGGAAACAATCTCCAACAACAATGGAAGGGGTTGTCCGAGCTCCTCCGGCCCCAGTTAATAATCATGGACACACTGGGGCTTTTATTCAGGGAAAATGTCACAAGATGCAGCAAGCGGCGCTTGCAAAGCCGCGCCCTCTGCCCTGTGCCCTGGGAGGTGGGGTGGGGAGAGATCAAGGTCCCTGGCTCCTCTCCAGGGCTTCTCTGCCTGTCCCACACCTCCAGTCCCTTCTGCTGGGCTCCCCGGGCCCCTGGAGCTGCCTCCCATCCCGGCTGGGTCCGTACCTGCGAGGGACAAGCCTTGCCAGCCATAGGGGACGTGCCGTGCCTTCAGCCTGGTCCAGGTCTCCAGGGTGAAGTGCTGGTCCCACATCAGCACGGGGGTGTCGAAGCGGAAGATCTCCCGAAACTTGGGGTCTGCCTTTGCTCTGGCCATCACTGAGTGGAGGCAGGGGCTGGGCTGGCAGGGAGGAAGGAAGATCCTGGCTCAGTGTCCAGCCTGGGTCTGCCTTCCCTGAGACACCTCCACGCCTCAGCAGGCACCGAGCGGAGGACAAACCCAGGGACAGAAATGCTCCTTGTCCATTATCATGTTCTGCTGGGTCACCCAGGCAGGCACTGCCTCATGCCTCAGTTTCCTGCTGCAGAACAACCTTTGGCACCCAGCTCAGCGGGGCTGGGAGGATCAGGGCTTACAGAGCCACCTGAGAGTGTGAAAGATGCAGCACCTTCAGGTGTGGGCACCCCATTAAAGGGTTCTGCTCTACAAGAACAGCCCCAGTGCCCAGGAATGGTTCCCCCAGAGCTTGGGTCCATCCCCACGAGTCTCCAGCCCAGGCTGCTGGCCCAGGAGTGGGTTGGAGGGAGTGGGTGATGCTGGCTCCAGCCTCCAGATTGGGAAATGGCAGCAGGAAGACCTGGGGAGAACTGCTTGTGTGGGTGAACAAGGTTACTGCTCTGCAAACCCCTTCCAGAGGCTGCTGCTCCTCCTCAGCCTCCCCACAGAGCCCCTCAACCAACCAAGCCCAGCACAGAGAGGCACCATGGCCATAACTGTGCTGTGCCAATGATTACCTGCTTTCTGCTGGGCTCTGGCTCCTCCAGCTCAGCTGGTGACTTGAAGGAATTCCCACTGGAATGGGGGAAACACACGGCAGAGTTAAAAATCCATGGCTTGGGCACTGGGGAAGTCCACAGTGGGCAGGGGGCTCCCAGCCCCTGCCAGGATGGCTGAGGACCTTCCTTCCTTACCTCTCCAAGCTGTCTCCAAGAGCCCACCTGTGGCTGCTGGCTCCGTGTGGAGCCCCTGAGGGAGCCAGGACCAGCGACTCCGACTGCAGCAGGCTGGGAGAGGACAGTGAGGGTTCAGCTGGGGAGGTGACACTGAGCACCCCAACATCCCCCCATCTGAAAGAACCCCGGGGCAGGACCACCACCCCTCCATTCATCTTCCCTCCACTGCTGCCTGCACCCACCCACCCCTACCTGCAAGAGGAGACAAGGATTTGCAAAACACAGAGGTGCAGCCCCTGTCTCCTGGTGGGTCCCACCTCCAGGACTCCCACACACCAAAAACCACACCCAGCCCAGCCCACAGCCTTGGGGGAATCCTGCTGGGACCTCCCTGGCTCTTCCCACCATCCCACCACTCCTGAGTCCAGAACTGGGCTGGAAAACACAGGACAGGCCAGGAGGACACATTTAATTGTTATAGTGGAGAAGCAATCAGTAAGTGGGGTCTAGAGGCTCTTTGGGATTTATTTTGCCCATGGGGGCAGCTGAGGCATGCCCCCATCCTTCATTAGCGGCAGGGACTCCCCACCCTGAGCAACTTGGGGTGTCCTGAGCCCCAGGGGGCCAGACAGAGCTGACCCAGTCCCTGGAGGGGCAGTGGGGCTGGGGGTGGGCAGGGTGGCAGCCTGGTGAGCAGGAGGTGGCACCCACCGGGGGGAACAGGCTCCCATTCATCCCCTCACAGAAAGGCCCTTCAGAGCCCCCGGCCCCGCCGCCAGCCCAGCCGGCAGGTGCTCGGCCCAGAAGGGCGGCATTGTGGAGGAGACAAGGGCTCCTTGTTCTGGGATCTCTGCCTGGGAGCCTGGGCACAGGTAGAGGCAGGTGTGGAGCGGAGCTCTGCCCCCCCGGCCAAGTGTGACGCTGCCTGGCACAGGGCACAGCAGCCTTGGGTTGCTGTCCCTGCCACGGCCTCTGCCAACGCCAGCAGCGCCCACAGCCCTTCCCGGGAGGGGATCCAGAGCTGTTTGCCACCCAAACCCCAAACCCTGCTCCGTCCCACCCTGGGGTACAGCAGGGCACGGGGGGACAGCCCAGCGCTCTGCCTGGGGGCTGGCACTGGGGGCTGGAGCATCTCCCCAGGATGGAAAGGCAGCACCAAGCAGGTTTTAGTCCCAGCTCCTTCCCTGCACCATCCCAGCACTGCCAGCTCCAGGCAGGGGATGCTGAGAGTGCAGGAGGCTGAGCCCCAGCAGCAGAGCAGGGCAGCTTCTTAAATCAAGCCAGTGCCTTGGTGTCCATGGAAAGGCAGGCTCCCAGCAGGAGCAGAGCCCTGTGAAGCCCTCACCACTCCAAACACAACATTCCAGCCCAGGGGTCAGCACAGCATGGCCTCCACCAGCTCCTCCCTGAGGCTCATCCTGGGATCACCTGAGCAGGCAGGGAGGAGGGAGGGGCAGACAGGAGGGAGGGAAAATTCCCAGGAGGGTCCATCGAGACGGGACTGAGCCATCCCAGGGAGATGTGGAGCTGCAGCTTTCTGCAGGGCCCTGCGAGCAGCCAGCTAATCCCAGCCTGAGCAACCCTGCCTATTCCCTTGGCTTGTGGAGGAGTGCAGGGTCTGCACACAGCAGGGGCAAGGCCATCAAAGGCTGTAGCAGACCTGGTGGTCATGCTGGAAGGTGCCCTTTCAGGCCAGGTACTGACAGCACGCCCACCAGAGCAGTGTCCCACAGCCAGGAGCTCTGGATGCTCAGCCCCAGTGAACTGCCCTGGGCTCAGGGAGCTCACCCCAGGGAGCTGCCCAGCCCCATCTGCTGCCTCCATCTCACAGCACAGCCCCTGTGCCTCACCAGCAGAGCTTATCAACACCTCCACCACCCCACTGATGGACCAGGGACTGGGGAAACCTCCCTGCTCCAACCCCAGAGCTGGCTCCTGCAAAGCACTGAACTCCCTGTGTGCAAAGCCCGTCACTCACCCGTTTTCTGGCCACAGAGGTGCGGCCACCCAGGCTTGAGCTGCATCCAGTCTCTCCCAGCCCTACCACCTCACCAGCCCTTCCGAGCCCCAACTGCACATCTCTGCCCACCCAACCCTCCCCCTCAGCCCTCCAAGCTCTCCCACTCTTGCTTCTTAGCACAGATCCTTCCTTTCTGCTTCCCTGGCTTATCCTGGTGCCTGCAGGACAAGGCAAAGTCTTGGGCATGGGGAGGGTGCAGTGCCACTTTCTGAGCTGCCAGGGATGCTGTGGGAGCCCCAGGGGCTCAGCCTGGCTGTGCCCAGGACGGAGGGAGATGGGCACAGGCAGCCTGGCAGGTTGGCTCCTGCTGACCTTCCATGAGAGCTGGGCCCCATCTCCACCCATGGCCGGACACAGTGGGTGGCACCTGCTCATCATTTCTTCCAGGGCTTGTGCTGAGCTGATAAATCAGTGCCAGCACCTCCCTGCACTCCCATCCCAGCCGTGGGTGCTGGAGCCAGCTCCCCAGCACTGCTGCTGCCCAAGCCCTGCCGGGAAGGGCGTGGGGCAGCTGGCCCCCCACCAGCCAGCAGCTCGGCCAAGCGCTTTGACGTCACCTGCCAGGATGTGGTGAAGCACCTCGTGCTGCTTGGTTGACTCAGAAGATGACAGCTCTGCTGGGACTGACCGATGCACAATGGGGCTGTGGGAAGGAGTGGCTGGGGCAGTGTGGGCAGCAGAGCCGGCCAGGCCTGGCTGCCCTCCCTCAGCACCTCAGCACATTCACAAATGTGACGTTTCTGGTCCATGGCCATCCCTCATTTCCGGAAGATAACGCTGTGTTGTGAGTGCTGTGAGCACACACTCCGGCCTTATCTTCAGCAAACACTGCCAGGGCCCCACAGACACATTTGAGGGAACCAAAACAGCAACAGGACCCACTCTTGGAGGCGTTTGCTCCACCCCACCATGAAGGGCTGAGCTCCAGACCATCTTTCCCTGGTGCAGAGCCAGCGTGGCACAGTGAGGCTGGCAGAGCTTTGTGCTCATCCCGTCTGTCCTAATAAAAGCCACAAGCAGAGCCAGCAGCTCACAGGTGGGGTTTGGACAGGCAGGGAGTGGGACAGGGCTGTGCCCAGCCGAACCCTGGGGGCTCTGGGGATTTGGCTCCCTCCATCCTTGTGTGGCTGGCTCTGCAGGGACCTGGGCATTTTGCCCATTTCCATAGGGTCACCAGCTTTGTGCTGAGCTGGAGGGGGTCTCAGTGTTGGGGATCTGGTCCTGGGGTGATCTGGTGCTGGCAGCAGCCACCATCTGTTGGGGGATCAGCTTTCTTCTGATCCCCTTCATCCCCCTGTGCATCTGCATGGAGACACTGCTCACACACACCTGCTAAAACAGCCACCTGCACCCACAGGTGAGCACCCCGACCCTCCTGTCCCACCCCCCGGGAAGTGAGTGCTCTGTGATGGCACCTCAGCCGTGTGAAGTGCCAGCCACCCCAGTGCCACCTCTGGGCTCAGCCCTGCACCCATCGGCAGGGCAGCACCAGCTCCGCCAGGTGCACAGCTCCAGCTGGACAAGCAGCACCCATGGGGTGCCACGTTGTAAACACAGGGAACTGGAGCCAACAGGACATGCTCTGGTTTGGGTTTAGCTTTAGGGGTTGAAGTAAAGCCAAGAGGAGAGTCCTGGAGAGCTTTGGAGCACAGGTCAGCTCTGTGTTACCTCATCCTGGGCCCCTCTCTGGGGCTGGACAAGCTGACCCTTGGCCCCATCGCTCATGGGGCCGGAGCCTGGCTGGGTATCTTGGCAAGGTGACCTGGGGCTGGGGCAGGTCCAGGCAGGGTTAGGCAGTGGCAGCCTGACGTGTTGGGGGGATCCTGCTCCTCTCTTCCATCCCACGGGTCTCCCCACACCCTGCTCTGGGCTGGTTTCCATTCCCAGCTCCAGCCTCGTCCTTGGGCACGTTCTGCTGCCCTCATGGGCCGCAGTTTCCCGTCCAGTGGACATCAAGCTCTTTGTGGAGAGCTGCTCCACGGCCCGGCTGTGACCCGGGCAGCTCCGGGATCGCTGCTCCGGCACCGCTGCGCACCCAGGGTGCAACCAGCCACACTGTGCCCGGGATGCTGCGGGTGCTCCCGACCCGCCAGCCCGGCACGAGCGGCGATCTCAGCCTCGGGCAGGATGGGATGGGGCAAGGGGAGCTCCCAGCTGAGAAGAGAGAACGTCTGAACCCCAGGGCGGCCCAGCCGGCTGCATCCCCAGCAAATCCCGGTGCAAACCTCACCCTGTGCCGGACCGGCTCCGGTCCCCACAGCCTCCCCCTCGCCCGGGCAGCACCCAGGAGCACCCAGGGGAGGTGAGGGACACCCAAAGGCTGTCCTGGCACGTCCCCCGATGCTCGCAGGGGACAGGCGGCCGGTCCGGCAGCCCAAGCGCTGTGTGTCCCCCCTACCCGCTCATCCGCACCCTGCGGGGCTCCCCGGGCACCCCAGCACCCCTTCCCTCTTGGGAGGCTCAGGAAAGGGCCTGGGAAGGTCTGGAGGATGCAGGGAAGGCAGACGAAGGGGGAGATGCAAATTGCTGGAGTTTGGAAAATGCTGCAGCGCTGAGAGTTTGCGAGCAGCGGGGGCAGCCCGGGGATCCGGGACTGGGGCAGCAATGGGGTCGGTGAAGCTCCACGGGGCCCGAAGCTGCCCCAGGACAATGAGCCCGCTCCGATCCTGCCCAGCCCGGTGGGGCCAGGCGGGGGCTCGGCCGGAGGCTGCGGGGGGTTTGAGCCTCACCCCGGCCGTACCCGCACTCAGCAGCGCTTTCTGTGCACTGTGCTGGGCTGGACCCACGCGGGGACCCCTGCACACCCCACGGCCTTGCAGTCCCGCTCTGGGCGCCCCGGGGCTCGGCTGGTGGCCGTGGGCAGGGTGCGGTGCCCGGGGTCCCTCAGGGCGGGGGCAGAGCCTGCTGCGAGCACATTTTCCAAACCAGCCAAGGGCCGGGGGCACAGCTGGGACAAGCTGTCCTAAGGGCCCACACTGGCACCCCGACTCCCCCTCCCCATCCCAGTGCACGGTACCATGGGCTGGATTTGCACATCCCTGCCTCCCAGCCCCCTCCCCATCCC
>VZRZ01002947.1:71493-88004 GCA_013398175.1 Climacteris rufus
CACCCGGCTGGCCCTCGCTGCCCCCGAGCTTTATTTTGTGCTTATCAGAAACTCCAGGCTCCGAAATCGAGACGGATTCTCAGCCAGGAACGCCCGGCAGCAGCACCGCGCCACGAACCCGCACCCAGCCTGCGAACCCAGGAGGAAAATGGGGGGAAAAGGGGAGAAGGGGGGACACTCAGGGGGTGCTGCCCCCGGGTCCCGGGGGACTCGTTCTGGCTGAACGCATCGCTCACCCCACAACAAACAAAACTGTCCTGGGCTTTGTGGCAATTTCGACAAAGAGTTTGGGCTGGAGGAAAGGATAAACGGGTTTGGGAGGAAATTTGCATGAATTATTTTGGTATTTTCGGAGAGGATGTGCTCCAGTTTCTTTTTTGAAAGAATATCTCGGTGCTATTTTAGCTAAACTCTGAAAGAACCAGCCTGTGAACCAAGGATATGCATACCAAAATGTTTGTTGCAGCGGGGGAAGGGACTCTGCAGGCAAACAAGTGTTTGCAGTTGAACTGTAGGGAATTTGGGGGGTCGGATTTTTAGGAAGTCACCAGACTCGGGGAGCAGCACGATGGGTGAGCCTTGCTCCATCCAAACCCTCGGCCCTGTGCTGGTGGCTCCCTGAGCACTCACAGCTTGTCCCAGGGTGTTGCCCACCTCCAGCCCCTCCACAAATGCCCTCTTTCATTATTCAGCCCCAAATCCCGGGGCCAAACCCCATCCCTGCTCCCGAGGGCCACTGAGCACCCCAGGCCGGTGGACTCAGGGCTGCATTTCCCCAACACTCCTTATCCCCTTGCATCCAACCACTCCTGCTTCCCTTCCTGCCTGCCCAGACACGTTTCCAATGATGCTGCTTGTTCAAAGGAAGATAAAGGCAAAAGAGCATTTTAACAGGAGTTTGCTTCAGTCTCCACTTGCTGCCACTACTGCAGATCCCCCCCCACTGCTGGCAGTGCTGTCAGCGCTGGCCTCATCCCACTGGGAGAGTGGGCACTGGACCTGGGACACCACGAGGGGATGGTGGCCAGGCTGATTTTAAAGAAAACTTGCAGGGACCCACCCCTGCTGCTGCACAGGGGAGCTGTGGCAGGCAGGATGGCTGGGCACGGCTTGTCTCAGGGAAGGAGAGAACAGGCAGGAAGCTGGAAGGACAGGACAGACCATCACTGCTTGGACACTCAGGGATAAAACTGAGCCTAAAGCTCAGCTGGAGCTAAAGCTGCAAAAGGATGGGCAGGAAGAGAGGGTCACACATAGCCCAGGGGCAAAAGGCAGCTCAGAGAAATGGGGTGCAGCGTTGGAGGGATTTGATGCTTTTGCCTCTATCACTAAAGCTGCTCCCAGCCCTCAGGGCTGCTGGCACTGTCTGGAAGACTCAGGGGCAGCAGAGTGGGGTTGAGAGTCTGGGGTCCTGCTCAGAGGTCCCCCAGCCTGGAGCTGTCCCCTGGTGTGACCCAGGGTCTGCCTTGTTTGCTCTGAGCCGCTGGATTCACTCCCTGCAGTCCAGTGCCTTGGCTCACGTGCTCTTGACTCTGGCCCTTCGTTAACCACAGCTAATTATTACCAACTGCTCGAGCAAGTCACAAGGGACACAGCAAGGCTTGGCTGGAGATGGATGACCAATGGTCCAGAGGAAGTGACCTGGGGAAAGTCAGGAATTTGCCATTTGGAAACATTTATGGCCCAACCATGCAAATGCCGGTGGAGTGGCAGCTTCAAGGGCTGGAGGAGCTGGTTTCTTCACATCTCTCTGTTTCCATGATAGATGGTTTTCTACTGTTGGTTTTATTTTCAGCGGGGTGAAAATGAGATGCACAGTTCTTCATCTGCTCTACTTGTTTTGTGCTACAATGCATTTTGGACTATGCCCCAAAATTAAGTGGTGCTTAATTTAGAAGTTAAATAAGTGTGAAAAACCCTTTAGGATGATAGTTGCCAAATAAAGATTAGGAAAAGAACATAAAAGAAATTACAATGAAAACCAGCAAGTATCATTTTTAGCCTGGGCTTTTTATCCCAGTGATTATTTCTTGGAAACAGAATCCAATCCCTCCCCATGGCTAGAGAGCATGAGAGGAGAATAAACACATTTTGCACCAGCTGGCTGCCATTCACAGGTTGGTGGAGGAAAATCTTGTGGTCTTTGCCGTGATGAACAGCGCAGGTGGGAGAAGGAGATCTCCAAAAATCTCCTGGAGGACTTGTCCAAATCCATTCAGGTACATTTAGGGAAGCTGGCTGTGGATGCTCCCTGACACTCTCTGCTTGGATTTACATGGATTTGTGTTGCTGACCACGTGGAGGATGCCTGGGGATGGGGGTGGCTGCAGGGCAGTGGCTGTGGGACCAGAGATGCTTGGGGCTGTGCTCTGCCCTTCTGCCCTGCTGTGGGGACAGGGGCTGGGGGCTGCAGCTGTGCAGCAAAACTGAGCTGGTTTGCCCTGCTCAGAGAAGCTGGGGAAGGATCTGGAACAGAAATCTTAGGAGGAGCGGCTGAGGGGGCTGGGGTTGTTCAGCATGGAGAAAAGGAGGCTCAGGGATGACTTTGTCACTCTCTACAACTCCCTGACAGGAGGGTGTAGTCATGGTGGGGGTCAGCCTCTTGTCCCAGCCAACCAGTGATACAATGAGAGGACATAGTCAAGCTGTGCCAGGGCAGGTTTAGGTTGGATATTAGGAGAAATTTCTTCACAGAAAGGGTTGTCAGGCTGCCCAGGGCAGTAGTGCACTCAGTGCCATGGTCTAGATGACAAGGTGGTGCTCAGTCAAAGGTCAAAGGCTGGGATCCATGACCTCAGAGGCCTTTTACAGCCAAATTGATTCTGTGATCTTTGTGCCAGCGTGGCAGGATGTGGCCCACGAGGGAAACACGCCCTGTAGTCCCCTCCTGCTGCTCCCCAAAGCAGGAGGGTTGTGGGCACCAGCCCTGGCCTGGGGTGGCAGCTCAGGCCCTCGGTGGCAGGATGTGGCTCCCGCTGGCTCGCTCCCCGTGGCCCCGCTGGCCCAGCCCGGCCCTTATCGCGGCTGCCTGTGCATGGCAGAGCCCTTGGTCAGCCCGGACCGCTGAGCAGGGCCCAGATAAGCCCAACACACAGTTCAAAGGCCATCTCCTCTCCACGGGCATGAGGCAACCTGGGAGGCTCTGGGCTGTGCCCTGGAGGGCTGCAGAGCTGGGAAACACCTCTGAGAAATTAGGGTGACCCTGCAAACTGCTGCCTTCCCCCTTCTTGCCCCCTGCCAGCTCTGGACCAGGCAGAGCAGATGTGGAGTGATCCTGCCCTGTTCTTAGCAGGGCAACCACTCCCTGCCACATGTGCATGGGGTCAGGCCAGGCTCTGTCCCCAAAGCTGGGGAGAGGGGACACCATGCCCAAGTGTGGTTGGGCCCCAGGCCCAGCCCCTGTGTGGTCCCATCTGACAATGCATGGCTGCCATGGGAGGGATGGAGGGAGCCTTGGGACATCCTGAGGACTCAGAAAGTGTCTTTCCAGAATTTACCACCCCAAGGGCTGGGTCAGGCCAAGCAGGAAAGTCCTGCAGCACCCAAGGTCCTGCTGCTCAGCCTGGCAGAGGAGCCCTGCTGCACCCCCTGGAGCTGTTTACCTGCAGGGCCCTGCTCCAGCACCTGGAGGTGAGGGCTCCTGGCAGGTCAGCTGGTGCTTTTTGCACAACAGAGCCATGGGCTGCTCCTTTATCTTGTTCTCCCTCCCCTATTATCAATAGTTTTTCTGGTCCAACTGGATTTACCTGCTAAAAAGGTAAGAAAGGAAGAAGGTCCATGCAGCAGAGGTGAGGAGGGTGAACCCTCCACCCTCTGCACCCAAGGCCTGTCCCAAACCTCTCAGCAACTGAAGAACATAAACAGCACCTGCTAAGTCCCCAGCACAGAGCTTTTTGTGCTGACCTGGAGCAGGCACATACCTCTGCCACACTCCCACAGCATCCAGTCAGCCACAGCAGCTCAAGAGTGACGCATCTGGAGGGAGCACCTCCATGCTGGGAAGCTGGGCACTGGCATCCTGCTCTGACTGCTCTGTGCCTCAGTTCCTTGCCTGGGAGAAACTGAGGAGGAGTGGCAGTGTGGATGGCCACCACGGCACAAGGCACACACAGTGGCTCCCTCCAGCACCTGGCTGGGTTTGGTGTTGGCTGCCAGCACTAGCAGGTACCTCAAACCCCAGGACATGGTGCAGAACCCAACTCATCCTGCTCCTGGTAAGCCCAAACCCAAATGCAGAGAGCAGGGCTGGACTGAGCAGGAGCAGGGATGAGAGAGGCTCTGCACCACCCACAAGTTCCCAAGCTGCATCCCCATCCCCCAGCAAGTCCATGTCTGCTTCCTCCTGCTTCATCCCCAGTCAAGGAGTCCAGAACACCCAGCAGGACGTGGTGGTCTCTGCTTCTGCTGCACACCTGAGCAGTCACACCAAAACAGGAAACAAAGCAAAAGATTTGATGTCCTGCGAGGAGGGTGACACCAGGAGAGCTTCTGGGTGACAAGTGGTTTAGGTTTCTGCAATCTAGCAGGGAATATTTGGGGCTGTTAACTCTTGGGGAGATCCAGAAGAGTCTGGCACAGCTGCAATAGCAGCTCATGGTACTCACCAACAGCTTCTGAAAAAAGCAGGGCTGACACAACAGCAACTTCTGGACATGGTGAGGCATAGTTGTGTATTTATCCCCTAAATCAAACATCTCTGCTGAAATCCTGCAGCCCCCAGAGCTCCTGGCTGGCAGTGGGGAATGCCCTGGTTGCTGGCACTGGGTATTGTGTCCGTGCAGGAGGAGGAGTCGCTGTGTCTGAGCATCCCTTGGGATGCCAGACCTGATCCCACCATCAGTCCCTCTGCTTGTGCTGCCTTCAGCTGCATGCCGTGCTGCAGGAGCAGAGACCACACCTTGGGGCTGCAGGGTACCAAACCTGTGCTCCCCGTGTCCCTGCACAGCCCGGGGAGCCCCCAGGTGCACCCAGCACCTGCAGACGGTGCCAGCCCGGGCTGTGCCACACAGCACAGGTCCCTGAACAGGAGCTGCCACCTGGTGGCACAGGAACAATCGTGCTGCCCTGGCAGCCAGGCAGACCTGGACTGTGCGGTGGCCCTGCAGCAGGACACTGGCTGTGCTCGGTGGCACTGGGCAGCCTGGGGCTACTCTGGCACAGCCTGCAGTGCTGCCTTGGCCCTGGGACACTCACCCAGCTGGGAGCTTGCCCAGTCCTGAATCTGCCTCTTACCAAGGGTGCTCCTGCTCTAGCTGCCCTCCACAGGCTTCGTTCCATTCGTTTGTCAGGCTGGAAGTTGGCTGGGAAATGCCACCTCCAACCCACCTCAGCCTCCCGTGGCCACTCCAGACCCACAAGATCAGGTGGCTCTGGTGAGGCACAGCTGGACTGGTGCTCCAGGGATGTGTCCCAGTGTGTGCCACAGCTCAGCCAGCCCACGGTGGCATGTGCAGCCTTGGTGCAGGGGGCACAGGAGCAAAGTGAGGAGGTGAGGGGGACCATCAGGTCAGAGTTGCTTTCCTAGGATCAGAAAGGATGTGACTGAGCTTGCTGGGAAACTCCAGACCACAGCAAAGGCCCTTCTTCTGCTGCCAAGATTATCCCTGATAACATCAAGGATGCCAGAGAGGAAAGCCTGGAGGGAACAGGCTCTGCTGGTGGAGAACGCCTCCTGGGAAGTTTCCTTCCCTCGATTCTGGGAAGCCTCAGCACTGGGGAAAAGTGTGGGCTGGGGGCTGCCAAAGCCAACTCAGCCACTGGGGAATCCCTGCTCAGTGGGACTCAGCCCCTTCCCGCTTCCCAGAGGAGAGGAAACAAAAGAGGAGGAGGGGGAAGGGAAGGGTCTAAGAGAAACTTCTTCCAACTTGTCGGGAAGAGAAAAGCCCCATTCAGGCAGGAAGAATAGCCGGTGGAGCTGGTCACTAAGCAACCCGCAGCAATGTGGGACGGCCTGCGGACGGGCAAGGAACAAAACTGCCTCATTGCCCTCCTACAGCCCATCGGGGAGAGCCTGCAGGGCTTGGGGACAGGGGACACCACCGTGCACAGCCCCACGAGGGGCTCAGCCAGCAGCTCCAGAGGGTGACCACACTCCATCAGGCTGCCCCGTTTGCTGCTCAGGGAGGATTTCTGGTCTGCTCCAAAGCCCGTGGCTCCCTATGGGCTTGGAGTTCCCACAGGGCTACAGCATTCCCACCAGAGGCACAGTGCATTTGGGACAACTCCCTGCTCCCACGGACACTGCGGGCTTGTGTGGGCACAGCAGCCAAGCACAGGCTACACCCTCTCCAGAGAAGCTGAATTCTGCATTTAGATTCTCAGTGTGCGGGCTTGTCCTTCACAAACAAGCTCGAGACATGAGAAACTGCCTGGCCTCTCTGCAGCACAAGGAAAAAGGGACAAAGCAAATCAAGCCTGACAAACCCTGCTGACAGTCCCGGCTGAAATGCCTTCCTTGGAGACCAGGGAGTCCCTGGAGACACTGCTGCCCCCATCAAAAATGCTGCAGAAGTGGAAAAACACTCACAACCAGAGCAGGTCCAGTGAGTGTGCAGCTGGTTAACCCCAGGGAGAGGCAGTGGACACTGGAAGTGGCTTTTTGCCTGCAGTGTCATGAGGCAAACATCCAGCCCTTCATGCATTTGCCTTGAGAGTCTGATTTACTTGGAGAGCAGTTGCTGGGACAAGGTCAAACTCCTTTTTCTGAGTGTTCACCCACTTGCTGAGGGAGGTGTTTGGTCAGTGCTGATCCCTGTCCTGCAACAGCAAGGTGAACAAGCAGGGGATGCTCAGGTGTGTCCACACAAACTGCAGAGCTTCTCCAGACAGAGGTAATCTCATTATCCCTCAGTCCTGCCCTTTCCTGGCTTCAGCAGCTGCTGTATCTCAGCCTCTAAGGCATCAACTCTGGGCACACTAAATAACCACAACCCACTGGGCTGCAATAAAACATCAGCTTGGCCAAAGTAGTGCCATTTATTTTGCTTACAAAATCCCTCTCAGAAGGCCAAACCACTGCAGGTTCTCTGGCTGCAACTGGGCCCCTCTCAGCACCATGGAGGACAGGCACTTGGGGGACAGGCACTTCAGCCAGCAGCAAGGACAGAGAGCATCCATCCCTGCACTTGTAGAGCTGCCTGGCAAGAGGACAAACACAGTGCTCTGGGCACAGCTGGGAGCCAAGCATAACGAAGTCCAGCTATGCAAGGACTTGGCACATCAGGTCCATGCCACAAAATTCCCATTTTGTGCAGCCAGGGGAGCCCTGGAGCAAGAGGCACCAGGTAGAGGATGTCTGCTGCACCATGGAGAGCAGCTATCTGCCCTCGAGCTGATGGCAGTGCTCCTTTGGAAGTGTCACAACAAGGCCACACTGGGGAGCAGAAGTGAAGCTCATTCTCTCTCAAATTAGTCACCTGGAAGTGTCCAGTCCATCCTTTTTATCTGCAGGGAGCAGAGTGAGAGCAGCACCTCCAGGAACTAATTCAACCTGAGACAGGACCTGTGTGTCCACCTCCATCCACTCCAACTCCTCAGGGAGCTTGTTCAGACAACACCCAGTTCCAAAATGGGCATCACTAATGGAGAGGATCCACCCAGAAGAGAAGTAGCCCCAGCCTGAGGAGCATCTCCTTGCAAAGAGAGAAAACTTGGATTAAATAAAGGAACTGGACCACATCCATCCTGGATTCTGCTCTCCTAATACCCATGTCTACAACAACCAACAAGAATCGTGCAGTGCAGCCAGACGGGACTTTGTTGGCACACTGCATTTTCTTGTTGTTCTTGGGTCTGCAGCATTCACACATTTGCTGAAGTGTTGTGAAGTAACAGAGGTGCTGGAGGAGGAAATGTCTTTGTGGAAATGAAATGTGCCTGGCAGTCCAGAGCTAACCTTGGCTCTGGTGGTCCTCTTCTGTTCCCAGTGAGGTGTTGTTGAGATTTCCCAGGCAATGGCTCTTGCCACACAGTCAGGATCTCTGGTAAAGCTTCATAATATTCTCATCATGAAGCCTTTTCCACAGCTGCTTCTCCAGGTTGAAGTCATGGTTAATGTAGAAAATCAGAGGTTTCTTGTCCTTGTCATAGTAGTGATCCGAGTACTTCTCGTGCCCCTCTGTGATGTAGCCATAGGCACTGACCTGGGAAAGAAGGAGGGCTCACTGGGCTGGGGTGCCAGGGATGGAGGAACAAATGAAACACAGGACACAGCTCCCAGACAGGGAGTGAGCACAAGACAGAGATGCCAGCTGGGGCTCCTCTGGTCACCCTGCATGGGGGTCCAGAAGGACCAGACTGTGAGCACTGGCTCCAGAGATCCTGCTGTCCTCTCACTGCCTCCCCATGAGCTCATATGCTCTAGGTCCCAGCAGGCTTCACAACCTCTATGGGAGCTATTTTGGTGCTGTTTCTCATCTTCAATCTGCTCCTCCACAGCTGACACGAGCCCATACACTCTCAAAGCAGGTAGTAGCCAGCTCAGCCAGTAGCTGTCCCCTGTCCCTGCTTCCACATAGTTATGGATGCAAGAACACCGTGCCCTTACCCGGTCACAGAGGTGGAGGGCAGTCAGCAGCAGGAAGGCCCCCGTTGTGGGTCTGTACAGCCTCCAGTAGTGCTTTTCCAGATTTTTAGATTTTAAAAACCTGCAGCAGGACAGAAGGCAGCACTGAGCAGTTGCTGGGTGTTGTGTTTCCAGCAGGGCACACCTTGTCCCCCTGTGCCTGTGTGGCATCTTCCCTCCTTGCAGTAGTCTGTGGCCCTGTGAGGCACTTAGAGAAGCCACGAGTATGCCCAGAATACTCCATCACCTGCACTGCAGCCTAAGCCCAGCTCTGTACCAGCTTTGTGGCAGTGGTAGGTCTTGAGACAGTGGCAATAAAAAGGGGATGGATTAAAGGATCTCATAGGTTAAACCCCACTACTCTTAAATCTGTCCTTTGCCTTGCAGTGCAGAAGTGGCTTTGAAGCTCCCTGGCATATCCTGCTCCCCATCCACATCTAGGAGTGAAACAAGACATAGGAAAGGGGCAGAGAGAAGGGTCACAAAACCTGCCAGGAGCTGCACTGTGTTATGCCACGAGTTGCCAGGAAAGTAAGAGTCAACAATGGGAAAAAATAGCATGGAGTCCTCTTGGCCTTGGAAAGGACCCAAGTCAGAGGGGGGACGGCAGAAGGGGCAGGGAGTGCCGGCCATCTGGCTCTCAGGGAAGGCAGCAGCTCTCAAGGAGACTGAAGGGTAAAGGCAGCCAAAGCAGGGCATAACAGGAGCTCCTGTTCCTACATCTCTCAGTCATGTGTGGCCCACGATGGGCAGATCTCACAGTGACAGTGACCAGCAGGCTTGTGACAAGGACTGGAGAGGCACAGAGGAGCAGCAGGTGGGCCAGGCAAAGGGGATGCTGAAGAAGGGCCTGTTACTGTGCTTGAGGGTACAACCAACCTCCCGAGCCTAGAAGGAATCTCTGGAGAGAAGGTCTGCTACAGAGCCTTCCCCAAGGTGCTAAGCAATGGGGAACATGAAAGGCTGGACTAGATCCTGAACTGGATCAACTATCCTGGCACTTTGGCAACACTCTCCCCACACCTAAAGTTGCAACTGGCCCAGGATGTCTTTTGGATGAAGAAAATCAAACTGGCTGGTGGCTGTTGCTTCTCCAGCTCACAGATTCTGGATGTCTGCCCACCATTAACATCCCACTGCAGCACCACAGAGCGTTTCAGCTGAGCTCACACTGCTGGAGCTCCTGCCCAGGCTGCTGGAGTGGCTGAACTGTGGTTACAAGGGAAGGAGCTGGGAGGAGAGGCCAGAGACAGAGAGAGAGATGGTGCTGGCCAGGAAAAACAGTCCCATTAGAGCACATAACCCCCAGCTCACCTGTTTTTCATGTATCTGAGGAAATCAGGGTGAACCACCAGGTATTTGTCCATTGTGAAATCTTTATCAAATTTCTGCCGGGGCTTCTGCCTAAGGACAGGAATGGGGAGACTCAGGAGAAACTCCTACACTTCACCACAGCTGGAAAGGATCAGCCCTGCTGCACTTGGTGGTGAGAGAAGAACCACAAACACTGGGAGGTTATTCTGCAACGCTTCCCAGATTATGACAAAGCCTCCATAGCCTGTGTGCATTGCAGAGGAAGAGATCAGGGAGGAGAGGCAACAACAGGAGGCAGGAATATCAAAATACATATTTGTACAGGCAAAAGTATTTTGAATACATATTTGTACAGGCAAAAGTATTTTGAATACATATTTGTATAGGCAAAAATGGGTGAAACCAGGCCTCCATCCATGAGCAGGCCACCATGGCCAGCCAGCAGCATGTGTTCATCCCCAAAAGCCAAAAAACTTTCTCCAAGCTCTGCCCCACATCACTGAAACGAGCTACCTGTGGGCAGGAGCTATACTGGCTACAGCAGGGCTCAGCGCTGTGGAGGAAATGAGATACTTCTCCAAGCAAGTCTGCCAGGGGAGGGAGGCTTTACCCTGGCTTTACTCTGGGCTGGCCCTCTGCAGGGCTGAGCACTGTGGAGAGGAAATGGGCACAACAGAGAGCTCCTCTCTGGAGGGGTAGGGGGCTCTAGTTTATTTTACCCGCTGAGGTTCAAGAATCCTTTCCTGATGTCCTTGTTGAACAGAAGAGCCTGCAGCCACTCATAGTCTCTTGCTCCCTCCAGGAAGTGAATGTATCTGACATGCTAAGAGAAAAGGGAGCATTAGTGAACAGCACTTTAAAACAAAATGCAAGCAGACACCTCCTTTAAAAACAAAATGCAAACAGACTGCTAGACTCACTGAGTTTCTTGGACACTTCTTTGGTCTGCAGCTTTCAACGAGCCCTCAGTAGCAGAAAGGAGATAACATCTGATGTGCAGCTCCTTCTACAAGCCAAAAGGCTGGGGTGGGACTTACACAACTTGCCACTGCAAACACTCACTCTGAACCAAGGCAGTGCAGGGTAATGCTAAAGTGTTGGCTCAGCCCCCTTGCTCCTCATGGCAAGGTCAGAACTGAAGGCCACAGACAAAGAGCATCCTGTCAAAGCTGTGCATGCACACAGCATGGACCTCACTTACTTTTTCCCGTGGGATGTTTCTGAACCCTCTGTGTCCCAAGATCTGAAGAGAGGAAACCAGGGAGTAGGCTGTGAATCCATAAAAGGAGGTTTTTGTTCCCACGTCTTTTTCATAACCCTTTATTACAGCCCCGCTCACCCTGGCCAGGGAAATCAAAGAGAGGAACAGAGTTAGGTGACCACTGAAACCCCTCACATCCATGTTCCTAACAGGAAAAGACAGTGCTAGTCAGGAGAAAGGGAGGACTAGGCCCATTCTGATGGGCACCTTCATCTGCAGGAGAGGCCCTGCTGTGGAGATGGCTCTTTGTGGCTCATTTGTGAACACAGGCTGTGGATGTTTAGTAACTTTCCAGTTATTTTTTGACTTTTTATCTCCTGCCATCAGTCATTTTGGCACTTGGGAATGAGTGGAATGCTAGAAGAGATGAAGTGAACCAGGCAGAATTAGGGGCTAGCCACAGTAACCTAGCTGTGCATGTCCTGAGAAGGAAGCCTGCCTTACCTGAAGACGTAGTCATGGGAGTCAATCTCCTGGCCCATCCCAGAGTTATTCAGTATTCCTCCATTCCCCACGACAGCACAGCTGATGCACTTTGGCACATTGCTGTCATGGTTGGCCAGGAGCAGCTGCTGGTGGGGGTTTGGGGGCAGCAGGGATATGATCTCCTTCACCACTGTGAAGCAAACACAGTGGAGAGTTATCAAGAGCCTTTGGGATGGACACAGTGAAACCACCAGAGTTTCCACCACAAGATCCACCTAGACTGGTGCCTTTGACAGGGAGATGCTGCAAACCTCCAGCTACTCAGCATCAGGTTCCTGTTGGGAGTCTGATGGTCCCATCCTGAGAAGCCCTGAGGGACTCACGTGAATAGTTCAGGTCCATGAAGCCATAGGGGGGTATAAAATGCTCCAGGCGGTTCCATTCACTGTCACTGAAGTACCTCTTGTCCATGAAGAGTGTGATGTTGGGCAGGAAAAGATTCTGCAGCCAGGCAGACTTGGCAGCTTTGGCCCTCAATGATTCAGAGCAGGTCTTGAAAAACAAAAAGAAAACAATAATGACTGATGAGCAGAGAGCTGAGAAGCCTGACTGAGTGCCAGTGCTTGTGTGCCTGTGTGTGCCAGGAGCAGAAAGAAACACAAAAACTCCAGTGGTACCTCATCCATTCCCCTCAGTGTTCCCATCACCAGGAACATGAAGCACAATTTCAGCACCACATCCATAACCAGCTGGCAAAAATCACCTCCAGGGGAGCCAGGATGACTCCAAGTCTCTGAGACTTTCCTCTTCAGAACAACAGGCCTGTGATGCTTAAATGTTTTATTGGTTTTGGGCCTCGTTAACTGGTGCAAATTAACATCTGTAATAGGTCTAACCTAAATGTACCAAATCAGGCTATAAGGAGGAAGAATGTGCTATAATAATATGCTATAATAAGCAGTCTCTGTTGGCATCTCACAAGGTCCTCAGAGTGCACCCAAGGAAACATTGAGGAACATGTGAAATCAGATTACCACTGCCACTCCCTTTAAGGATAAGCAAAAATGTGCAACAACTTGTTCAATGTCATAAATAAATCAGCGAAACGTGCAGCTGAGAAGGGAATCCAAGACAGCTTATCCTACAAGAGAGGTCTCACTGCAGCTGGCAAGCGAGGCTGTGTGTGCAGATGGAAAGCAAACACCTCCACTACACTGAGTTTTCTGCTGAGTCAATGTGGGCTCTCCTTTCTTAGACACCTTCCCCAAACACTGACAGAAAGACAAAACAGGAGACCAAGTGGACCTTGTGCCCAGCTCAAATCCCCAGCAGTGGCTGCATGGCCAAAGCCTTGCTGAGTGCTCCATGGCTGAGCTGGGCTCTCTGCAATGCATGAGCACGACAGCCCTGTCACAGCCTGAGGAGACAGCCCTCATTCTGCTTGTCACCTCAGGAGTGCACTGACAACAACACTGTCAAGGGCTTTGTTCTGGCATCATTTCACTCACAGCACATTTCATGTCCAGAAACAGGGACATTCCCTTCCTGCTCAAGCAGGTACTGTCCAAGGCTTGGTACTTCTTGTGCCTCCACAGCTAATCTGGATCAATACCAGAGGAACTAGAGAAAACTCTGATCATGTAGGAAGAGTTGGGAGTGTTTCTAGTCACTCCTTCTCTCTGCAGAATTACAGATCAGGTTTGGGAGTGAGACACAACATGTGAGAGGGTGACCCACCTATTCCAAACCTTCCAGCAACAGGGGTGCCAGGGAAAACTGCTCTGGGTAAGCTTTGCAAAGAGTTACCAGCATAGGGTGGGGATTGAGACAGCAGGAGACACCACAACCTGTCCCATCTGCTTGCTGAGAACTTTGCTATGGTTTGCTACTTCCCTAAAGGACCTGTGACTGGACTCTATTAATTATGAGATGCTTAAAATTATTTAATCTGAGTCTCCATGTCAATGCAGATGTTGTATATAGAGATCTTCCTGTCTGGGTCCCACCAGCATCTGCATGTACCACTGAGTGCCCTATCAGCTCTGAAATCATCCTCAACTGCAAAGGGCACAGGTGCCCAGGGACCAGCAGGCATGGAGGTCAGTGGGGAGGTGCCACTCTTGGTGAACACACACACATCACACCTACTGAGGGTGGAGAGGAGGTATCCAGCAGGTACTCGTCCTCGAACGCCCAGTGCGGCTCAGACATGAAGTTAGCAGCGCTCAGTTTCCTCTTCTTTGTCACTGCAGCAGCCTGAGGAGCAGGTCTTGCAGTTGTCATTGATGCAGGAGGCTCTTTGGGTTTTGCTTGGTCTTTGGATTTGTTGTTGTCATACACTCCCTTCACCCCAGAGGATGGTTTCACTGTTGTCTTCTCCTTGGCTCCCTCCTCCCGGGGAAGCGGTTTCACTGTTTCCTTTTCCTTGGCCTCTTCCACCCGTGGAGCTGGTCTCACTGTTGTTTTCCCCTTGTTTCCCTGCACCACAGCGGTTGATTTTGCTGTTGTCTTCTTGATTCCCTCCAACTGGGGCAGTGGTTTCACAGCCATGTTCTCCTTGGCTTCCTTAACCCTGGTAGCTGGTCTCATTGTTCCCTTCTCCTCCTCCTTTCCTTTCCATCTTGGTGTCTTCTCTACCACACCTTCTTTGAGTCTTGTGACATCTCCTCCCAAAGTCACCTTTAAAAAGCTCCTGGAGTTCCCATTATCAGAATAGTTCAAACCCTGTTGCTCTTGAGTGTCCACTTGTTGTATCTCTGGGGCTTGTTGGAAAATGTTCAGTTTCCTGAATGCAATCAGAGGAAAAGCAGATACATCAGACACACTTTCCACTTAACACTGAACACCCTCCAGCCCATTTCTAGTGCTCTTCACTCTGAGCCTCTCTCTGTGCTTTAGAGCAATTTCATTTTGAACTTTGCCAAAGTGTTATTCAGCTTCCTACACTGTTCTTGCCTGAATACTGCTTATCTCCCCACTAAGCAAATCCCAGAAGCAGCACACACTCCTCTCCTCAGCACTTGGCACATGAAACATTCACACTGGCAGTAACAGCCAACCAGTACAGCACAACTCTGCCATGCACTGGGCAGGACCCCTGGCAATGTCCCCAGAGCACTGCGGGGTTGGTTTGGAGATCCTGAGCTCAGGGCATGGCACACACCATGGAGGCAGCCATCTGCCTCTCTCCTCTGCCAGCAGAGCCCTGTGCTTCACCAGCAGAGCAAGATCTTCCAGAATTCAGCAAGGAAAGTCTAAGAAGAAGTGAAACTCACTCCTTTACCTTACATCACTTCTTGAGCTTTTGGGGCCACAGGGCACTTCTTCCTCTCCTCCTCCCCTTTAGTCAGGCAATACAAGTCACACAGCACTCACCAGGCACGTGTCTTAAGGCAGACACTTTGCAGCTATTAAAATGCAAAATCTCTACATTTTCAGCACTTGCCTCTAATACTGCAGATGCCCTGTAGCCTGGTTCAGAGGCACAGGCAGGTACAAGGTGATCACAGGAGGACACCTCTGCCAACAGCAGAAGAGCCACCTGCAACAAGGCTGGCCTGAAACCCAGCAAAAAAAAACCAAGGCAGAAGTGGTGGTGGGGTTTTGTCCTAAGCATTTCCTCTTATCTGCACGTGGCTGCAGGGTAGAACAGGAAAAAGGAAGGTGAAAAATTTCAGCAGCTGAGCTTTTCTGTACAGCAAAGCTTTTCAGGATAAAGCAGCATGGTTGTGGCAGGCTGATTTCACACTCACGTTCAGCCTTTGCATGACACACTAGTTTGGGAATGCTGTGGATTGCTTCCTAAGTAATAAATGGGGGGAAAAGCACTTCTGCAGATAACAGGCTGCAGATAACAGCTCAGTTGCTGCTGAAATTTGATGGATGTCATACCACTCTGAAAGTGTTCAGGAAATTATCAACTAAGGAGGCTTTTAAAAATCATTCTGTATCAGATAAATATGTGAACATTTGCAACACTAAAAGAGAGCTTGTAGCAAATGGCCTATCAGCTGTACCTCTCTCATAATCATTAGCCAGTTCCAACCAAGTGTGCAGCATGTGCTTTTTATCATAGTGCTTCATATATAAACTTGTGTTACTGTTCACTTCCCAGTAAGAGGAAAGGTTTTATATGGACACTCTAAGTAAAGAGAAATTTGGTAAGGTAGCTCAGGCAGATTTTCACTCCCTTGGCGAGTTTCTGTTGCATTTTTAAGATGAAGTTTAAAACCTTGAAATTAAAGGGCAGAAAACAAATGAAACGGGACAGTATGACAAACCAACCTCCACTTCAGACCCTCCCTATGTGCTGTGCAGATTCCACACCAGTCTAGTACACTTTAACTTCAAATGCCAGAGACCAAAATGTAGCACTGAGGCCTCTTCACATCCCAAACCTTGCTCCCTGCAGTCAGGCCCACGTGGCCAGGCACTCGTGCCTACACAGGACCCTGCTCCCCTGACCAGCCTTTTAAATCCAGACGAATGGTCAAAGCAGCTCGCTGAATTTCAGACTCTAGAGTCCAGCTGGCAAACAACTGCAGAAGCTCAATGACATTTACTGTCATTTTCCTCTCCTTTTACAAAGCCCAAGGACAAATAGGGGATAAAGCCATGAAAATGCTGCTTTGTGTATTCTATGTGACATATAAAGGTACAGAAATAGAACTGCCACACAGACAACCTCACACAGCTCATACCTTGTTGTCTTTTACTTAAGTTGTATAAATACAGGCTGAACCCTAGTCACCTCCAGAGGAGATGCAGATGTTCCCAGCCTCACCCTTCCTGCCTGCCCTCACAGCATCAGCCCAGAGACACCCAGCTGAGAGCTTACCCAACCAAGCCAAGCCAGATGAGCTCACTGGGAGAGCTGGGACCAGAGGAGGATGGTGGGGAGGCTGGGGAGTGGTGCTTCCTGTACACAGCACCAACACATCCACGAGC
>VZRZ01002947.1:90339-102931 GCA_013398175.1 Climacteris rufus
ATCATGTCTACATGACATTGGTGCCCCAGTATGCAGCATATTTGTGTTAGAAATGCTGTAAATTCAAAGGCATCCCACCAAGTCCACTGCCCAGCAATGCAATCTGGATTAGGCCTGAATAAAGTCCTCCTGGGAGCCACCAGGAAAAGCAAATACTGTGTAGTGCTAAAGTCTGAAAACAGGTAGGATTAATAAAGCAAAAACTGCTTTAGACAGCTACAAGGAAACCCTGGAAACTAATGAGCCAAGAGAAGCATGTTTTTGACTGTGGATTTCCATCATTGTGCTCTGCTGGTACACGGTCTGCTAAAGTAAAGCGGTCACCTAACTCAGATCAGAAGTGCAAGTTCCAGGGTAAAAAAGACAGAGAGGCAGAGAAAGAACATGAGCACTCCATCCAGACAGCGCAGGTCTCTTACCTGAAAATCCTTGTCTTTGCCAAGTCAAAGGAGGAGCTGGAATTGATGATGAAGAGGCAGAGCTGTATGAGAGCCACGAGGCACAGCAGGGCTACGGCAGCTCTGGGGAGCCTGGCCCTGACCCGGCGCATGGTGAGATGCCCCAGTGCCAGAGCCGCTGCTGCCGCTGCCCGCAGGAGCCTGCCAGGCTCTGCCTCACCAGGGTGTGTGCAGTGACTGGGCTGGTCTTCCCTCTGGATTGCCCTAGAACTACGTGCACACCCTGTCTCCCAGCATTCCCAGACACTCTGCACACAGATCCGATTTCTCGGGCAAGGCATCAGTTTTGTGCTGTTCCCGTCTATCACCGTGAGCTTATTGAACAAAGAGTGGGGAAAGAAATACCTTACTGCAAACAGTGGAAGTTTCCTGTATTTTCCTTAATAAGGTTGATGTAGTATAAGAAGGAAACTCTTTATCTCTAACCTGGTGGAAGCATCACTGGGCACACATTGAATCATGGAAGCAGCCACAGTTACAAAGAAGCTTTCATACCACCACCTGCCAAAGATGTTAGACATAACCACAAATATATATTCTTCATGCAGTAATTGCTTGCAGCTCCAATCCAGAAGCAACCCCTGTCCCCCAAAATGGCTTGATACACATCCATTTTACTTTGTGGTTGCTTTGAAACCAATCAAAGTAAGAGTCATTGCAAATCCACCAAAGAGGAGTTTGTGTTATAAAAATCCCCAGTCAGTGTGAAATCAATCTTAGGCAGTCCATCACCCCACTGGCAGAGGGAAAGACTTTCAGGGATAGACACCACAGCCAGAGAAATGTTTATCTCTATCAGAGATGTAGTTGTACAGCAAAGGGCTATTTTAAATTTTTAAGTTGTTAAGTATTAACCCTGAAAGTTCAAGGGCAGATGGCCATATGGCTGCATATGCACTGGGTGCTTTTGCACAGCTGTTATAAAAAATTAAGCCCAGATATTAAAAAAGCTTTTGCTGACAGTATCTCAAATCTCAGAAGTACTCACACTGTTACAGAATGCACAGAGACCTGAAGGTGCCTGTTTTATGTCACAGGAAAGCCAGTCAACAGGTTTCACAACTACAGGACTCTTTTTGTTAATAAGGTCCCAAAAGGAAATTCTGGAGGCAGAAAACATTTTCCTTCAACCTCCTCCATGTAACATTACTGTGAAACCAAGGGTCACAAGGAATAGAAGAATTCCTGCAACCAGAAAAATATGGATTTCTTTGCTTTTAAGGAACTGCTCTGGTGATTGTGGAATGGGGAATATCCACTGTGCTTGGGGGAATATCCAAATCTCTGGCAGGCCAGCTATGCAAAACACAGCTTTTCACCTTCCTGGTGTGAGAAAAGAAAACTTAAACCCTCCCCATCAGTGCTGACTTTCACTTCCTCTGAGTATCATTTCATCATCCTCCACTCCCACTGCTGAAGTCAGTTTGTCAGGCTGGTTTGCTCAAACATGATGTCAGATTTGGAAATGGGGATGTATTGGAACTTTCCAGGGATGACCTGGTGAAAACTGAGGCCAAGAGTAGAGCTGGTCCCTTATAAAGCTCTGTAAGAACTAAGATTCTTGGGATACACAGGGCCCCCAGCTCACAGGCAGAAAAATACAAAGCAAAGACTGCACAAAGCACAGGGCCTGGCCTGTCAAGGGCCACAGCATCCTTTTCAAAATGCATGTTTCTCTGGCAGTCCTACCTGCACTCCCTGGAGATGCTTCTTTCATGGTATAGAGGCTCTGAGCCCAGTGCTGCTGCTCCATGTTCAGTGTGTCCAGTTCCCAACATCAATACCCACACCAGAAGTTCTTCTATTCTTCAGTACTGTAAAAAGAAGACAACTTTTTTTTTTAAGCAAACTGCACCTGGGATCATTAAGTGAAGATGGTTATCTGTTAGCCCTTTTTGATCTCCAACAGTCCATTGAATTCCACATCCATTGAACTACATCCTTAATTACATCCTGGACACAGAAAAGGCAGATTTGCCTAGTTTTGTTTTTTTTTTTACTCAAAACAAACTTGACTGCTGTTAGATCTTAAACTGTGTGTGTTGAGGGTGTCAACTGCCGTTTCAACTCTGCCCTAACTTTATCTGTGAGCACGTTCTCCAGAGGCCTGTGTATCAAATCTTGTTTACTTGCCTGTGCCCTGTGTGCTTTCCACTCTCCCATGTCTGTGGTCCACAGAAAATAACAGCACAAGATGTGCTCTAAGAACAGAACTGTTCCACAAACTGATCCAGCTTTGCTGCAGGATAAACTTGTCTTTCAGTGATGTCTACAACCTACCAAAACCAGCACTTGACTGGAAGCCAGTGGAACAAAGCTGCTCAAGAAGCTGGGGGTGTTTGGACACGTTCACAGTGTTATTTGATGATATAAGAACGGAGTTATAAATGGGGGAGAGAGAGAATGACATTGTCTGCAGTGTGCAACTGCTCAGTGGTCATGCCTGGGGGCTAACAAAGGCTTGGCTTGGCAACCATAGGTTCTTATTTCCCCTCCCTGTTCAGCATTCATCTTCACAAGCAAATGCTTCCAGGCTGGAAATCTGCGGGGAAGAAATTACAAGAGCAAACTCTGCACAGCAGTTTGTCTTGCTTTCACCAAATAAAACTGATAGCCCAGAAACTCCCCAGTTTGCCGTAATTTCACACTCGCTGGCTATCTTCCAGTTAGTCCCTTCCCTTCTGCACCAAACCCTCTCTCAAAAACACTGAACAAGCTCCCAGAGACAACAGCATTTGTTGAGGCAAAGCTCTCACATCTTCCACTTTCAAGAATACCCAGAAAACTGTGCCAGGAGTGGGGGAACACTTAATGAGCCAACTGGTCTGTGTTCTCCATGGGCTGAAATGCCCCAGGAGGGAAAAACACAGCGATTTTGATGGTGGAATGAGCAAGTGGCTCCTCAGTGCCCACAAAGCAGAGCTGCAGAGAATGCAAACCCTGTCTGGTTTTCATTAGTGTGGATTTGTGTGCTTGGTGTCCAGCTTGGTGTCCAGCTCTTGCCCCTGTAAAGGATCCTTGAAGCTGTGTTGGCAGCAGATGACACACGTCCAACCTTGAATATTTCCCCCTCTCCCACACGGCAGTGGGACCATGGGCAGGTTCCTCCAGCCAGTGCCTACACACCATGGAATGGCCTTGCCTGGAGCAATCACTGGGAGATGGGATGCAAGAGCTCTGAATTTGGCCACATTACAGCCTCTGGTCACTGGAACTTCTTTTGGTTCTTTTTGTAAGCACAGAGAGGACTCAGCTATTGAGCTGTTCCCTATGGCCCCAGCTCTGGGTGATAATTAACCTCCCTGAACAGAGTGGAGGCAGACCAAGGCTGCCATCACACAGCCTTTCTTCTCCCCAAGCTCTTCACATTCACCCCATCCCACTTAAGCTGCGACCCTGAAATGCTCTGCTCCCAGCATTCCTTCCTCAGACACACAATGCTGAGAAGACTGATGAGCCACTTCAGCTGAGAGAATTCAAAAAACCACAGAAAAATACACACCCAGCAACAATGGCTGGAAACATCAGCTGGAGTTACACAGGCTGGAAAGAACCAGGGATCTTTTATCCAAATGCCTCCCTCAGCAGCCTTTTGTCTGTGCCATCCCAGCAGGAAGCCAAGCACATCACCCCAGAGCTGACAGACAGAGAGACAAACTGACACCACTTCAGGGCTGACAGGGATGGTGGAGTTTTTTCCCCCTCTTTAAAATCTATTTGATGGAAAGGAAGAAAATATTCTGTTCCTTGATCAGGAATCTCTCAAAGAGCTGGTCCCCCAGGATGCAGGACAGCACTGCAGACAGGTGAAGAGGTAATTTATTAAATTCTTGGCTAGTTGGCCTCCCATCAGAACAGCAGCCTCTCCAACTCCTGTCTCTGACAGTTGCCAGGAATAGGAGCATTCCAGGACTCTCCACTGGTCCAGAGAAAGAAACACAAGAATCACAAAGCCCAAATTCCTCTCCCTGGCAAAAAAAAATGTTGGCATATTATCTCAGCATGTCACATCTGGCTGCAGAATTCAGGCCCTGCACAGATATGAATTACACCATCACATCTCTGTAGGGATCTACTAATTTTAGAGCCAGAAGTGAAATATTTCTTGGTAAAGGTCTTTCCCGTTCTCTTCCCATTGACTTCACATCAGAAACCATCTCTCTTGACATCTCTGGCAGGACAGATGTGCCATTTGGCATCCTTTGGTGTGAAAAGTGCTACAGGGAATGCAAGACATAAGCCTGTTTCTTGAGTGGTATAAATCATCCTGTTCCTGTCTTACACTTGGGAAAATTTGGCCTCACGGTGCTTTCCTCTCTGCTCCTGACTGACAGGAGCATCAGAGGAGTGCAGTCACATTTTTAGCTGCAAGAGGAGGACAGCCACAGGGTTCTGTGAGGAGCTGCTGGAAATCAGGTGCTTCTTTTCCCTTCTCTTCTCTTCTATGTAACAGGTATTCTCCTGCTTTATTTAGATCCATACCTGGTGCTACTTATCTCCATCCTCCTCCTGTTAACTGACAGAGGCTTTTGCCAGCCATGGAGAAAGGAAATTCTTTGCCACCAGACCCACAGCACCCATCAACGTCATACTTGGAAATCCCCAGGCACAGTAATTGCTGGGCAGGAGAGCAGCACTGGGCTGTTTTAGGGGAAATGTGACATCCGTGTGCTCAGGAAGGGTGTGACGTTCTCTCACGATTTCCTGGGAGCTGCTTAGCATCTGTTCCATCTGGGTTTGCCTCAAAGGCCACAGATTCCAGGAAGGACACTTCTGTTGCACAGTCTGAGCCACAGCCAAGATAATAGTGATGTGCAATGACATTCATCATCTCCTCTGTGAGCTGCACCTCCAGAAGGTGTGCCATGGAGAAGTCAAGCAGGACACACACTGAGTGTGTTTGTTCCTAGCTCTGCAGCTTGCACCTCAAGCCTTGCTGCAGTTATCAAATGAGAATGATGAGGTCTACAACAGCAACAGTCTAAACTGTGTTGTTTACATACAGCATCAAATTTGGGTGCTGTCCAGCCCTTGTGTTAATCTCAGTTAAACTGCCATTCCCCAAGCCCAGGATTCCAAGAAGATGTCAGCAGGGTCCTGTCTACCTTTCAGTGCCTGAGGTTTCCCTCCCTAAGCAATCTCCACCACTGCATCATGCTTGGCTGATCCCCTTTGTTCCACCCCACCTGACAGCTTGCTCAGTGTCTAAGTTCATATTTACCCCTTGATATTGGAACTGTAAGTAAACAGAAGCTCAGACAACTAAAAGAACATCTTAAACGTAAAACAATGAAGAACAAAAAGAGACATTGCTCTGTATTAAAATGGGAACTATGAAAAGTTATTGCTGCTTGTTTAACTACGTGTGCTAACTGTGAACCATATGGCAAAGCAGTCAGAATCATGGAGAAATTACAAGCCCTTGGGTGTATAAACTTTATGTGATTTACCATAAAGCACTTGCAAATGACTTCACTGTGGGTCCTTCAGTTGATGCTGAAAGGCAGTCCTGGCTGTGAGGAGGATGAGGAGCCATCTACAGCAGCACACACTTTTTCCAGACAGAAGTTCTCTGGAATAAACAGAAAGGAGACAGAGCAGTAAAGGCAGTTAATCACACCAGAATTTAACCAGGATGCCAACAGTTCTGCTTTTGCCCCAAACTTCACGTGTATCTTTTTGCTTTCAGATTTATCAATCAGATTTGATCTTTTGTGGCTCCACCACAACATCCTCAGAGCCCTGATGGCTGAAGCCACCATGCTCCAGCAGCTCACAAGGCAAAGGTGAGTTATTTGTTTTGCCCCTGCCAAAGTATTTCACCTCGTTCAGGAGATCAATCTATTAAAAACATGTTGATGTGTCAAGTACCCCACAAACACATTAAAATAACTGCACTGTTTCATGGATGGAAGTTCATATACAATTTGATTTGAGAATTAGCTTTATCTCACATCTCCAAAATGCACATTGTTTCTTCCTCTTTGAAGATAAATAGGTGACATCTTACTTGTGGAATTTCACATGGTTGCTATCTAATCTAACCAGGAAAAAAATTTCCTGTCCTGTCACGTGGTTAGTCTTTGGGTTTTCTGCTATCCTTTCAAACAATTTATTGTCTAGGGAATGCAGATGAATTGCAAGCCAGTTTTCCTAGAAGGCCACTGCCTCGAGATGTTTACTGTTCCCTGCAGAATCCTGTACTCAACCAGCCTGGTGCTTCTTTTAATATCAAAATTTAACAAGGTCTGGCTTTACATCTTTAAGTAAACCAGAAGCTTGCAGTTCCATTTATGCATAAATAATCAGTGCATGCCTCATTAAAAAGGACTTGGTGGTCATGAACGCTACCAGGTTTCCCTGCAGGCCAAACTGAGGTGCATTCATGCCTGCAAACACTTGGGCACCAGTTTTATTAACCTGCTTGGACTCAGAGCAGAGTTCAGGTGCTCAAATTTTGTTTCAACACTGCAACTGCCAAGTGGAACTGATACATGGAGAAGAGATGAGCAGAACTGGCAAACAGATCACTCTTACACCATCCCTTCCTGTCTCCACCTCCCCATGACTAAATAACCAAGCTAAGTGATTGAGGAGCACACCCTCAGTACCCCAGCCAGCTTTCTCCAGAAGTAGCTACACAGGGCTATTTTTGTCTTATTTGGTGCTCACAAAGAAAGAAAATGATCTCCTGTCCTCTGGTAGGTTTGTTTAAAGAAAGAAAGGTTTGTACAAGGGGGTCTTGGATAACAGCACGTGCTGATGACCCCGGGGTTGTGGGGACAGCACTGCCATCACCATCACCACAGGCTCTCCCACCTCAGGACACTGTGCTGGGTCAGCCTTGGGCTCCCAGATGCCAACCCCAAGGGTCTGCATGCCCATGTCCCCACAGACATTGACACAGTCACATTTCCTCAGCTGAGTCAGTCACTGGAAGTGCAGAGAGCAGGATAAAGCCCACAACATTTTGAAGCTCTCTGCCTCACTTCTGGGTGCAGAAAGGCAAATGGGGACATCAGCCCCATCATCATGGGCTTGTCAGTATAAATATTACCAAACTGTCATGCACGGTGGAGATTGCTCCTGGGTGCAGTATATCCATGTACAAACAAGGATAATCCACCCTTTAGGAAGAAACCATTTGCCACAAAAGCCAGAGGAGGAGCTGGCTGGCTGGCAAAGACAGATTTTGTCATGAAGGAGCCTGGGAATGGAGGGGCCATTCAAGACAGCACTTTCGCTGGACACCAGGCAAAAGGTACTGGATGCAGGCCCCTGGATGCAGATCCATCATCTTCTCTGCCTGGGCACTCAAACATTTTAAGAACAGGCTGCTCCAGTGTGGGTCCCCCACAGGGTCACAGATCCTACCAGGAAACCTGATCCAGGGTGGGCTCCTCTCTCCATGGGTCTGCAGGTCCCTGCCAGGAGCCTGCCCCAGCCTGGGCTTCCCATGGATTCACAGCCCTCTCCTGGGCATCCCTCTGCTCTGGCATGGGCTCCTTCAGGGGTTGCAGGTGGATCTCTGCATCCCCTTTTGGATCTCTGCATCCCCTTTTGGATGTCTGCATCCCCTTTTGGATCTCTGCATCCCCTTTTGGATCTCTGCATCCCCTTTTGGATCTCTGCATCCCCTTTTGGATCTCTGCATCCCCTTTTGGATCTCTGCATCCCCTTTTGGATCTCTGCATCCCCTTTTGGATCTCTGCATCCCCTTTTGGATCTCTGCATCCCCTTTTGGATCTCTGCATCCCCTTTTGGATCTCTGCATCCCCTTTTGGATCTCTGCATCCCCTTTTGGATCTCTGCATCCCCTTTTGGATCTCTGCATCCCCTTTTGGATCTCTGCATCCCCTTTTGGATCTCTGCATCCCCTTTTGGATCTCTGCATCCCCTTTTGGATCTCTGCATCCCCTTTTGGATCTCTGCATCCCCTTTTGGATCTCTGCATCCCCTTTTGGATCTCTGCATCCCCTTTTGGATCTCTGCATCCCCTTTTGGATCTCTGCATCCCCTTTTGGATCTCTGCATCCCCTTTTGGATCTCTGCATCCCCTTTTGGATCTCTGCATCCCCTTTTGGATCTCTGCATCCCCTTTTGGATCTCTGCATCCCCTTTTGGATCTCTGCATCCCCTTTTGGATCTCTGCATCCCCTTTTGGATCTCTGCATCCCCTTTTGGATCTCTGCATCCCCTTTTGGATCTCTGCATCCCCTTTAGCCTCTGTGGGCTGCAGGGGCACAGCTGCCTCCCCATGGTCTGCCCCACAGGCTGCACGGGAATCTCGGCTCCAGTGCCTGGATCACCTCCTGCCCCTGTTCTCCACTGCCCTTGTTGTCTGCAGAGTTGTTTCTCTCACATATTCTGATCCCTCTCTTCTCTAAGTGCAATGACCTTTGTGCAATAACTTTTTATTCATTCTTAAATATTATCACAGAGGCATTACTGCCATCACTGGCACTGGCCAGCAGTGGGTCCATCCTGGAGCTGGCTGGAGTTGGCTCTGCTGGACATGGAGGAAATTTCAGGCAGCTTCTCACAGCAGCCACCCCTGTAGTCCCCCTGCTGCCAAAATCTGGCCAAGCAAACCCAATACAACCCACAGGGATCACTGAGTCCAACTCCTGGCCCTGCACAGGACAGCTCCAGAAATCCCACACGTGCCTGAAATCATTGTCCAAATGCTGCTTGAGCAGCCTTGGGGCTGTGACCACTCCCTGAGGAGCCTGTGTCCCACCCCAACTGTGCTGTCTGCAGTTTTTCAAAAGCAAAAGAGGTGTGTAGGACAGAGTGCAATTTCCTCAGGACATTTTAGGGAACCATCCCATCAATCCACTCACAGCACTGCCAGTTTAACAGTGCCACAGCAGGGCTGTTGACACTGTCACGGTCTAAACACAAAATGAGGCCCAACACTCTTGGCTGTTTATGGGCAGCTTGAAAAACAGGTAGAAGATATTACACACACCCCCCAAAGAAGATTTCAGAACGCCTCTGCTCCTATCTCAAGGCCACCGGGTTCAGACACAGGGGCACTCCCCTTCTTCACTAAGGTCACACAGCTCTGTCCTGCCCCAAGGACAGCGGGTGAGGCACAGGAATCCTTTGCTGAAGGACAAAAACACAGCCCACAGAGGAGGAAGCGTTGGCAAACCCAACCTAAAATGTTCATGTAGTGCTGCCTGAAATTGAAGTCTTCTTGCTCATGCCAAAAGTCAAACTTCACCACTACAAAGCTCATTTAAGTGTGTGGGTGTGAAAATTTCAGCATAGTCTGTACAGAGGAAAGCTGGGGTTTCTATTTTCTCCATTTGGTTTCTGCTGGTCTTTCTACTGCTGCTATGCAGATACCACCCTGTGTAACTCATCCACCTGCTTCACATCACAGTGGAAAAACAAACAGAACGAGGAGCATGGAAGAGGAACAGACAATGTCTACTCATACCCTTCAAAACTGAAGTACATAAGCACACAGAGAGGAGATCTTCTGACAAAAAGCCAAGACAAACAGAAAGTTCAGAGATCAGCAGGTGTGAATCTCCCTTCCAGCCATTCTGACCACATCTTGGAAGAGTCCAGAAACCATAACTCTTCCATTTCAGCTCTAACTTTTAGTAAAGCATCAGATGCTGGGACAAGCCTGAGCAGTCAGTCATTCCATCTCCCTGCAAATCTGTTTCCCCAGGCAGTCTTATCCCTCCAGTCCCATCTTCACTAAGCCTCTCTTCCCTCCAAAGGTCACAGTCATCTCTAAGAGCTGCTGGGCTATGTTTGTTCTTCAGAGTTAAACAGCTGGATTTTTCAGTGGTCCTTGCTGACATGAAAGGACATGCTCCACATAAACAGAGTGACAGCTAAAGGGAATTCAGGGTCACAGGAGGGATTAAAAAGGTTCTGTGCTTCAGTGGGGAACCCCTACTGTGTTCAAACAGGTTACAGTGAGATGAGAAATTAAGGCATGAATCTGATGCTGTTATTCATCTGAAGTCAGGGCTTGCTTCACACATGAAGCACTGATATCTCAGAGTCAGACACTCCCTCTGCTGACCCCTGCTTTCCCCCAGGCTGGGAGCAGCCACTCTCCAGACCCTGGGTACTCACACCTTGCACACATCCCAGGGAGCAGCTCTTGGTTAGCCCAGCAGAACTGCTGCAGGGAGCAGGGACCAATGCCAGCCTGGCCAGAGACAGCAGGCACAGCTCTGTGCTGTCACACAGGGGGTTCTACCTGTACCCCATGGACCTGCAGTGCTCTTCAGAAACAGCTACTGCCAGCAGACTGCAGCTTTCTCTGCAAATCTGCTCTGCTACCAGAGTTTGGGGGATCTGGAAATGGAAAGAAGCTGACAGCCAGTTCTCTGCTGCTGGAAGGCACTACAAAGTCAAAGCATCACTTTCCAGGAGAGTGAAGTGAGAGTCAAGACCATCTTAACTTACTACAAACTGAACATTTTTACCACTCCTTCCCCACCCTCCCATTTCCTTAAAACCAGCATCCTGAGTTAATTTCTACTTCCATCAATTATCACCAGTAGAACTGGAACAAACTGAGTCATAGGCAGAACTTGCAAAACAATTTCTCACAGCACACAGGCTCCTGGTTTCCTCTCTGATAAAAGGGCTGCAGCAGCGTTGACAAGGAAGACAAATGACAGAGGCAGTGATCCACAACATCCTCTCCTCTGTAAGGACTGCAGTTATATCTTTATGACAGGGTTATAAAACTAAACAATAAAGTTCCAAGACTATTAGGACAAGGTCACGCACATTACAGTAGAAAATACCCATTTCAGATCTTATCTGGTGCCATGAAGGCAAACAACATTCAAACTCCAGACTCCTGGCCTCTGGAACAGCAGCCTCATCAGAGCCATGTGCCTTCTCTGCCCCCACAGTGAAGTTTAATCAAGACTGAAAACAAGCTTTGTTTTCCTGTGACTCCAGGCCAGCTCAGTGCACTCCCCCGAGGCAACCAATCCACATCCCACAGGTGAAACAGAACTTAACTCTGGGGGGCTGGGGGAGAGAGGGAAGTTTAAAAAAAAAAAAAAAAGAACAAAACTCTTGGTCCTGATCAGGAGGAATTGCTCAGAAAATACGACTTTCCTCATCTGTAGTCTATAGCTAAGTTCAGCCAGTCTCAGGAATGCTGGAGAACAGGTGGGTCACAGCATACAGGATTCGTGAGAGGTTTGTGAATAGAAAAGGACTGAGCACATCCTTAATCCTCCCTGAAACAGCACCTGAAACGTTCAGCTGGAGCTCTGCGGGCCCTCTCCGCTGTTTGTACAACACAACAGCACCATCCAGAGGATAAACGGTGCTGGCTCTGCCTCTCCCACCACCTCCCTTTCCCCACATTTGCAGGACATGAGCTTTACTCCAGCTGGGAGCACTGCAGGGCTGTGTTTACCTTACCCTTGGGTAAGAAAACGTGAGCCGTTCCAGGAGAGCAGGAACAAAGACCTCCAAAACGAGCCCCACTTTCTACTGTCAGGCAGCAGCATCTCTCTCCAAGTGTTACTTTCACCAGGGCTGCAATCTCTTCACCGCTGAAGAAGCAGAAAAATTGACTGCGCTGTAAGGACTCATCACCCCTCAGCCCTGATTGATCACAGGCACAGCCAGTGCTGCAGAGTCCCCAGGACCCACGTGGAGGAGGCTCACGGCTTCCCTGCCACGCTTGGCCCAGTCACAGCCAATTTTGGAGATGTGCTGAGGCTGTGTGTGATCCCCCAGGATGATGTCAGTTGGCTGCCTCACCCCTCTCCACAGCAGCATCCCTAACAACTCGGTTCAAGGCTTGAAAACAGCTGCGATCCCCGCAGAAGGTTTGGCACCGGCTTCTCATGGAAAAGGAAATCAATTATCCCCTTTCTTACAGACAAACTAAGATGAAAGAAGCCATGGAATACTTTCACTTTGTGTTTATTGTTCCCAGTGCAATTTAGCAGTTGACAAATGGGAGCATTCCCAACAGCTGAGCACACCGTGACTCACTACAGCACAGACCTCCGTGGCTGCATTCCTGACCTACTTTGGGAATTAAGAAAGTATTTCAGACAAGAGAATTTCCCCTTTAGGTAAAAAAAAAAAAAAAAAAAAAAAAAAAAAAAAAAAGAGAGTTTCCA
>VZRZ01002947.1:103002-129368 GCA_013398175.1 Climacteris rufus
TGGCTGGGATCCAGCAACTGGATGCATTGGATGAAGAGCAGATCTATCTAAAGTCTAAAAAAACCCCAAACCACAGGGTCTTCCATGTTCTGCTCTGTTCCTGTCCTAGCACAAAGTCAGCTCCAAATCCATGGCACTGGCACTCCATCCCCACCTCCTGAGCCCATCTTTAGGAGTTCTTGCCTAATAATCTCATAATCTCTACTGCTTCATTTGACATTTGGAGAGGACTCTGAAGAGAGATGACGTTCCTGGGGCACATCACAATCCCCACATTTGTGGGGAAACACCCACTACAAACACCCACTTTCGTGAGGACAGTTTTAGTCATATTATGGGGAAAGAATTAAAAACCCAAAATACCACTCAGCTGCCACAACCAGAAGGTAGAAGACACCACTGGATATTTTCCACCACCTCTGAGGTTATGTTGGTCAGAAAACTTCCAAAGACACAGGTAGAAAAGGCTTTGGTGCTGAGAGGGTTACTTTTTATAGAGTCCTTATATCAAAATGGGATTCACCAACAAAAGTGGCAGCAAAGGTGAAGCTGCTTCCTTAAAATAGGAGCTTCTTGTGCCCTACACCCACTGTTTGATTACTACCCAAATTCCCTATAGGCACCAGGTACCACAACTTCCAGAATGAGTTCCTGTCCAGAGGAAATTATATCACCTAAAATGTATTGTTATCCACACGATTTTTGAACTTAGTTTCCTTTGTTCTTATGAGAATTAATCCTGACTATTTTAAATTAATTCCCTGCCTGGAAACACTGATTAAGAGATACGAGAGGAAGGAAGGAGTGGGGTGTTTTTAGTGTTCTAACTCCAAAGCTGGTCTGGAAACTCCTGCTTGTTCTCCTCTGGTGGGAATTAGTGAGGAATTTTGCCTTTGATTCATTCTGAGAAATACCCCTGAGGAATTGATTCAAAATATTTCACATAGTTTGCAAAAAATCCCAGAACTCCCCTGAGCAGCACAGGAGGCAACACAAGATGGAAAATAACCTTGGGGGTGCAAAAAGCAGAGGGTTTATGGTGTGTGGGGGGCCACAATCATTCCAATCTGTAAGTATTGTCATTTCCTTCCAAGGAAAGGGCAGTGCAAACCCACCTCTTCCTCAGCAGAGACTTTGGCTGCAGGGATGCAATGGAACAAGCCAAACTCACTGAACCCACAGCAGCTCCAGAGGGGGAAGCACCTGTGATCACAAGGGTCACCAAATCCAGAAGCAACCTATGCAAAAAGCTCATTTAAATGACCTGCAAAAAAATCTGAAATCCCTATCAAAGGTACCTACAGAGCGAGAGGGGAATTCTGCTCATTTTCCCTTTCCCCCGCCTTCACCTCCCCACCTACAAAAGTTCTTTAATCAGATCATTCCAGCTTTGTTTTTTAAACCTGAATCTCTGATGGATGTGGATGATGTCTTCAAGTTACATTATCTGTCCCCAGGCTGAATTTTATCACCTTTTGTGAACGTTGCTGAAGTCATCAGGTAACCTTTGATAACTTCTACAATAGAAGTTGCTTAACGAAGAAAAGGCCTTTGTGTTTCTTTTCCTGTAAGATTCGCCCAAATAAAATAAGATTTTTATCACCCAAATAAAGCAAGCACTGAGTAAGATTGCATCACCCAAATAAATATGCATTAGGTAGGCAAGAGTATTTATTAGGTGGGTTCGCATTAATTTTACTGTATAAAAAAGGTAACTTTTCACCCCTTGGTGTGCTTGATTTGTGGACACCTCCACCTTGCACCCTGTGAAAAATTAACAGCATCTCCTTGACCCCTTCAAGTTGAATTATCTAACCCCGGGCTGAATTTTCTCACCTTTTTTTAAACCTAACTGGTGTAATCAGACAACCTCTACAACAGTGAACAAAAGAACTTTGTGTTCCAAGATCAACGACCCAAATAAATGTGTATTAGATAGGCGGGTTCCTGTAAATTTCACTGTATAAATGAGGTGACTTTGGGCGGCTTGATTTGTGGAAACCTCCACCTTGCGCCCTGCACAGAATAAACAGAATCCGTCCTCAGCCAGACTGTGTGCCTGTGATGAGAGCGCTGCTAAACTCGGAGCCCTCACGGAGCCCTCACGGAGCCCTCACGGAGCGCTCGGTGCCGCCATCGCCGTGAGGGCGGGAGCAGCCGCCCCTCAGGCAGCGGCGAGTGACGTAATCAAAGCGTGTGACGTCACGCTACGCGCACGCGCACAGCCGAGTAACGCCCGTCCCGGCGCGTCTCCGGCGGCGGGTTACGGAGGCCGCGTATGGACAATCCCCGCTCATTCCGCGTTGCCGTACGGGAGCCCAGTGGGGACATATCAGTCCAAAGGCGATCGTCCCTGGTTGCCATGGCAGCGGGGGCCCGCAAGGGTGGGGAACCCCCAGTACCGCCCTCTTCATGGGGACACCCATTACCGCCGTCCCCTCATGGGGATCCCCAGTACCGCCATTCCCTCATGGGGACCCCCATTACCGCCATCCCCTCATGGGGACCCCCAGTGCAGTCACCCCATCACGGGGACCCCCTCAGTACTGCTATCCCTTCAGACGCACCCTCCAGTACCGCCATCCCTTCATGGGGATACCCAGTGCAGCCACCCCATCAGAGGGAACCCCCAGTGTCACTGTCCCCTCCTGGGGACTCTCCAGTGCTCCATTCTCCATGGGACTGTCCCATCACGGGGAACTCCCAGTGCCACCAACCCCTAATGGAGACCCCTCAGTGCCTCCATCCCCTCACGGGGATCCCCCAGTGCTGCCATCCCCTCACGGAAACCCCCATTCCACCGTCCCCTTATGGGGACTCCCCAGTGCCTCCATCCCCTTATCGAAGGGGATGGAACTAAATGGTCTTTAATGTCCCTTCAATCCAAACCAGTCTGTGATTTTGTGATTTTTGAAAGGTCAACGCCCACAACAGGAGATGCTGCAGCAGCAGCTGGTGAGATTTCCTGTATAAAGCTGAGACCCTGCCATAGCAACTGGAGAAATTTCCTGTATAAATATTGATGGGCCCAGCAGGAAAAGGTCCTCAGAAGCTGCCCAGCCAAGTCCCCCAAGGCTGCAGGTCCCTCCCCACCACCCTCATGGACTCACAGGGACGTGTCCAGCAGGATCCTCTTCACTACAGCCTTGCCAATGCACGGGGAGGAATGCACCGCTCAAAACCCATGGGATTTACATCCCCACACCCCTTCGTTTCATCTCTTGGGCAGAAGCTTTTTTATTTATCTTCATTTCTTTCAGAAAGTTGAGCCTATTAAATAACAGGTCTTTCACCTCTGTCCTGTCATCAACAGCATCTGAATATTTTGGTGATGCTGCTCAGAGCTGGTGTGGACAGGACAGGTTGAATTGCAGCTGCTCTGCCTTGTGCAGCATCAGCATTGCTGGCATATTCTGAAGCTCAGGGGTTTGAGGAATTTTTTTTTTCTTCCCCAGAAATGTTCCTGTTCATAGAAAACTCAGATGTAACATAGGAAATATATAAATATTTTGGAAATAAACTGTAAAGTCTACAAGATAAAGATTAAAAATCAACTAAACCTTAACTCTCCTTTGCTTGATTTCATGAAAGCTTTGGAAAAGACCCTGATTTTAGTTTTGAACTAGGGACAAGTCCCAAATACAAATGTTCTGCATTTCTTCCTTTGCACAGCTTGGCAAAGGAAATTGTGTCCTGGAGACACAGCAAGCCAGCGTGATGTTTCACATCATGGGTCTCCTTTTCCCACTTAATTTGTTCATGTTGAACAAGAAGTGATAATCTTCAGACATTAAATTTAAATTAAGTCATGACTGGTAGAAAAACCGGCTTAATCTCCTTATAAATGTGCCTTGACCTAAGTGAAAACAGTTAGAAGATAAAGTGATTCTTAAAAGTCTAAATGTCTGCTGTTATAGAACACACTGTAGTGGGGAACCATGACCAGATAACAAGATATTAGATTTCTCAGACTCAAGAGGATTACACAAAATAAAGCAAACCTTATTTTTAAAGGGATCATTCCCTAAAACTGAGTCAGAAAATGTTGCCTCCCTTTGTGAGCAGTTATTAAAACCGAGAAAATCCTTCCTGATAAGACAGTATTTAACAGGATTTCATAGGAGAGATAAGCACACTAGAAGACATTTAGTTATAATTAGGAATGCTCATTGATTTACTCTATCCAAACCACCCAGGGATGGTCAAGACTGTTCAAAATACTTGATAAATTCACAGAGAATTCCTAAGTGTGCAGTGTCCCACATTATTTTATATGAGAAGAGCAGGACACCACCAGCTTGTAATAAACCCAGCCACCTTTCACCAGTGTCAGGAGGTGAGGAGATGTTTGTGTTTCCAGGTTGGAGTTTGCTGCTGCTTCCTCAGGCGTGAGGATGAGCTCAGCGAGGTCACCCGGACCGACTTGGATTGGTTTCAAAAAGCCAGCAGGAAGGAGGATGAAGTGTTCCTTGCAGGGAGATGAGAGGCAACACACCCCAAATCAGAGCACTGCTGCCTTGCCTTTGGCTGCTTGTTTTCTGACTCTAGGGTTGGAAACCTCCCTGCCAGGAGAAGTTGTGCAGTCTCCATCTTTGCAGGTTTTCAAGACCCAACAGGATAAAACCCTGAGTAACCCGCCTTGGTCTCACAACCTTTCAGCAGGAGGTTGGACTACAGACCTCCTTAGGACCCTTTCAACCTGAGTTATTCTATGATTTTATTATTTTTATTCATTTTACACCTATCATCTTTGGTTTTCTTCAGATATGAAACTAATAAAGACTAGGCTTGAAAGTTCATTTGCATAAAGCATGGCCAGAAAGCAAGTTGTGAGTTTAACTGCTTTGTAGGACTGAGACGTGTGATCCATCCAGAAAGAGGTAAAAATCTCTGTATGAGATGAAAACATCATGATAGCTCTTCACAGAAAAATAATAAAAAGTTTGAGGAATTACAAGTCTTTTGAAATACATCTCACAGGCCTATATCTGTTTGGAAAACAAACTGGAACTGCGAAATAACTACTGAGACAGGTTTAAAGCACTAGAGCCTCCAGTGTCCTGCATAAGAAGGGCCAAGGTGGCTTTTGGGCACAGCCTCCCCTGGCTGCAGGGTTATATATCGTACAGTCTGAGCTGCTCCTTCATGTCTCCTTCAGACATCTCTCCAAAGGTGTCACTTTTTTCCTTCATCAGTCTGAAGATGGCAGCCAGCTGCTCTCTCTGAACCCTGTCGAGAAGAAAAGGACAAGTAGGAACAGCCAGAGCAAGAACAAGAACAGCACAGTCAAATGGAACACAGAGCCAACCACAGGTCACTGTACAAACCTTCTGGCTGCAGGAAATCTGTCCATGTGAGATAAGACACAGATAGCCTCTGGTTCTCCTTCCTCCCCCTTCCCATCCATCCCATCATCCTGCATGTCTCTCTGCAGCTCCTTCAATGTGGAGATAAACCACCCTGCTTTAACACTAGCTTTGGAGTTCCTTAGGGCTTATCTCTGCTCAAAGTTTCAAGATAACTCAGCATGTGGAATTTTATAAAACCAACATGTCCCAGTTTAGGAGACTCCATAATGAACCTGGACTAGAATTCAACAGCTCAGTGTCCTTTCATTCTGTAAGGAGAGGATGTAGAGACAGAGTAATTCAGGAATAGCTATTACATTTTAAATGCAAATCCTAACTTAAAACTAGAGACCAGACTACCTCCCAGTGTGGACATGACTTTCATCAGCCACTGGAAGATAAAATCACAGATAGGAATTTGCTTTGATTCAAGTTTATCTGGCAATGTCAAACGGTGAGATGGACCCAGGTAGCCAGTCCAGCAGTGAGGTGGTCCCTGAGTGGGCAGGGGATGACCAGTGGACCACCTAGCTCAGAGTTTTGATCCCTAGACAGTCCCATACTAAAAGATTAACACCCTTCTCCCCATAACAGAGGATATCCTGATTTTTCCCCACCCTGAAGCAGATAACCATTGTACATCCCACTGCACAAAGATTGGTATCTGGGACAGGGTTTTATTTGGGGAGCCTTTGTAGGAGGGCTTGTATTGGTCATCACTCAGGAGTACAGGAGGGTGGGCAGCACAGGAGTGTCATTTGCTTGCAGGGAGCTCATGAACTGATGTAACTGTGCAAAATCTTCTTTTGGGGCAAAATGAATGTGCACATGGCCCGAGGCAGGGCTGGCTGAGGGATGGAATGTTCCCACTGCTGCACTCCTACCTGACTGGGATCAGGCTGCTCTATTGCCGAGCACATCTCATTCCTGCCTCTCCTGTGTGAGATGGAAAGAACTAATGAGGTTGTGGTGCTTTATGGCTGGAACAAGGGAGATGCAGTTCCTATTACTTCAAGGCTCATTTTGTTCCTGCATGAGTGTGGGGCCAGAACTCAGTGACAGCTCAGGGCACAGACCTGCCACAATCCCAGCTCCTCCTGCTTGTTCAGCACCTTTAGACCTCCTGTGGGCTACAAAGACAGAATCTGGCTTTTACTCCCACATGGTCACCCTGTCAAGACTCCTCTTTCCTGCCACAACCAGCTTCCCACACAGGACTTTAAACCATTTAATTAATCCATTTAAATGCACGCTACTACATAACCTGGGGAGTCTTCCTGCAAGGCCTGTGTGGCCTTGCTTGTTCCAGAAACAGGAGGGGCAGTAATAACTATTGACAGGCAAAACCAGGACACAATCTTTGCTTGAAAGAAAGGACAGCATCAACCCACCAGCAGCCACCACACCACCAGCAATATCAGTGGAAAGGGACAGTCAGGAAGGAGCAGAGGAACCTTCTCCATGTGCTGAGCTGAGCTCCTGATCTGCATTTTCCCCCTCTCCTGGGCTAAGCCCCAGCAGAAGCAGGAGCAGCAGCCTGTCCTCTCAGCACTGCTGAAGCAAACAAGGCAGTAAAAAAGCAGATCCTGGCTAAAGCAACCTCATTTACCAGTTCTATTCTATTGCAATTAAAATGCAAACGTCCTAAGACCAAACATATCCTGTTAATGATGTGGGATCTTCAGTTATGAAAGCCTGGATTTGTCTGTCTCTTCTGTAATGCTTTGTGCTCACAGGAAGAGCATCCAACTGCCCTTTCCAGGGTCATTAGTGATCAATATTTTATTTTAGCTCACTGCTGGGCACCAGAGGGCATGCTGCCAGTCTGGTGTGGAGAAATTCAATACACAGCTTGGCCTCCTGTGTCTGCAGTGCATCCCAGCTGGGAGTGCTCCACACAGGTTTGCAACCTTCACTCCTTATTTCACAGACATCAACGCTGCTGAAACCTCCCCAACGGCCTGGTCCCTTGTCTCCAAAATCAGGATCACAGAAAATATTCACTCTGTATTTTTTAAGCACAATGCATCAATGCATTTTGGCTCTCCCCTCAGCTTTAAATATCATGACTGTGGGTTTGGAAAACAGAAAAAAGAGCTGTTGCTGCTGTTACTTCTCTGCACTACATAATCTACAACAAAGGGACAGCAAAACAAAGATAAAGCGAGAAAAGAGCCTGGGAAGGAAGAGTAAGGCACCACAAACATGAAATTGTGTTCCAAGAGGAGCTTCTCCTATCAAAGATGACCTTGCAAAACAACTTTGTAATGCTCCAGGTTGGTTTTGTTTTGGGTTTTTTTGGATGAGTTCAGATCAAACATACCCCATTCACAATAAAATAATCCTCTCTTCTCGAAAATGTTGTCCTCAAAACTCCTTGGATTCAGGAGGTCAAACAGGATTTTACTTATTGCTGACAAAATAGATTAATTAAGGATTTTCAAAGCAACTAATTCTTCTTCATAGGCAATTGAATTTGCATACTTAGCTCCCTTGGGCTCTTTTTAGACACTTCAGTCCAAGACTTGTACAGCTAGCTGGAGGTTTGGGGCAGTGAGCCATAGGTATGTCAGAGATCTGGGCTTTAGGAACTGCTAAGCAGCCGTGTCAACAGCAGATGAAATCCTGGGCAGAGCTCTGCATTGGAAATGTTTCCAGTTGCTCTGCAGCCAAACAAGACCAGGATCCTGCTGCAACACTGCGTTGCTTCAGCAGAAAAAAGGCAATATCCCCGATTTTTCCTCTGATCTGACTCAATTGTTAAAGAAACCAGTGGAATCATTTATGGGGTAAAAGTCATAGGAGGGCAGAATGTACCTCTAACCTAAAATCTGGATTTTCAACACAAACCTCTTGAGGAAGAAGTTACGATCTGCTGGAGGCAGGGAGGACAAGCACAAAGCAAATAAACTATTCAAAGGTTTATTGGACCAAACAAAGGCAATTTTTTACAGATTCAAGCCACTAGAATTACAGTCCTTTGTATAAGAGCCACCATCAGATACAAAACAAACAAACAAAACAAACAAAAGTAAAAAATACCCAGACAGCCATTTGAGTTGAAGAAAGAGTTTGACTTGCTGCCACTAGCAAAAATCTGGACTTAACTACCGACTTTGCTGGATGTACATATTGCCATGTAACTTCAACACAACAGATATAAGGCATTCTTTGCATAGTTGGGTGCTTGGGACACAGTCAGCCAGCCAGCACCGAGGGGAGAAGCGGCTGTACCAGCGGGATCTTGAAGCAGAGGGTCCAGATGTGCCTAAATTCGTATGCAAACCACTGAACACGCTTGCAGTTGTCAGCTGGGAAGGGGCAGCCCAGCCTCTTCTAAAGCTGAAGCCTCCTGCTGTTCTTTAAATGAGCCCTTTTATGAAAAGTTTGCCAACCCCAGGCGCTGGAAAGGACAACTGTGTACAAGGTTTCAAGTATTGTCTGCATAGGAATTAAAAAAGGGAAAGAAAAAAAAAAAAGCAGCCCGTTGTGTTTCTGATATGTTTGCAGCGTTAGCCAAGAGGCAGCTGTCTGGCAGTGACAGAGAAGCTTTGAAGGACACATCCCCACCCAGCCTGGTGTTTCTACAACATCCCTAGAGGACTCAAACCCTCTTCTGTCTCTTACAAACCATCTGGGTTTGATTGAAAACTGAGTATGTGCCCAGCCAAATTCATCTGCTCTGTGTGACAGAGCTGGGGGGCAACACTGAGCTCTGGCTCCCGTTGACCAGCAAGAGAAGAGGGCACTGGAACAGCAAGCAGGCAGAGGAATGGAGAGTGTGCCTCTCCCAGGACCCCACTATCTCATCCTGAGCCAGAGGGAACCCCTGATGCCACAGCTCCTTGGGTCTCTCCTCTTGGGAATTGGAGTAGGGAAAAGCGAGGATGCAGGTATTAACAGCAGCCACAGTGTGGTCTCCTAAACCTCCACCACAAGCAGAACAGCTAAACTATCAAACTTCATCACTTCTTGAGCCTGCAGGCTACCTACAGAATCAGCTCTCTGCTAAAATAACTACAGAAGCAAGATTTGAGTCAGTCCAGCCATTTTCTGCTGTCCCTCACGTGGACCCCACTTTGACCCTCCACCCCTGGGAGCAAAGCAGCTTTGTACAACATTTGAAATCACAGGCAGTTCCCACCCCCCAGCATTAAAGAGGAGTTTGGCCCCAGGATAACTTGAGAGTCTGGTACAAGGTCCAGGCTGGTCTGAGAGAAGAGCTATGGTTTGCCCACCCCAGGAAAGGAACCACATGGATTTCATGGCCTAATACATGGTAACAAACACAACTAATAACTTGCTGCATATTTAATGTTCACTTTGGGTTCTGTTTGGGGGAGAGGGAGGAAGGTTCATCCCAGCCCCCCAAACACAACTCAAGTCACTGCTTGGGCCCAGCCCCAGTCCGTGGAGCCACACAACAGGATCTCCTCAAACTTGACACCACAGGAGTTTTTGAAGAACTCAACTTCAGACCAAGAGGGGATCCCAAGTTTTGAGGGTTTATGGATTTCTCTTATGGGTGTGTTTGGTTGGTTTTGGTATTTCTCTCAAGCCTTTAAAGATGCCAAGGGATGCCTTTAGGAGGAGGCTAGGGACAACTTCATATAGTCTTCAGGTCTGCAAAGAGAAACAGGGAGAGAAATCATTTCAGTCATTTCACCCCCCAGGTTGGTTCATTATTATTCACACAAATGAGCAGGGGGAACCCTCGGTGTGTGTGTTGGGGGAAGGCAAGGCAGCTTCCCCCTCAGGACAAGCTGCTGTTGGCAAACCTCATGCTTCTAAGAAGGACTTTGCTTCATCACCTGCAGCAGGATAGTCGAAACCCCATGGGAAGTGTAAATCCTCCTGTCTGACACCAATCTAAGTTACAACCCTTCTGAATGAGAAGGGTTCTGGAGAAGCCCAGCTAATTGGAAGCTTTGATTAGCTCCAGGGGTTATTGCCTCACTGTCCTGTGCAGAGCCTCCCTGGGCTGCTGGCACCCTTGTCCAGCCCAGATTCCTCTCCCCACCTGCAGCAGGGTGAGCTGGCAGCAGGGCACTCCTGCCTGAACAAGTCAGCCTTTCTTAATCTTCCTACAGATGTGTCTGTTCAAGGGAAGGAGGTAAAAACCCCAGACTCCCTGCAGGTCACTTCCTTTTGTTGGGAAGCTCTCCCAGTGTCCCAGGAAAGGAGGGTGAGATGATTACAGGTGTTTTATGTCTGGGGACACCCAGGCACTCCCTCAAGGCCTTGCAGGACATTGTTAGCAGAGCCAGGGATAAAAAATACGTGGTCCCTTGCTCTCAGCTTGAACCTTTCTGCCCTTGCTACCCCAGCATCTCTCATGGGTCAACCATCCACACCAGGAAACACCCAATGGAAGGCTGGGCAGCTGCCCATGGACACAGAGACCTGCACGGGGGTAGAGGGAAGCTCCAACACGCAGCACCTCCCTACACACACATACAGAGCACCCCAGCCTGATTCCTCCTGGATTCAGGAGGGTTCAGGGTCCATAACACCCAAGCCACATTTGAAAGTCCCCTACTCCTGCCAGCCACAGCCTGAGGGCAAGGAACAGCCTCATTTCTTCCTCGTTCTTCTGCAAAATCCTGCTTGCTCCAGCAGCCTCCCAGTGCAGCCGGTGACCTGTATCCCGGGTGGGAGATGTGGGGGAAGCATCACGTGCGACTGGGGTGACTCGAGCGGCGCTGCCCAGGCCCGGTGGCCGTCCCACGAGGACAAAGAGAGGAAATTCTCCGCAGTGGATAATCGCTCTGCAGGATCCGCGGCGCTGAGGAGCGGATCATCCCGCTCAAGTCACGCAAGCATAATCAGATTTCACGTGTGAGGGCATAAGCTCGTTGCCACGGGGGCCCAGGAGGGGAGGTCCCCTCCAACAGGCCACAGCTGGAGCGGGGAGGGATGGGGGGCATCAGAGAGGGTGGATGAGTGGCAGTGGTAGCCCCTCACAGGGATACTCACCTCCAGCACAGGGCCAGGCTGACAGCTGCGGGGAAAAGAGCTCAAAACCAACATGACCTTAATGGAAGATGTCCATCAGAGCCAGAAATTCCCATTTGCACAACAGGGATTCCCCTTTCTGCTCCTGGAGCAAGCTGTGAGGGGATTTAGACTCAAGAGCATGAGGCAGTCCCTTGCTGGGACACTGGAGCCATATAACCCCCCAGGCTGAGAAGCTCTGGCATTTCAGCCATGGAACAGAAAATTCTTAATTATCTTGGGATGAAGGCTTGGAGATTTGCGCCACTGCTTATCCTTGGCTCTTCCCTCCTTTCCATTCTCCTTGGATCAGCATGCTTTCCCCCAGCAGCACATCAATTAAACAGGTTAGGGTCTTCTTTTGCCAGAAGCTGTATCCTTTCTTCAGATAAAGCTTATCCAAGTGCCTCTGCTCTGGCCAAGTCGCTGAATCGTGTGGTTTGTCAGCTGGACACAGCTCTGTGCAAGGAACAGTTGGAGAACAAGGAGCCCAGACAAAAGCAGGTCCTGGAAGATGAGGGTGGCTCAGGGACTGAAGGTCTCAGAGACCGTGGTTTTCCTGAAGCATGGAAATGTGTGTGTCCTTCTGGTGGCCTCAGGAGCGTTCCCTTCACTCCAGCTCAGCCACAGCATTGACAAAGGATCCTTGCTTTTGAGAGCAGACAGCACCTGGGCACTGACAGGCCAGGGAGCACTGCTGGCATCCCCATGTGCATTTATCTCTCATGTGTGCAAAAATCCACAGCAGGTCAGCAAATCCTGTAGCCCATCCATAGACTACAGCTTTTCAAAGGAGTCCTGACTCATTCTAAGGGGAGCTCAAAGCATCCTACTGTAACCACAACTGGAAAATACTTTTGCCCTTTTCAGGAATAGTTTCACTCAAAAAGATGATTTTCAGAAGCATGGAGCATTCCCAGCTCCTTTCCCTGGCTCAGCTTCTCAGGACTTCTGGTCTGAAATCCTGTCAAGGAAGGCAGACAAGAGTTTGGTTCCAGACTCTTCTCACTCCAGACAAACTTGGATTGACTTTTGAGGATGAAGAGCAGGGAATAAAGGCCCTGAGTTCTGGGCAGACACAGCAATGAGTGGTTAAGCTCTCCCCAGGCAGTTCCCTCCCATCTGACTGCTGGGGATGGTCCCATCCTCCCTGCTTCCCTGTTTCTTTACTATGGGGACAGCTACCAGCTCATTGCTGGTGGTGACTATAACCCAGCCTTGTCAAGGATTGAGGTACTGCAGGAAGAATATGAGGCATGACACACTAAATCTAAGCTTTCCTGGTGTCCCAAAAGTGTGAGCCAGTGGCTTCAGACAATCAGTAAAACACAGAGAGGACTTAAATGCAGAACAGGGAGACAGTGCTTAGAAAAGAGTGGGAGAGTGAGAGGTACCAGAGGGCGCTTCTATCAACACAAATCTGAAATTCCTGCAGTGGCACAGAGAAGTTGAGAGGTGCACTTGGCTTTGGGAGATACCTGCTGTGCCTCAAGGCTGCCAGAGCCAGTGTGACCAGGGAGCACAAGCCCCATTGCCTTTAGGACAGGGTGAGGAGTCAGTGGGGTCAGGGGCTCTGCCACCCCCAACCCTTTTGAGGCAGAAGCTTCCCACATTTCCCAGCCACAGCAGCAGCAGCTGAAAAGGCCAGAGCACAGCCAGGAAGGTGGCTCAGGCTCCTGACCAGCTCATCCATCACTCGTGTGCCCATTCCCTTGCAACACTCCTGACCCCCCAGCCAACACCACAGCAGTGGGAAACGCCACGGACAGGCTGGGCTGTGCTTTCCTCCACCTCTCAGTGTTTGTGAACACCAGTTTGCTCCCAGCCTGGTGAGATGTCCCAGTTCCCTGCATCCCTGGGTCTCTCCTGGCCGCAGGGGAGCCCAGGGCAGGCAGAGCAGGGCTCCCAGGGAGTTAGCAGGCACAGAACAGCCAGCTGCCCATGCTGCACAAGGTTAAGCAGAAGCAGATGAAGACAGGTCGTGAGCGCTGGGTGAGGGAGACACGGAGAAGCAGCCACAAGCCAGGACAGTTCAGGACTTGAGCCAAAAAAAACCCCAGGAGCTCAGGCAGAGTTGCTGTCTGAACTGAAATCTCATCCCAAGGCAGGGTCAGAGACTCACACCCTGCAAAGGCTACGGGGGAGTTTGCAAAGGTTTCCTCCCCAGGGCAGGAGAGGAGGAGGTGGGGAAAGAGCTTCCTGGCCTCCCCTTCCCTGGCTTTCTGAGGGAGGCATCCTGCCTGGCTCTGTTTGTAAAGCTTTGGGGACTCATGACTCAATTGTGACTATAAACAGGGCCAGGGCTCCAGTGCACTGACATCTCACAGGCCAGGCCATTTTCCCCAGGGATATGGAGGCAGGGAACAGCACCAGGCCACCAGCAGACTCCCTCCTCATACAAATGGAGTTGGGCACCTGCAGAGTGAGCATCCGAGCAGGGGGGCTCAGCAGGGACCCCCAAACACACAGTGCCCTTTCCTACAAGAGGCAGGTGGGAGGCAAACACGCCTCATGCACTGGGTGTTTGCAGCTGACAGCAGCCTGCCCATGGCTGCTGCCATCCCTGTGGCTGGAGGCTGCAGTGAAGCAGTGGCCACCCTGCCCTGCAGAGTCCCAAGGCCCTGAGCTCTGCATCCCTTGCTGCTACTCCTCCTCCCTCAGCCCAGGACGACTATCGTGCTGCAGAAGATGAGAAGCAAACAAATAATAAAACCCCCCAAAAAGCCCAAACTTACCAGCTTCCCTCATCCAAAAGAAGCACCATGCTGGACAGGACAGGACAGCAAAGCCACGGGGTGGGGGGAAGGTTAGCAAAAGAGAAGGGAGGAGGAAGAGGCCCAGACCCCATGCTGTACAGAGAGGGGAGCAAGCAGGCGAGCCAGGGTGATGTGATGGCAATGCAGGGGGTGGACAGGGACAGATGCCAATGGACAGCTCTCCCAAAATGCAACCTCCCCCAGCCCTGTCCACCCACCTATTTTTGGAGGGCTGGTAGTGGAGATGTTGGAAATAGGTCAAGGTCTGTCAACAGTCATTAAACCCCTGCAGCTGCTTCCTGCCCTTGTGTGCTCCAGAGTTGTCATCACCAGCACTGTCTCATTGAGACTCCAGCACGGCTGTCCCTCAAGCCACAGCTGCATCCCACTTTGACTCAGGATGCCTGGCAGAGCAGGGAAAGGTCTCTCCTTTCTGCCATTCCCTAGAACCAGGGTCTGCCCAGGACACCCTGCCTTGCTGAAACTCCAGGGTCCAAGCTGTTTTTTTCAGTGCTTCATAACCAAGAGGCACTCTGAACTCAGGGAAAAGACAGGTTTCCATTGCTAAATTATCACCAAAGAAAGGGCTGAGCTTGATATTTGTATTCCAATTTGCAGCTGAGCCCTAGGCTTAAACCCAGTCTGTATTCAAGCAGGTCACTTCAACCCATCCATGGCTGGCCAGGAGGTGAGAGGACTGAGAGGCAGGAGGAGAATTTGCTCTTTGAATGGGTCACCAGGCTGTGGGAACTGAGCCCATCAGCCAGGAAAACCGGGCAGCCACCCCTACCTTCCCCTGGTTCTTCCAGAGGCTGGCTGTGGTCTGGGGGATCCCCTGCTCCATCCAGGAGTGCCCCTGCCAACAGCAGAGCCTGTCTGAGCAGTCTGGTGCCATTCATCAGACCCTGTTCAAGGGCTCTGCCAGGGTGCCCCAGCTGAGGCCCCATGGGGCAGCTTCTGGCTCTTCACCCCACATCTTCTTCAAGCCCAGAAACCAGACAGAGAGGAGAGGGCTTTCCAGAGCCCATCAGAGGGGATCTGCTCTCCTTTCTCCACCCAACACACCTAGCCAAGGGTGACAAGGACAGAGCACAGACAGCTCAAACCCTTGACATCACCAAGGCCAACCAAGGCTTGGCTGGGACCTGCTTTGCCTCGTGGAAAGAGTGAACTGAAAGCAGAGACCCAAGGAGGTAATTTCTCCTGAATGTTTCCTCTTTTACTATGAGTGGAGCCTTGTTGCAGCTGTCAGTGCTCAGCAGAGTCCTGACCACACTCGTTTCTAACTGAGAAACCCCCACTAACCTCCTTCAGCCTCAAGGGAGGTTTGAAGAGCCCCTAGCAGAGACCACCCCGACACATCCATGAGAGCCAGGCCCTGGAGGCACACTGGGCAGCCCTCCCTCCTCCACAGGAGCTGCCCAGCCAGGACAGCAACACCTTGAGTCAGCCTGGCTGTGTCTCACACACCCCAGCCCTATCTGAGCAGGGGCAGCTGCACCACCACGACTCACATTTCCTGAGCTACAGCTTTGCACCCTGGCAGCTACAAGGGGCAGCAGATGGCCAAAAGCCTCAGGTGCAGAAGAGAAGGATTTGGGAGTCAGCTGTGCTGGCTTGACTAAGGGCTGCATCCTTCCCTTGCACTCTTCCCCTTCCTGCCCAGACTGTGTTTCTGTGTTTCTCCCCCAGGGGAGCAAAGCCTACGTGCTTCTGTTCCAGGAGGACTGGTGACCCACCAGGTGTGATGAAACACAGCCACCAGCCCCGCAGATGTATTTGCCAACTGGATTTACTGTCCTCCTGCCTCAGTGAGCACTCTGTTTTTTTAAGGCTGAAGTCACCAGAAGCAGGAAGTTGCATCACTCAGTAAAGGTCACATTCCTTCCCCTTTTAGTCCAGATTTAGCACCAGTTGGAAGCCACAAGACTCAAGTGAATTGTAGGCAGGACAACCACAACTTCTGCAGGGATGCAGGTTAGAACAGAAGTGGTTTTTTGGTTCAGTAACCAAATCTATTTCATGCCTGTACTCTCCTGTCTGAAGTCCTATAGCTCCTCCTGGAACAGGAATGCTTTCCATGGCATCTCCAAAATCAAGGGGTCCCAAAATTCAGACTTGTGGACCATTGATCAACACAACAAGTAGCCTCCAAGGACTCACTTGCATTTTTGGGATGCAGCTTACAAGCTGATTCACATGGGAACCTCTTGGTCCATGGGAAAGCTGGAGGAGTGACAGGGCTAAAAGCAAACATTAAACCTGGCCCAGTTTTGATAACACATCTTAGGACTAACCACCCACTCAGCAGCAAATTTTCCAAATCAGTAAAAAGAAGTGGCTGTGGGATGTCCAGCTTCAGGCATCCAAGATGGAAGAGGTGAGCATCCAAACGTGAGAGCCCCCATTCCCCCTGGAGTGCTCATGGAAAGTGAGATGGAGGCAGAGGGGAGCGGGCTCATTAATCTGTTACGAGGAGAGAAGGGAGTGGGGAGGGAGGTGGGACAGGCAACCAACTGCAGCTCCAAACAAACCCTCCCCTGGAAAATCAGACCCCAAATAACCCAAGGCACGAGCAGATGTTATCAGTGGTACCACTACTCCTAAGTAGCAGCGTGTCCTTACCAAAAAGATTTGCAAGAATGTTTGTGGCCTCGCACCTAAGGTACTTGCTACAGAGATGTGAGATCAGAGGTCAGCTCAATCCTGCAACATAAAGGTGGCAAACCTGGGTCACAGCAGCACGGTCGGGGTGCATGGAGTGGGGGAGAGGGGTGGAAGGGCAAGGAGAAGGATGCAGGACAAGGCTGAGGCGCCGTGCTCAGCTCGCCCAGCTTACCTGGCAGCAGCCCTGCCCCCTTGCACCACCTGCGAGGCCTGCAATGAAAAGCTGCTGATGCCGCAGTGAAGATTTGAGGGGGGGGAAAGTAAGCCAGCAACAAAGCAAGACAAAAAAAAAATTCACAAAGCTGCCTTAAAGAAATGAACAACACAAATACGGAAGAGAAGAAAATAAAGGAGCAGTAGGAAAAAAAACACATCTGCCAACCTCAGTGGGGAGGGCTGCTGAGAGCCTCCAAGGGACCCATCCAGCAGTTCTAGGTGCACTGTCCTGCCCTGGGGCTGCTCCAGACAGACAAGAGCAGTGGTGCCTGAGCAGTGCCATGTGCCCAGGACAGGTCCATCACCCCTGGAGCCCGAGTACAAACCCCCCATCCCACTGCTGTTGTTAGATATTGTCCCTTCAGTACCCCCAGGTGACAGCAGGGCCACAGAGGAACCAGCCCAAGGCCCTGCAGGACCCATGGCCCTGCAAGCCTGAGCAGTGATTGCTCAGCAGGTCTGCATGGAGCTGCTGGTGTGAAGGGTTTGAATTTGCCAGCTGCAGGTAGATTTTTGCGTTGGTGTTTAGCAGGATCCTGGAAAGCAGTTCCCATCGAGCCCCTTGGGCATCCCTGATGTTCACTCAGTTCATCCCACCAGCACCCTCCCCAAGTGAAAAACACAGTGACACTAACAGCCCTGCTCAGCAATTCACAGGGCTTCAGGCACAACAAAGACACACGGAAAGGAAGTAAACAAACATTTTTTCCTGATGCCACCAATGCAGAATCAACTCTGTGCCAGAGGAAACCAGAGCTCGTTTCTGTTCCTGACCCCAGAGCAGGGCAGGTCTCTGGATTGATTCTGCCTACCACAATGCCCTGCTCATGCCACAGAGATAAACCTCAGCCAGCCAAGCTGATGGCATCACAAAGATGTGGCCCAAGGGTTTTGAGGCAAGGCAGAAGATCCTGAGCCAGGGGTGAGGTGTGATCCCCCTATCCTTGCCTTCCCTACTGCACTCAAGTTTCCCCTTGGTTCTTTATCAGGCCAGCTGTGGTGGTACTTAGACCACAGTATGAGAGGCAAGGGGTGACACATGCCCCTAAACCACTCTGGGAGGTGCACACCTCTTTGTGGAGCATTGGGTCCCATGGCCCTTGGGACAGCAATGGAGAGAACAGTATCTGTGAGCCACCACTGGGAAATCAGTTCCTGGGAGCTCAGCCCAGAGGGAAGAGCTGCTGACATCTGTAAGGGAGCAGCCTGCCACAGAGCCCTCAGCTGTGGGCTTGTTCCTTGTACAGGCTGGGGAATCTTGAGCCACAAAGCTTGGTTGCAGGAACAGGACAGGCTCTTCCTTTCTTCATGCAGGGCTGAGAGGACATTTCAGCAAAAACTGCAAGATGGAAACGATTCTCCATCTCCACCAGGCCCACTGCTTGGCAAATCCCCAGCACTTACAGCTGAGGAGCAGCCCTGGCTATGGACACTGGCAGTGTCAGCCCCATCTCAGTGAACTCTAAAGCCTCACACTCCCTCACTGTGCTTCAGGATTTTTGGGCTATGCCCATGTCCTTGGTTGGGAGGCCATCCATGGGGCAAGGCAGGGGAAATGGAGATCAGGTCCTCAACAGGTGTGTGTCAACAACAGGATCAGGGCAAATGCACCACCTGCATCAGCTGGGAGATTTGGTCTAAGCACCCAGAGGGGTTTGAACAGCTCCAAAGGTATTTAGGGCCACGGTGCCTCCATCTCCTAAATCAGTGTGACTGTATTTGTTCTCGGGTCTTCCTGGGTGGGAGAGGTCTGGGACTCCACAGAAATGAGATGCTGAGCCTGAGGCTGCCAGGGCAGTGTGGGGAGAGAGGTCTGAGCACACCCAGCTTGCTCCAAGGGCGTGTCAGCCAGGTGGGCTTGGGCAAGAAGGAACTCAACTCAACTTACCTTTGTTCTTCCTCGAGTTCTTCTTTGGACATCATTGACTTGTACTGGTTTCCCCTCAGCTTTCCAGGACTGTATTTAAAAGAGAATGTCTCATCCGCAGCTGGAGAGGGAAGGGGGGAGACAAAAAGAGAGCAAGAGATCTGTGAACCAGAGACCTCCCGAGAGCCACGACCAACAGCAGTGGGGTTGTTCCCTTGGGGTGCCCTCTGACCCCTGCTCCTGCACCCCAAATGCTGTGGGCACCCCAGCACATCTCCTGGGTCAGCTCCAGGCTCCAGAAAGGCTGGGCAGTGTCAGGGAAGCGGTGTGGATCCCAGGAGAGCCAGGGTGCTGCTGGCCAGGGCACGGCCGGAGTCCAGTTGCAGGCAGCGCTGGACAGAGGGAGGCCTGCTGCGAGCGAGCAGCCTGCTTGGAAGCAGATCCAAGTAAATCCTACAGCACAGGAACCATATGCTATTGTTCTCCCTGCATTCAAAGCCTTGCAGGCCCATCTTGGCTTATCAAGTCATGCTAATCCTGCCCCGATTAACTCACAGCATTTTCCGCTTCTCCTCTCCAGGCTTGCATTCCTTCTCCCTCTCTCCCTCCCTCTCCTCTCCAGGGGCCCTTTCCCGTGCCTGGGGCTCAGGGATGGTGCCACGAGCAGAGCTGTCCCAGGCCAGCAGCTCTCCTGCACAAAGCTTGTGAAAGGAAGAAGATGCCACATGGCAAATCCCAGGGCTGCAAACAACGCTGAGCCAAGGCAGCCCCAGGAGCACCAACACTGCCAGGTCCAAGTCCCTCTGTCCCCAGACCTGGAGAGGAAGCCAAGGTCTCCGTCTCCTGGGAGCTCTCCCACCCGGCTGGCCAGCCTCAGCCCTGTGCTAATTAGAGCACCAAAGCTCACAGACTCTGAGCCAAAGCCGATCCTTTTCCAATCGGATTTTGCTCGAGCACTATTTGCTTTTAAAAACCTCTCCTGTGCTTTATCTGCCTACAGATGGGAGAAAACAACAGGAGGGGAGGTCAATCCTGAAGGCAGCCCAGGAGGAGCTGCTGCTCCTCAGTTATCCGGGGACTGCTTATCTGAGAGCCTTTATCTCTCAAGGACTGCAGGACTGCTCCACGTCAAACCACCCAGCACTGCTGCTCCCACATTCCCAGAAACGTCTGCTGCTTCCCCCAGCCCTTGGAGTTCCCTTCCAAGGAAGATGGTGCTGCATTATCTGCATGGCCCTGAAAAATCACACATTATCCACAAACCAGTATCCAGGATGATGCCTCCCAGCACCAGCAGGACCCCAAAAATGCTGGAACTCCCCTGGCAGGTGAGAAAGCCCCAGCTTGTACAGAACTCATGGACACAACCTCTGTCCCCAGCCACGCAGAGAGCCCCTTCCAATGCTCTCCACTGCTGTTGTGGGCACCACATTCCTGATCACCTCTCCTCCTCCACTTGCCCAAATTAAAAACCCCTCACAGTCCCTCTCCTCCCTTCCTCACACCCTGAATGTAGCATCAGCACCTTCCCTCTATTTTCTGATCTGCCCTTAAGGATTTTTCTCCCTGTGCCCAAGGTCAGCTGCCTGATTTTGGGATTTCTCCAACCCCAAGGTCCTGCCCACATCCAGCTGCTGACAGACTTTGGGGATCACCTTGTAAAAGGCAAGTCAGAGCCTCATTGTGTAGGTGGGGAAATCAGAGATCTCAGAAACAAGCAGTGCAAGGCCCTGGGGACTGACCATGCCTGCAGTGGGAAGGGAATTTCACAGAAACCTCCTCCCTGCTGATGCCCACATGTCCCACTTCTTCACACCTCCACATTCCTGATCTTGGGGAGCTTCCCTGGGAAGTCCTGCTGAGTTACTGCTCAATTACTGATCCGGGGTGTTTCTCTAATCCCAAAAAGCCATCGGTGCTCCCAGGGGAGGCAAACCCTTTCCCCATCATTGTCCCAAATGTCTGAACACAACCAGCCCAATGCTCTGGTCCCACAGCCCCAAACCTTCAGCTTGGCCATATTCCACTTCCCTTGGTGGGAAAACCCTCCCCATGGCCAAACAAACCAACCTGGCCAAGCTGGAAACAAGCAGTAATGCTGGGGCTTATCGGCCCTTTGGGTGACCATAAAAGTGCATGGAAAGAAAATTCAGCTGGCTGCTGCTTTGGGAGATATTAGGAGAAAGAAAAAAAAAAAAAAGAGGGGGTTAACATCCTGTTGGTTGTGTTGGGGCAGAGCAGGAGCTGTCTCATTACCTTTGTAAAGCTCGACTGATTTCAAGGACAATTAAGATCGTTTCCCTCACGTGGTTTTCTGCCAAGTAAATTGAGATTTGGGATTATGCCTGGCCCAAAAAGGGCAGTTTGGTTGCCACCTCACCAGAAAATAATGGAGGAGGGAGGCAAGGAAGCTCCCCATCTCCCTGCCCACACGGTGTGATTAAAAAGGAGCCTGTGTGTGGCTTTGGAAACCTCTGGCTGCTTTTTGAGCTCAGGAACTTTCTTTGCAGATTGAAAACAAACTTCAGGAAACACACAGAAAAGGGGAGGCTGGGTTTTCATGCAGACAGAGAAAATACTACAGGAATAGGAGGTGACCTACTTACTGAGAGCCTCGGTGAGTTCATATTAAAGAAAACATTTGTCTTTCATCTCTCTGCCCTCGTTGCCAGGGCTGTGACCCTGAGCTGGCAGGGTGAGAGCAGCCTCAGGAGTGCACCTCTTCCCTGAATGTGCCTGCTCTGACGTGATCCACATGTTATCCCTGCCAGCTCCCTGCCCAACGTGGGGGAAGGCTGCTCCCGTGGGTTTGGTCACCCTGGCAGCATCCCAGGCTGGTGACAGATTCCTGCAGGGTCCCCACATGCCCAACAGGAATCTCTGCTGCCCAGGCAGCAGCTCAGTGGCTGGAGTGGGGCCAGGACATGCAGGAGGCAGTGAGGGAAGGAGCAAGGCTGATCCCAGCAAAGCCAGGGCCCTGCTGGCATTCCCAGCTGCATCCCCCTGTCTCCTCACCAAACCCATTCTAAACCACTTCAGAAATGGTGTGAATAATTCAGGAGAGGAGATGGTGGCTGTCTGCAGGAGATGCTCAGGGAGGACACAAGGACCACAGCCAGGGACCATCCTCTTCTCCTGATCTAAGCCACTTTGGAATGATGCCCAGTGGTGCCAGAACAGCACTGAAACAGAGCTGGACCCACAGAGGCAGCCCCTGGCAGAGCAGCATTACTGAGCAGCCATTTGGCAGGATACATCCATCAGTCCTCAAACCAGATCCCCCACAGCCCCACATGGTGACATCCCTGCCCACCAGTGCTGTGAGGAAGCCTAACAGGGTGGGATGAGTGTATTTTGGGAGTCCTGTCTCCAAAGGCGCTTCCCCCACCTTGCAGGAATGGCACCAGGATTAAAATTTGATTCTCTGGGGCATTAGGCATAATCCTCCCGAGCCAGGGGATTGCCACACAGCACCTTAAAACAGCCAGGCAGAAAGTGGGGCAGGGAAGGGAGAGCCCCCCAAGCTCTCCTGCTGCCCCAGCTGCCCCCAGACCCCCAGCCAGCACCCCTGGGGACACCCCAGCACCTCCAGGGCTGCTCAGGAGAGCTGAGCCCCCTACAGACACACATTCCTGCTCAGCACCATCTGGTTCATTTTCTTAGGAGTGCAGCAGTTGTCACCCCAATTAGTCAATTAATCATTTTCCAATCGACTAATTGGCTAATCAGTTAAACATGGCTCTGACTAAAGCCCCTGAAGATTGTCCTGGATGCCAGCAAGGAGCTTTTGGAGCAGCTGCATCACAAAGCTACCCCATGGCAAACAGCCCAAGGGCATCTGGGGAAGGGCTGGGAATCTCCCCTACATTTTCTGGAGGAAGGAGACCATCCCCAGGCACTCAGAGCTTCAGCCAGGGTTGTGGCTTGCTTGGCACTCACCATCCTCATCCTCCGGTTCTCTCACCACCAGCTTCTCGTTTTCTGAGTCCACCTCTTCCTCCTGGAGGAGTTAAAAGCAGAGCAGCCATGAGCAGAGGGAGCTGTGCTAAATAACCTGGGTTTGACTGGGGCACCAGAGTCTTCAGGGCAGGGAGGCAGAGCCTGGTGCTCCTGTGAGAGGGCTGGGCAGCCCTTCCCTGCTTCCTCCATGGAATGGGACAGAAGTGACTAATGAGTGAGGGTTATTAGTCTGCTTGCTCTCACTTGTCCTCAGGGAGATCTGGCCCACCCAAAGGCTGCAAACTGCAGGTGCCTCCCCATAATCAAAGAGAGGTTGAGGTTTTTAAGAAGAGCCTGGTGCCTGAGCACCCTCCCTGTGCTCCCCCCATCCCTCCCAGAGACAGGCAGGGGACTGAGCCATGAGCCACAGGGACTGCTGTGCCCCAGGCCAGGCTTGGACAGACCATCCCAGCTCCAGGAGGAGGTGCAGCCCCAGCCAAAGCCACCCTGCAGCCATGGCAGAGCAGCTGCTCTGGGCACAGTGGTGGAAGGCAGCACTGGGGCTTTGTGCTGGGAGCCCCAGGAGCCACCCACAGCTGATCTCTGCAGCACAGGCAGGAGCAGCAACAGCATGTTTGGGGGTTTTCTTTCAATGCAAAGCAGTTTTGGAAGTTTGGGTGTTCTGTTCTACAAACTTTATCAAGCCCAGATTCCTTTTCCTCGCAGAAGCTGCAAGCAGGGAGAAAGAGGAGCACTCCAGCCCTGGAGATAAGACAAGGACGTGTGGCAGAGCCCCTGCAGAGGTGATTTCCTCCCACAGAGCCCAGTGCCCCAGCTGCAAACCCCTGTGAGCCCAGCCCAGGGCTCAGCAGCACCCTGGGGCACCCATCCTCCTGCATCCCCCTGGCCCTGGGCATCCCATGGGAGAGGAGGGGAGCATGGAGAGAGGCTGTCAAGGCACCACGTCATCAATGGACACGTGGGAAAAGCTGGGCTGCAGGAGACCCGAGGGAAATGAAGTCCAGGAAGGAGCATGCAGAGCCCAGTGCTGGTTGGCAGTGCAGGGCTTTGAGCTGCTGGAGCACAGCCCCGGCCCAGAGCTGGCTGGGTTTGTCATCGGGGAGGAATGTGCATTATTCACAGCCACTTGGCTTCCTCTGGCCACTCTGCTCCAGATAGGGAGATGCCACCAGGACCCCCCTCCCGCTGCTGCCAGGGCTATTTTGGGCCACAATTCCAAACATGGGCACTCCCTGCTGGACACCCGGACTTCCCCCGAGGTGGCTGGGGAGGCACCCAAAGGAGTGGCCTCGGGGAGGGCACTGGGGGGGATGCTCAGCTCTGGGGACTCGGCCACCAGCCCAGGGCAGCAGTTCCCCATCACATCCATCTCTCCCTGAGAGCCAGGACACCCCCAGGGAGACCCAGCCCTCAGGAAGGGAGATTTTACCTCTTCCTTGCCTGGGCATTAGGAGCTGAGCATTTAACAATGGGAGCAAGCAGGAAATTTGGGTGGCAAACCTCCAAGGAAGGAAAATATATCTGTTCCAGCACAGAGGAAGAAACCTTTGATGGGAGCAGAGAGGGAACAGCCAGGGGTGCCAGGCTGGCAGCAGCGTGCTGTGTCTGTCTGGGAACCCCTGCTCCTGGAAGCCTGGAGCTCCCTACAGCACAACATTTTTCTGCTTGGATGGCTTGGAGACAGATGCCAGCACCTCCCTTCCCCCCATGCTGAGGCCCCAGTCTTGATGTCCTCGTCCCTCTGCCTCCCTGGGGCTGCAACTTCCTGCAGCCTTAGTGGGACTGCCTTGCTGCCCCCTCCCTGGGGCACCACTCCCTCCACCTCCAAGCAGCACATCTGCACCTGGAACTCCATTTCTGTCTGCTTTAAATGGGCCAAGTCATTAAAAGGCCACCCAACCCCTCCAGGGGAGCACAGCAGGCAAGCTTTGCCTCCCTCCCCATGGCCACTGCTACCCTGGAACGATGTCCCACCCATGCAGGGACCCTGCTTGCTGTGCCACCCTCCCCAGGCTGGCTCTCCACCCCACCCACCTCTGCGTGGCTGGAAAGTGCTGCGTGGCCACACGGATCCTCTGCTTGTCCTGTGTGCCCCAGGCTGGTTCCAGGGGAGGCACCCAACGGTGGTATCTGCAAAAAGGCAAAAGCTTTGAGCACAAACAGCCCCGAGCCCTCTCTGTGCTCAGCCAACCAGCCCCAGCAGCACCAGCACATGGGCAAATCCCTGGATGTGGCCAGTAGCCCACCTTGCCCCCATGCCCGAGCCTGTGCTGCCTCTGTGCCAAGCCCTGGAGTGGCTGCTGGAGTGAGGAACATCAGAGACCTCCCGTGCCCAGCCCTGGAGCTGGGTTTGGAGCTCATGCTGCTCTCTGCAGCCACCCCAGCCCGTGGCACTGGGACCAGTGCAGGGAGCCACCAGTGAGGGGTCTGGCTGTGCCAAGGAGCCACCAGTGAGGGGACTGGCTGTGCCAAGGAGCCATCCATGAGGGACACTGGCCATGGCAGTGCCAGGCTGTGCTGCCCGTGGGTCCTGGCAGGGCTGGAGGCAGCTTCCCGGGATGCTGATGCAGCAGCTCAGGACCAGCAGGAGGGGGAGAGGCCATGCTCAGTTCTTTAACAGTTGCAGGGCCTGCTCTGCCCTCTGCCTTCTCCACCACACAGAAATACCTCCTGGACACCCTCCCATCCCCTCCTGGGCTTGCCAGCCCTCTCAGCCCCACAGCAGCCGTGGATGGCCTCGACCCCCGCGCCCAGCCAGCTCTCCCTGCCCTTCCCAAGCAAACCCTTCTCAGAGGAACGCTCCCTGCTGTGCCTGGAGGGCTGTGGAGGAGGAGAGGCGTGGGCAGGGAGCAGGGACACCGTGTCCATCGGCCTTGCAGTGAAACACCAGCACCGGGCTGGCTGGAAAAACAAAGCCGCACCTTGAGCCTGGCTGTGCCCATGGCCCCTGCCGGGCAGAGAGAGGGAGAGCCCTCCCTGCACAGCCCCAGAGCTCTCAGCCCTGCCAGGCCAGCGGTGCTGCTGTCCCTGCTGCAGGAACAGCCCAGCCGCGGGATGCTCCGGGGGCACAGCAGCGTCCTGCAGCCCCACAGGACAACACTGGGAGACTTGGCAACCAAAGAGGCAGCCCAGGCACTGCTCTTCTGGAGGAAACACAGCCCAGGGGAACGCAGGGAGACTGCTTTGGGTGGCTGGGAGTGAGGGAAGGAACAGCTGGAGAAGGGACCTGAGTGGTCCCTCCCACAGCCCACAGACCAGGATCTCTCTGGTGCACACCGGCCATGAAAACCTCCCCGAAGAAGGAAAGAAAAGGCGAGAGGCAGCACCGCAGGGAGCCCGGGCACGTCATTCCCGGCAGCATCTGGAGGAGCCTTGCCGCGGGCCGGCCCGAGCAGCTGCTGCGGCAAACAAAGCTGTCATTGCCCAGCCTGGGGACGCGCTGGGCAGCAGCTGCCGGGCCCGGGGCCACGCCGGGCCGGGAACGCTCCGTGCCCGCTCCTGCCGCACAGCCCAGCCCATCCCAGCACAGCCCATCCCATCCCATCCCATCCCATCCCA